>CM035409.1:136354600-136362100 GCA_020310875.1 Ceratopteris richardii | reverse complement strand
ATGAGTTAATGGTGACCATAGAGGTGTTCTAGTGTCACATTAATTCATTTCTTGTGGTGTTTTATACATCAACAAGTGGTATCAGAGCAGAAAGATTCTCGAGAGCAGAAGACGACAAAGGTACGAGAAGTTTTGTAAAGTTTTCCATTAAAGTTTGAAAGGTGAAGCATTTGAAGACACAAGGCATCAAAAGGTTACTTCAAAAGTATCCTCATACACAAAGAACTTCAAAAGGTATTATCCTTTATCCTTTAAGCTCACAGGTTGCAGCAGAAGGAAAGAACTATGGCAGATCATATCTCCATTGACAAACTGGACAGAGATAATTACCCCGCATGGGTAATGAGAATGGAAGCCTTACTTATGAGTAAGGATCTCATGGTATATGTAACAGGTGAAGAAGAGAAGCCAGTATTTGAAGATGAAAGCCGACCAAAGAAAGAAGAACTTGATGCTTTAAAGCATTGGCAGAAGAAGGATGCAAGTGCAAAAGCCTACATCTACAATACAATCTCAGATCATTTGCTACCACACATCAGAGGATTGGAATCATCTGAAGATATATGGAATGCATTGGAGTATCATTTCCAAAGCACTACTAAAGCACGGAAAGCAAGTCTATGGTCAGAGTTTACAACATTCAAGAAGAAGCCAAGTCAAACCATTAGTGATTATGTCACTAAGATGAAGGATCTAGCAGATAGTCTTGGATCCATAGATGAAGATGTTGAAGATCACAGATTGATTGCTCAACTACTTGTAGGTTTGAGAGGGGATGAAAGGTGGAAACCTTTTGTCTTATCAACAGAACTTTCATTAAATCATTATGTTCTAGATTTGAACCAGTTGCTTGGTTTGATGCTCACATATGAGCAAGACTTGAAGGGAGATGGAGATAAAGGTCAAAGTTTTGCAATGTACATGAAGAATAAGAAGAAAGGAGATAAAGGTAAAGCAAAGGATGAAGAGGAGTCTAATTCTCAAGCTTATTATGCAAGAGGTAAAGGCACTGGCAGAGGAAGAGCAAGAGGTTTTGGAAGAGGAAGAGGTAATCAAAATAACAACAAAAAGGCTTGCTGGATCTGTGGATTGAGTAATCATTTGGCTCATGACTGTTGGCACAACCAACAAGGATCAAACCAGAATCAAAACAACAATAGCAGAGGTCGAGGTGGAAGATATCAAAGTAATTTTCAAAGAGGTAGACAAAGTCAAAGAGGAGGCTATGGTAGAGGTGGAGGAAGAAGTTGGGGACAGAATCAATCCTACAACACCACCTACTACAACTATGCAAATGACACACAGAATGAAAGTCATACATCATTGATGATGAATTCAATCAGCACATCAGACAAAGAAGATCTAAAGGTATTTTACATTGACTCTGGATGTTCTAATCATTTGTCAGGAAACATAGAATTGATGTCAGATTTGGAAAAAGGCATTTCGAGTCACACAGTTCAAACTGCTGATAATACAAGACATAGTGTACATTCAATTGGAAAAGTGAAATGCAAGAGTGGAGCAGATTTGCTAACCAATGTTTTGTATGTTCCTACAATACCTAAAAACTTGATTAGTGTGGGACAGATAGTTGAAAAAGGTTTTCAAGTCAGGTTTACAAATGAAGGAGTATTTGTGGAAGATCCAGAGAATGGATATAATCAGATTGTCTCTGGTAAGAAAGAAGGTAGACTCTTTACTTTAAGAGTACAAGGGAACATTGGTCAAGCTTTGCTCACACATGGTGAAGCAGTGATTACAGAACTTGATCTCTGGCATAAGAGATTAGGTCATTTCAATGAAAGAGGAATTAAAGCTATGGTTGCTAATCAGTCTGTACTAGGATTACCAAATGTGCAAAGTCAACATATGGTTTATAAATGTGAAGCATGTCAAATGGGTAAAGCACACAGGTTACCATTTCAGAAGAAAGGATTCAAACATGATGGAGTACTTGAGCTCATTCATACAGATGTATGGGGACCAACAAAAGAAGGATCTATCAGTGGCTCAAGGTATTATGTTCTTTTCATTGATGATGCTACAAGATGGATAACATTATATGTTTTGAAGGAAAGATCAGAAGTGTTTGGAGCCTTCAAGCATTTTCATGCATATGCAGAGAGATTAACAGGTCAAAAGCTTAAGAGACTGAGGTCTGATGGAGGGGGAGAATACTTCTCCCAAGAGTTCAATGATTATCTTTGGAATGCAGGTATTAAGAGAGAAATAACTTGCAGGTATACACCACAACAAAATGGTGTAGCAGAAAGAAGGAACAGGACTTTGGTTGAGTTTGCTAGAGCTATGCTAAAGGAGAAGAACTGTCCAAATTATCTTTGGGCTGAGGCTGTAAATACAGCTACATATCTGTTGAATAGATTACCATGTGCAGCTCTGAATGGAATGACTCCATATGAAGCTTGGTGGGGTAAGAAACCAACACTAGATCATTGTAGAGTGTTTGGATCAATTGCATATGCTTATGTGCCATCACAACTTAGGCATAAACTTGAACCAAAGGCAGAAAAATATGTGTTCATTGGTTATGATGAAAAGCAGATGGGTTACAGATTGTGGAATCCTCTAACCAAACAATTTATTGTTTCTAGAGATGTTACATTTTCAGCTGTATGACTTTGAGCTGTATGACTTTGATCTGTATGACTTTGATACAGCTGAAGAATTTGAAGAAGAGGTAAGAAGATGTGAGAAAGGAAAATCAATTGTGCAGGTGAATAGAGATGAAGACTATATGCAAGCAAGTACATCCAGAAGTGGATTAACAAGAATGAATGAAGAAGCTCCTATATTTGATGAAGAGGTGTATCCAGAAACTTATGAAGAATGTGAACCAAGAAGGTCAAGCAGGACTAGAAGACAACCAGAAAGGTATTCTTATGATACTTCTTACATAACTCAGAAGAACTATGCATATATGGTCAAAGATGATGAAGAACCTCAGAACTATGATGAAGCTAAAGGTAAGAAGCAATGGGAAGAAGCAATGAAGGAAGAGTTCAATGCACTGAAGGAGAACAAGACATGGGAACTTGTTCCTAAACCAAATGGTAAGAAAGTAATTGGAAATAAATGGGTTTATAAAGTGAAGAAGCTTGCAGATGGAAGTATAGCCAGATACAAAGCTAGATTGGTGGTGAAAGGCTATGCCCAGACCTATGGCATAGATTATGATGAGACATTCAGTCCTGTAGCTAAGATGTCAACTATAAGGACAATCATTGCTATTGCAGCTTCAAAAGGATGGACCCTAAGTCAATTGGATATAAAAAATGCATTCTTGAATGGATACATATCAGATGAGGTATACATGGAACAACCTCAAGGGTTTATAGATTCCAGGTATCCAAATTTTGTTTGCAGGTTGAGAAGAGCATTGTATGGATTGAAGCAAGCTCCAAGAGCTTGGAACTATAGACTGGTGAAGTATCTCAATGATCTTGGATATCAAAGTTCAAAAGCAGATTCAAGTCTACTTATCAAAAGAACAGAGGAAGGTACAATCTACATTTGTATTTATGTAGATGACATTATAATCACAGGTACTTCAGATGAAGGAATCAAGGAGGTAAAGAGATTACTTGAGAAAGAGTTCAAGATCAGTGACCTAGGAAAGTTATCATACTTTCTTGGAATGGAAGTTACTTATACAGATCATGGCATATATGTGTCACAAGAAAGGTATCTTCTGAACTTGTTGAAGAAGTTTGATATGGAAAATTGCAGAGAAGCTTCAACTCCACTTGAAGTTAATCACAAGCTCAGTAAATATGATGGTGCAGACTACAAAGATATGAGGAAGCATCAATCTCTTGTGGGTAGTTTGATTTATGCTACACTAACAAGACCTGATCTTAGTTATGCAGTGGGAGTTTTGTCACAATTCATGCATTGTCCAAAGGACCCACATTGGATTGCAGGTCAAAGAGTTCTCAGATATATCAAAGGAACTATAAAGGAAGGATTATATTATCCTTTTACATCAGATTTGAAGTTGAGAGCCTACAGTGACTCAGACTGGGCAGGTAATCAAGATGACAGGAGATCAACTCATGGTTACATGATATACATTGGTGATAAGCTTGTAAGTTGGTGTTCCAAGAAACAACATACAGTAGCATTATCATCAACTGAAGCAGAGTACAAAGGACTTGTGGAAGCAGCTAAGGAAGTCATATGGATGCAGACATTGTTCAAGAGCTTAGGCATTGATCAAGGTACACCTACAATACATGGAGATAATATGAGTTCACTTTATCTTGCAGCAAATCCAGTATTTCATGCAAGAACAAAGCACATAGAGATACAGTATCATTTTCTCAGAGAAAAGGTAATGGAGAAAGAGATTGAAGTGGAATACATTTCTACTAAAGATCAGTTAGCAGACATAATGACAAAGAGCTTGGATGGTGTGAAGACCAGTAGATTCAAAAGCATGGCAGGAGTAAAAGAAAAGAAGATGATATGAAGAAACAGGGAATGTCAATTAGTGATTGAGGGGGAGCTGTTGGAGAAACACTCACTAATTAGACATATATTTGAAGGTCAAATCTTAGGAAGAAAACCCCATGCCTATGTGAAGGGACAAATTCACAACTGTATTATACTTGTAAAGTTAGTTCACTTTAGTTCTAGAAGTTTTTTAAAATCACGAGAATACGAAAATCTATATAAATTAGTTTGTATCAACTGACGCGATGAGAGAGAGAGAAAGTGAGAAGAACTCATTTTTGTATGACTGAGTATAGTCGAGCTTCTCTGAGTGAGAAAGCATTTGTAAAACTTCTGAGTTTTTTACAGTTATGAGAAGAACTGAGTAAAGTTCTGTGTATGAGCGTCTCTCCATCATCTCCATGATTACCTACTGTGTGATGAGTTACAAAGATCAAGTTTTCCAAGCAACTCGATGCCTGGCATCGAATCTCTGTTGATAAGTCATATTTTCTTTTATATTTTTCATTCAGTACTGAAGTGTTTGAAAAACATGATGTTGTTGGAGCAACTCGATGCCTGGCATCGAATTCCAGTTGATAAGTCATATTGTAAATGTGCATGAAATCACCTATATTTTTGGTGTCCAAAAGATCAAGACTTTATGCGGGAATTCGATGCCCGGCATCGAATCCCTGCTGAAAAGTAGCCAAAAACATCCCAAGTCGATGCCCGGCATCGAATTCTCGTTGCAAGTCGATGCTAGGCATCGAATTCTAATTTTAAACAGGCGCTCTTACTAAAACAGGCAAGTTTTCCAGTTTTGGAAGGTCATACATGGTCATCTTGTGAGGGCCATAACTTGAGTTCTAGAGCTCCGTTTGATGCATATGATAGCTTGTTGGAAAGCTCTACTCTTCTAGTTTCAGCTTATAAAGTTTCATGGAGAAAGCATACTTGAGCTAGGAGAAATTAGCAAAATACTGAAGGTATGTCATTTCAGTGACTAGGAATTTCTGTAGAAGCAAAGTTCTCACTTTAAGCTATCATTTCTCAAAGTTTGGAGTGGCAATGAGTTAATGGTGACCATAGAGGTGTTCTAGTGTCACATTAATTCATTTCTTGTGGTGTTTTATACATCAACAAATCTATATATATATATATATATATATATATATATATATATATATATATATATATATATATATATATATATATATATATATATATATATATATATATATATATATATATATATATATATATATATATATATATATATGTATATCTGTTGAAGAATCACTCACAAATTTGACATACATACAAACTTAAAGATGAATAAAGACAAAGAGAAGCAGAAACAAAGCATTCAGAAAATCAAGCCTTAGTGAAGGGAAAAATTCACGATTGTAATATAGTTCATAGAAACTTCGAGAAATAGGAGTTTTGAATCTCAGAACAAAATGTATATATATTAGTGAAGAAGAGAGCAGAAAATGTATGTGCATAGAACCGGAATAGAATAGCGCATATAGAAACTAAGAATAGTGATATAGAAGATGCCAGAGATTGCGTATGTAGAGATGAATAATAGAACCTGAAAAGTCGGGTATTCATTTGAGAGAGATGGTAAGGAATAACTACTCAGAATAGGAGAGTTTTCCATAGCTATGAGCAAAGTGAGGCCAAGCTATTTTTGTACACATCTTCTCTAATAGAAAACGCATGTTCATGTGGAAATTTTGAGCACATTCTTCAGCTGTATGACTTTGATCTGCATACCAACTTTTCTGTTCATCAAATGTAACATCTCTAGAAACAAGAAATTGTTTGGTTAAAGGATTCCACAACCTGTAACCCATCTGCTTTTCATCATAACCAATGAACACATATTTTTCTGCCTTTGGTTCAAGTTTATGCCTAAGTTGTGATGGCACATAAGCATATGCAATTGATCCAAACACTCTACAATGATCTAGTGTTGGTTTCTTACCCCACGAAGCTTCATATGGAGTCATTCCATTTAGAGCTGCACATGGTAATCTATTCACAAGATATGTAGCTGTATTTACAGCCTCAGCCCAAAGATAATTTGGACAGTTCTTCTCTAGCAAACTCAACCAAAGTCCTGTTCCTTCTTTCTGCTACACCATTTTGTTGTGGTGTATACCTGCAAGTTATTTCTCTCTTAATACCTGCATTCCAAAGATAATCATTGAACTCTTGGGAGAAATATTCTCCCCCTCCATCAGACCTCAGTCTCTTAAGCTTTTGACCTGTGACTCTCTCTGCATATGCATGAAAATGCTTGAAAGCTCCAAACACGTCTGATCTTTCCTTCAAAACATATAATGTTATCCATCTTGTAGCATCATCAATAAAAAAGAACATAGTACCTTGAGCCACTGATAGATCCTTCTTTTGTTGGTCCCCATACATCTGTATGATTGAGCTCAAGTACTCCATCATGTTTGAAACCTTTCTTTTGAAATGGTAACCTGTGTGCTTTACCCATTTGACATGCTTCACATTTATAAACCATATGTTGACTTTGCACATTTGGTAATCCTAGTACAGACTGATTAGCAACCATAGCTTTAATTCCTCTTTCATTGAAATGACCTAATCTCTTATGCCAGAGCTCAAGTTCTGTAATCACTACTTCACCATGTGTGAGCAAAGCTTGACCAATGTTTCCTTGCACTCTTAAAGTAAAGAGTCTACCTTCTTTCTTACCAAAGACAATCTGATTATATCCATTCTCTGGATCTTCCACAAATACTCCTTCATTTGTAAACCTGACTTGAAAACCTTTTTCAACTATCTGTCCCACACTAATCAAGTTTTTAGGTATTGTAGGAACATACAAAACATTGGTTAGCAAATCTGCTCCACTCTTGCATTTCACTTTTCCAATTGAATGTACACTATGTCTTGTATTATCACCAGTTTGAACTGTGTGACTCGAAATACCTTTTTCCAATTCTGACATCAATTCTATGTTTCCTGACAAATGATTAGAACATCCAGAGTCAATGTAAAATA
>CM035409.1:136332100-136334600 GCA_020310875.1 Ceratopteris richardii | reverse complement strand
ATCACCCCCGACTTTTCAGGAACTCTGTAGACAAATACCAGTGTGCACCTCGACTCGAGTTTCTCCCAAATGGCTGAATGGAATCCTTTGAAATTTTGTATGCTTGTAGTAGACTTTGAGCTGGTTCCAATGAGCTATAGATCTCTTGATTTGGTTCAGTAGAGCCAGAGCAATGCTTCTTTGAAGTTGACAGACTTGGAGTAGAACACTCAGACAAGACAGAGATGATGAATGTATACTTCTATTGATAAATGTGTTTGTACAATCTCATTAGCTTGCCAAGCACAGCTAAATGAGGTATTGTGGTGCTAGCAATAGAGTGGCTTTCACACACAATAAGTTACAATGAGATTTTGCCTCGGGGAGTGAGCTGAAGTGAGAGTGTAACCCGCGACTTTTTACTACATCTTTTATAGGAGTTTGATCTTCATTTGAATTTGAAATTCAAACTTAGGCTCCCTTGAATCTCTCCTCTAAAAGTAGGGAGATATTCTCTCTATCTCAACAATCAAATTTCCACGACTCTAGTGGTAGGTGGATGACTTAAAGTGATTACAAACAAATGATAAGTCACTTGGACTTTTACAAGAGGTAAAAAGGTAGGAACACATAAGCATGTGTTCACATGAGTCTTCCTTTAGGTGAAGCCTAGATAATCCTTTGTCCATGCTAATCTTCCATAAGTCCAAGGGTCCAAGCCAATGTGTGTAGGCTTGTCTTGCACCAACAATATAGATAGATAGATAGATAGATAGATAGATAGATAGATAGATAGATAGATAGATAGATAGATAGATAGATAGAGTCCATTTGTCACTTGCCTGACTATTTGCTCCTCTTCAATTTCCTCTCCAATGCTTGCTAGTTGGTCTGCCACATCTTTGATCTTTGTCACATACTCTGAGACTGATTGCTTGGGCTGCTTCCTAAGTGTTGTGAACTCTATCCATAATTGATTCTTCCTAGCCCTTGTGTTGGAAGAAAAATAGTTTGACAAGGTTTCCCAAGTCTCTTGGGAAGTCTTACAGTTTCTTACATGAGGTAAAAGAAAGTCAGATATAGAGTTTAAGAGATAAGACCTTGCCAAAGCATCCTTTGCACACCATTGGTTAAGTCTTTCATGCTCATCCTTTGTAGGTAGTCCTCTAGTCTTGAATGAGGGCAGCTCCTCATCTCCTGATATGTATCCAAATAGACTTCTCCCTTGTAGATAGGTCTTCATTCTCAATGACCAAGCTTGATAGTTGTTTCTGTCCAATTTGTCAATGAAAGAGGGGAAACCATCACCCATGATTACCTTGTTTTGCTCTGATACCACTGTTAAGAGTGATGGATGGATGCACTCAGGAAATCAGTTGGTGCTGCAAATCCTGCTTCACACCTGCCCTCTTTTCTCTTCAGATATGCTTAGTACACTAGCTTAGCTCCCAAATGACATAAAGAAACCATATATGTACTTTGGAAATGGTTTGGGTAATGATCAAACCAAAACAGATAACTTTGTACTTCAAAAATCAAGCAAAACTTTCTATTCCTGTAATGATACCTGCTCAGATTTTTACTCAGTGTGTCCAGCACACTAAAAATTGGAACAATTCCTTTTGGGAGTATTAATGTACCTTAGTAAGCTACCAATCACAAGTGGAATCACTTCAATTGATAAACTATGCACTGAGAAATAAGTTTAGCAAAATTATAATCACCCCCGACTTTTCAGGAACTCTGTAGACAAATACCACTGTGCACCTCGACTCGATTTTCTCCCAAATGGCTGAATGGAATCCTTTGAAATTTTGTATGCTTGTAGTAGACTTTGAGCTGGTTCCAATGAGCTATAGATCTCTTGATTTGGCTCAGTAGATCCAGAACAATGCTTCTTTGAAGTTGACAGACTTGGAGTAGAACACTCAGACAAGACAGAGATGATGAATGTATACTTCTATTGATAAATGTGTTTGTACAATCTCATTAGCTTGCCAAGCACAGCTAAATGAGGTATTGTGGTGTTAGCAATAGAGTGGCCTTCACACACAATAAGTTACAATGAGATTTTGCCTCGGGGAGTGAGCTGAAGTGAGAGTGTAACCCGCGACTTTTTACTACATCTTTTATAGGAGTTTGATCTTCATTTGAATTTGAAATTCAAACTTAGGCTCCCTTGAATCTCTCCTCTAAAAGTAGGGAGATATTCTCTCTATCTCAACAATCAAATTTCCACGACTCTAGTGGTAGGTGGATGACTTAAAGTGATTACAAACAAATGATAAGTCACTTGGACTTTTACAAGAGGTAAAAAGGTAGCAACACATAAGCATGTGTTCACATGAGTCTTCCTTTAGGTGAAGCCTAGATAATCCTTTGTCCATGCTAATCTTCCATAAGTCCAAAGGTCCAAGCCAATGTGTGTAGGCTTGTCTTGCACCAACAATAGGTAGATAGATAGATAGATAGATAGATAGATAGATAGATAGATAGATAGATAGATAGATACATAGATAGA
>CM035409.1:136327100-136329600 GCA_020310875.1 Ceratopteris richardii | reverse complement strand
GAGAAGAAATTGAAGAAGAGCAAATTGTTAGACAAGTGATCAATGGACTCAAAGCAGATGACAAGTGGGAAAGCTTTACCACTGCAATGGACTTGTACATGGACATTCAAGCACCTGATCTAACAACTCTAATTGGACAACTCTTCACACATGAAGCCAAGATCACAAAGAATGGAGAGCAATCAAAAGGTAACAATCCCTCTGCCCTATATACAGATAAGAAGTCTAAAGATAAGGGTAAAAGCAAGAAGGTTGATGATGAAGGATCCACCTCCCAAGCAAACTATGCAGGGAGAGGTAGATCATCTAGAGGTAGGGGCAGAGGAGGTAAGTCAGGTAGGGGGAGACCCTATAATCAATCCCCATGCAATATATGTGGCTTGTCTAATCATACTACAGATGAATGCTACAAAAACTACAAGAACCAAAGAGGAAGAGGTCACCAAAGAGGAGGATACTCCCAAGGCAGAGGCAGGTTCAATCAATCTCAAGGCTATCATGGCTACAACAATAATTACAACAACAACTACAACAATAGCTACAATCACAATGGCAATTATCAAGGAGGATACAGGAACAGAAAGGATTACAACAATTATGCAGAGGATCAAGATGATTCCTTGTTGATTATGAACATGACATCTAAATCAGGTATCAATGATGATCATTTGTTCTATATTGATTCAGGTTGCTCTAACCATGTAGCTGGGAATGTTGCCTTACTCTCTGATTTGGAAGAACCCAAAGGCAAGCACCAAGTGCAGACAGGTGATGACACTAAACACTCAGTGGTCAAAGTAGGTAATGTCAAAACAAGTGATGGTAATCAGAATTTGCTAAGCAAAGTATTGTATGTCCCAACAATCACCAAGAATCTGATGAGTGTAGGTCAGATTGTTGAAAAAGGTCTACAGGTCAGGTTCACTCAACATGGTGCATTTGTGGAGGATCCAAAACATGGATTCAGAAGGATAGCCAAGGGAGAGAAGTCAGGTAGATTGTTTACCTTTGAACTTGAAGATACTAAAAATATTGCCTTGTACAACTATAGGGACCAAACCCTATCAGAATTGGAGATGTGGCACAAGAGATTGGGTCACATTGGAGAGAGAACCATAAAGCAGATGAGCAGAGATCAATGTGTGCTTGGGATACCTAATGTATCCAAGCAACACATGATATACAAGTGTGGGGCTTGTCAATTTGGTAAGTCACACAGGTTGCCATATACCAAGAAAGGATTTATGCATGAAGATTACTTGGAATTGGTGCATACAGATGTTTGGAGGGACCAAGCAAGGAGCCATCCATATCTGGATCAAGGTACTATGTATCTTTTATAGATGACTATAGCAGATGGACTGTCTTGTACTTCATGAAACATAAAGATGAAGTATTTAATTGCTTCAAAAGGTATCTTGCATTAGTAGAGAATCAAACAGGTAGACATTTGAAGAGATTAAGGTCTGATGGTGGTGGAGAATACTTCTCCAATGATTTTGAAGAGTTCTTGCAGGAAAGAGGAATCAAGAGGGAGATTACCACAAGGTACTCTCCAGAACAAAATGGGGTAGCTGAAAGAAGGAATAGACTCATTGTGGAGACAGCTAGGTCTATGCTCAATGAGAAGAAACTACCAAATTATCTTTGGGCAGAGAGTGTATCTACTGCCACATACTTAATCAACAGGTTGCCATCAAAGACACTTGATGGAATGACACCCTATGAGGCT
Organism: Ceratopteris richardii; assembly: GCA_020310875.1. Lineage (NCBI taxonomy): Eukaryota > Viridiplantae > Streptophyta > Polypodiopsida > Polypodiales > Pteridaceae > Ceratopteris > Ceratopteris richardii. Next base: position 136,327,868 of record CM035409.1, on the reverse strand, counting down.
TGGCATGGTAAGAGACCTTCTCTGGATCATTGCAAGATCTTTGGGTGTGTTGCATATGTGCATATTCCCTCACAGGTAAGGGGAAAGCTAGACCCTAAGGCTGAGAAGTGTATTTTTATTGGTTATGATTTGAATCAGAAAGGATACAGGTTCTATAACCCCTCAAACAAAGGTTTCAAGGTAAGCAGAGATGTAATCTTTGATGAAAATGATTCATGGTATGATAATGAGTGCAGGAAAGTGAGTTTACCTTATGATATGGAAGAAGATTTTCCAAAGCTTGTCAGGCAAGAACCAACTCAGAATGAGGATACAAGTTCAGATGATGAAGACACCATCAACATTGAAGAGTTCAAAGCTTGGAAATCAAAAGGGAAGATGAAGATGAAGCAACTTGAAGACAATCCAGAATCCTCAACTCAAGCTATGAGGAGATCTTCAAGGGAAAAGAAGAAACCTATTAGGTATGGGTATGATACTTCACTTGTAACCAAGCACTCTGTATATCTTGCAAAGGACATCTTAAGTGAAGAACCAGGTACATTTGAGGAAGCTATTACTAAACCAGAATGGAAGGAAGCAATGGATGAAGAAATGGAGGCTCTCAAGGAGAGTGATACTTGGGACTTGGTACCCAAGAAGGACTCCATGAAGGTTATAGGATCCAGATGGATCTACAAGCTCAAAAGGAATTCAGATGGTTCAATAAGCAGATACAAAGCTAGGTTGGTAGCCAAGGGTTTTGCACAAACCCAAGGCATTGATTAT
>CM035409.1:136309600-136319600 GCA_020310875.1 Ceratopteris richardii | reverse complement strand
GTACAAACACATATATCAATAGAAGTATACATTCATCATCTCTGTTCTGTCTGAGTCACCTACTCCAAGTCTGTCAACGTCAAAGAAGCATTGCTCTGGATCTACTGAACCAAATCAAGAGTTCTATAGCTCATTGGAACCAGCTCAAAGTCTACTACAAGCATACAAAATTTCAAAGGATTCCATTCAGCCATTTGGGAGAAAATCAAGTCGAGGTGCTCACTGGTATTTGTCTGCAGAGTTCCTGAAAAATCGGGAGTAGATATAATTTTGCTAAACTTATTTCTCTGAGCATAATAAGTCAATTGAAGTGATTCCACTTGTGATTGGTAGCTTTCTAAGGTACATTGTTACTCCCAAAAGGAATTGTGCCAATTTTAAGTGTGCTGGACACACTGAGTAAAAGTCTGAGCAGGTATCATTACAGGAATAGAAGGTTTTGTTTGATTTGTGAAGTACCAAGTTATCTGTTTTGATTTGGTCATTACCCAAATCATTTCCAAAGCACATATATGGTTTCTTTATGTCATTAGGAAGCTAAACTTGTGTACTAAGCATATCTGGAAAGGAAAGAGGGCAGGTGTGAAGCAGGTTTTGCAGCACCAACTAATTTCCTGAGTGCATCCATCCATCACTCTCAACAGTGGTATCAGAGCAAAAGAAGGTAATCATGGGTGATGGTTTCCCTTCATTCATTGACAAATTGGACAGAAACAACTATCAAGCTTGGTCATTGAGAATGAAGACCTATCTACAAGGGAGAAGTCTATTTGGATACATATCAGGAGATGAGGAGTTGCCCTCATTCAAGACTAGAGGACTACCTAAAAAGGATGAGCATGAAAGACTTAACCAATGGTGTGCAAAGGATGCTTTGGCAAGGTCTTATCTCTTAAACTCTATATCTGACTTTCTTTTACCTCATGTAAGAAACTGTAAGACTTCCCAAGAGACTTGGGAAACCTTGTCAAACTATTTTTCTTCCAACACAAGGGCTAGGAAGAATCAATTATGGATAGAGTTCACAACACTTAGGAAGCAGCCCAAGCAATCAGTCTCAGATTATGTGACAAAGATCAAAGATGTGGCAGACCAACTAGCAAGCATTGGAGAGGAAATTGAAGAGGAGCAAATAGTCAGGCAAGTGACAAATGGACTCAAGGCAGATGATAAGTGGGAAAGTTTCACCACTGCAATGGATCTCTACATGGACATGCATACCCCTGATCTCACAACACTCATGGGCCAACTATTTACACATGAAGCAAAGTTCACCAAGGCTGGAGATCAATCAAAAGGTAATAACCCCTCTGCTCTCTTTACTGATAAGAAAATTAAAGATAAAGGCAAGAAGAAACAGGATGAAGAAGGCTCTACCTCTCAAGCCAATTATGCAGGGAGAGGTAGGTCATCTAGAGGAAGAGGCAGAGGAGGTAAGTCAGGTAGGGGGAGACCCTACAACTCATCACCTTGCAACATCTGTGGGTTGTCCAATCATACCACAGATGAATGCTACAAGAACTATAAAAACCAGAGAGGAAGAGGCTACTCAAGAGGTGGATACTCTCAAGGAAGAGGCAGATTCAACCACAATCAAAGCTACAATGGGTACAACAACCAATACAACAACAATTACAACAACAACCACAATGGAAGCTACCAAGGTGGATTCAGAAATAGAAGAGACTACAACAACTACACAGAGGAGCAAGATGACTCCTTATTGATCATGAATATGACCTCAAAGATAGGTACAAATGATGATCATTTATTTTATATTGACTCAGGATGTTCTAACCATGTAGCTGGCAATGTGGCATTGCTTTCTGATTTGGAAGAGCCCAAGGGCAAACATCAGGTACAAACAGGTGATGACACTAAACACTCTGTTGTCAAAGTTGGAAATGTAAAGACATGTGATGGTAATCAGAACCTATTAAGCAGGGTACTCTATGTACCAACAATAACTAAGAATCTGATGAGTGTTGGTCAGATTGTGGAGAAAGGTTTGCAGGTCAGATTTACACAACATGGAGCATATGTGGAGGACCCAAAACAAGGATTCAGGAGGATAGCCAAAGGGGAGAAATCAGGTAGATTATTTACATTTGAGCTAGAAGATACAAAAAATATTGCTTTGTATAACTATAAGGATCAGACACTCTCAGAGTTAGAGATATGGCATAAAAGACTAGGGCACATAGGTGAAAGGACTATCAAGCAAATGTGCAGGGATCAGTGTGTGCTTGGGATACCTAATGTATCCAAGCAACACATGATTTACAAATGTGGATCATGTCAATTTGGTAAGTCTCACAGATTACCCTACTCAAGAAAAGGTTTCATGCATGAAGACTACCTAGACTTGGTACACACAGATGTTTGGGGACCTAGCAAGGACCCTTCCATTTCTGGTTCAAGGTATTATGTGTCCTTCATTGATGACTATAGCAGATGGACCATTCTGTACTTTATGAAGCATAAAGATGAAGTGTTTAATTGTTTCAAAAAGTATCTTGCACTTGTTGAGAATCAAACAGGTAGAAGCTTGAAGAGGTTAAGATCAGATGGTGGAGGAGAATACTTCTCCAATGAGTTTGAAGATTTCTTGCAGGAAAGAGGCATCAAGAGGGAGATCACTACCAGATACTCACCTGAACAAAATGGGGTAGCAGAAAGAAGGAATAGACTTATAGTGGAAACAGCTAGGTCTATGCTCAATGAGAAAAAGTTGCCAAATTACCTATGGGCAGAGAGTGTGTCCACTGCCACCTATCTCATCAATAGGTTGCCATCCAAATCACTTGATGGCATGACACCATATGAAGCATGGCATGGTAAGAGACCCTCTCTAGATCACTGCAAAATCTTTGGATGTGTAGCATATGTGCATATTCCTTCACAGGTAAGAGGAAAGCTAGACCCAAAGGCAGAGAAATGTATCTTCATTGGTTATGATTTGAACCAAAAGGGATACAGATTCTATAACCCCACAAACAAAGGGTTCAAGGTAAGCAGAGATGTCATATTTGATGAGAATGACTCATGGTATGAGAATGAATGCAGGAAAGTAAGTCTACCTTATGACATGGAGGAAGATTTTCCAAAGCTTACCAAGGAAGAGCCAACACAGCAAGAAGATTCAAGCTCAGATGATGATACCATCAACCTTGAAGAGTTCAAGGCTTGGAAATCCAAAGGAAAGATGAAGATGAAGCAATTGGAGGACAAGGCAGAAACTTCCACTCAAGCTATGAGAAGATCTCAGAGAGAGAAGAAGAAACCTATCAGATTTGGGTATGACACATCACTTGTAACTAAACATTCTGTATACCTTGCAAAAAGTTTGTTGAATGAAGAACCAGGTACCTATGAAGAAGCAATTACAAAGCCAGAATGGAGAGAAGCAATGGATGAGGAGATAGAAGCCCTAAAAGAGAGTGATACTTGGGACTTGGTACCCAAGAAGGAGACTATGAAGGTAATTGGATCCAGATGGATCTACAAATTGAAGAAGAATTCAGATGGGACAATTAACAGGTACAAAGCTAGGTTGGTAGCCAAGGGTTTTGCACAAACCCAAGGCATTGATTATGAGGAGACATTTTCTCCTGTGGCCAAGATGCCAACTATCAGAGTATTGGTGAGTGTAGCTGCATCCAAGAATTGGAACATGTACCAATTGGATGTGAAGAATGCATTCCTAAATGGATGGATATCTGAAGAAGTCTACATGTCACAACCACCTGGCTATGAAGATCCAAGAAAGGTACATTATGTTTGTAAATTGAAGAAAGCTCTCTATGGTTTGAAGCAGGCACCTAGAGCATGGAACTACAGATTGACCACCTACCTCCAAGACCAAGGATTTGTGATGAGCAAAGCAGACACTTCTCTATTCATAAAGAAAAGTAGTACAGAGGTAATCTACTTATGTGTCTATGTTGATGACATCATCATTACAGGTAATGATGTCAATGGGATTAGACACATCAAGGGTCAGATGATGAAAGAATTCAAGATTAGTGATCTTGGATTACTAAAATATTTTCTAGGTCTTGAATTGATCTACACAAACTCAGGTATATACATTACTCAAAAGAAGTATGTACAGGATATGGTCAAGAAGTTTGGCTTGCAGGATGCTAAGGTATCTACTACTCCAATGGAGGTTAATCAAAAGCTAAGTGCTCATGAAGGAGAAGAACTCAAAGACATTACAAGATATCAAAGTATTGTGGGTAGTTTGAACTATGCTACCTTGACAAGAATTGACATAGCATATGGAGTAAGTGTGCTTAGTCAATTCATGCACAAACCTAGAATACCTCACCTAGAGGCAGCAAAGAAGATCTTGAAGTACCTCAAGGGAACTCAAAGTCATGGTTTGTATTTTCCTTACACATCAGACATTGATATTAAAGTCTATTCAGATGCAGATTGGGCAGGATGCAAGGATGATAGGAGGAGCACCTCAGGGTACATTTGTTTTGCAGGAGATAAGCCTATCTCTTGGTCAGCTAAGAAGCAACCTACAGTGGCATTATCATCCACTGAAGCAGAGTATAGAGGACTTGCAAATGCTACTCAAGAAGCAATCTGGTTGAAGCTTCTATATACAGAGTTAGGTCTATTCACAAGACCACCTATTATATTTGGAGATAACACTAGCTCTCTTCACCTTGCAGCAAATCCAATTTATCATGCCAGAACCAAACACATAGAGGTTCATTACCACTATGTGAGAGAGAAATTGTTAAGTAAAGAGATTCAATTGACATATGTTTCTACTAATATGCAATGTGCAGATTTACTTACCAAGGCATTGGATGGAAACAAGCTAGGAAGATTCAAATCTATGATTGGATTGCAGGACGTAATTGAAGAATGAAGAAGAAGACTTAAGCCAAAGTGTTTGGCTTGAGGGGGAGCTGTTGGTGCAAACAAACCTACACACATTGGCTTGGACCCTTGGAAGATTAGCATGGATAAAGTTCTTTATCAAGGCATTACTTAAGGCAAAGCTCACATGAACATATGCTTATGTGTTTCTACTTCTTACCCCTTGTAAAAGTATAAGTGACTTGTCATTTGGGTGTAATCACTTTAAGTCACTTACCTACCACTAGAGTCATGGATTATTGATTGTTGAGATGGAGAGAATATCTCCCTACTTTTAGAGGAGAGATTCAAGGGAGCCTAAGTTTGAATTTCAAATTCAAATGTTCTCAAAACTTCTATAAAATGTACAATCAAAAAGTCGCGGGTAGTACTCTGATTCTAGCTCACTCCCCGAGGCCAAATCCCTTTGTAATTCATTGTGTGTGAAGGTTACTCCATAGCCAACACCACAATACCTCATATAGCTCTGCTTGGCAAGCTAATGAGATTGTACAAACACATATATCAATAGAAGTATACATTCATCATCTCTGTTCTGTCTGAGTCACCTACTCCAAGTCTGTCAACTTCAAAGAAGCATTGCTCTGGATCTACTGAACCAAATCAAGAGTTCTATAGCTCATTGGAACCAGCTCAAAGTCTACTACAAGCATACAAAATTTCAAAGGATTCCATTCAGCCATTTGGGAGAAAATCAAGTCGAGGTGCTCACTGGTATTTGTCTGCAGAGTTCCTGAAAAATCGGGAGTAGATATAATTTTGCTAAACTTATTTCTCTGAGCATAGTTAGTCAATTGAAGTGATTCCACTTGTGATTGGTAGCTTACTAAGGTACATTGTTACTCCCAAAAGGAATTGTGCCAATTTTAAGTGTGCTGGACACACTGAGTAAAAGTCTGAGCAGGTATCATTACAGGAATAGAAGGTTTTGTTTGATTTGTGAAGTACCAAGTTATCTGTTTTGATTTGGTCATTACCCAAATCATTTCCAAAGCACATATATGGTTTCTTTATGTCATTAGGAAGCTAAACTTGTGTACTAAGCATATCTGGAAAGGAAAGAGGGCAGGTGTGAAGCAGGTTTTGCAGCACCAACTAATTTCCTGAGTGCATCCATCCATCACTCTCAACAGTGGTATCAGAGCAAAAGAAGGTAATCATGGGTGATGGTTTCCCTTCATTCATTGACAAATTGGACAGAAACAACTATCAAGCTTGGTCATTGAGAATGAAGACCTATCTACAAGGGAGAAGTCTATTTGGATACATATCAGGAGATGAGGAGTTGCCCTCATTCAAGACTAGAGGACTACCTACAAAGGATGAGCATGAAAGACTTAACCAATGGTGTGCAAAGGATGCTTTGGCAAGGTCTTATCTCTTAAACTCTATATCTGACTTTCTTTTACCTCATGTAAGAAACTGTAAGACTTCCCAAGAGACTTGGGAAACCTTGTCAAACTATTTTTCTTCCAACACAAGGGCTAGGAAGAATCAATTATGGATAGAGTTCACAACACTTAGGAAGCAGCCCAAGCAATCAGTCTCAGATTATGTGACAAAGATCAAAGATGTGGCAGACCAACTAGCAAGCATTGGAGAGGAAATTGAAGAGGAGCAAATAGTCAGGCAAGTGACAAATGGACTCAAGGCAGATGATAAGTGGGAAAGTTTCACCACTGCAATGGATCTCTACATGGACATGCATACCCCTGATCTCACAACACTCATGGGCCAACTATTTACACATGAAGCAAAGTTCACCAAGGCTGGAGATCAATCAAAAGGTAATAACCCCTCTGCTCTCTTTACTGATAAGAAAATTAAAGATAAAGGCAAGAAGAAACAGGATGAAGAAGGCTCTACCTCTCAAGCCAATTATGCAGGGAGAGGTAGGTCATCTAGAGGAAGAGGCAGAGGAGGTAAGTCAGGTAGGGGGAGACCCTACAACTCATCACCTTGCAACATCTGTGGGTTGTCCAATCATACCACAGATGAATGCTACAAGAACTATAAAAACCAGAGAGGAAGAGGCTACTCAAGAGGTGGATACTCTCAAGGAAGAGGCAGATTCAACCACAATCAAAGCTACAATGGGTACAACAACCAATACAACAACAATTACAACAACAACCACAATGGAAGCTACCAAGGTGGATTCAGAAATAGAAGAGACTACAACAACTACACAGAGGAGCAAGATGACTCCTTATTGATCATGAATATGACCTCAAAGATAGGTACAAATGATGATCATTTATTTTATATTGACTCAGGATGTTCTAACCATGTAGCTGGCAATGTGGCATTGCTTTCTGATTTGGAAGAGCCCAAGGGCAAACATCAGGTACAAACAGGTGATGACACTAAACACTCTGTTGTCAAAGTTGGAAATGTAAAGACATGTGATGGTAATCAGAACCTATTAAGCAGGGTACTCTATGTACCAACAATAACTAAGAATCTGATGAGTGTTGGTCAGATTGTGGAGAAAGGTTTGCAGGTCAGATTTACACAACATGGAGCATATGTGGAGGACCCAAAACAAGGATTCAGGAGGATAGCCAAAGGGGAGAAATCAGGTAGATTATTTACATTTGAGCTAGAAGATACAAAAAATATTGCTTTGTATAACTATAAGGATCAGACACTCTCAGAGTTAGAGATATGGCATAAAAGACTAGGGCACATAGGTGAAAGGACTATCAAGCAAATGTGCAGGGATCAGTGTGTGCTTGGGATACCTAATGTATCCAAGCAACACATGATTTACAAATGTGGATCATGTCAATTTGGTAAGTCTCACAGATTACCCTACTCAAGAAAAGGTTTCATGCATGAAGACTACCTAGACTTGGTACACACAGATGTTTGGGGACCTAGCAAGGACCCTTCCATTTCTGGTTCAAGGTATTATGTGTCCTTCATTGATGACTATAGCAGATGGACCATTCTGTACTTTATGAAGCATAAAGATGAAGTGTTTAATTGTTTCAAAAAGTATCTTGCACTTGTTGAGAATCAAACAGGTAGAAGCTTGAAGAGGTTAAGATCAGATGGTGGAGGAGAATACTTCTCCAATGAGTTTGAAGATTTCTTGCAGGAAAGAGGCATCAAGAGGGAGATCACTACCAGATACTCACCTGAACAAAATGGGGTAGCAGAAAGAAGGAATAGACTTATAGTGGAAACAGCTAGGTCTATGCTCAATGAGAAAAAGTTGCCAAATTACCTATGGGCAGAGAGTGTGTCCACTGCCACCTATCTCATCAATAGGTTGCCATCCAAATCACTTGATGGCATGACACCATATGAAGCATGGCATGGTAAGAGACCCTCTCTAGATCACTGCAAAATCTTTGGATGTGTAGCATATGTGCATATTCCTTCACAGGTAAGAGGAAAGCTAGACCCAAAGGCAGAGAAATGTATCTTCATTGGTTATGATTTGAACCAAAAGGGATACAGATTCTATAACCCCACAAACAAAGGGTTCAAGGTAAGCAGAGATGTCATATTTGATGAGAATGACTCATGGTATGAGAATGAATGCAGGAAAGTAAGTCTACCTTATGACATGGAGGAAGATTTTCCAAAGCTTACCAAGGAAGAGCCAACACAGCAAGAAGATTCAAGCTCAGATGATGATACCATCAACCTTGAAGAGTTCAAGGCTTGGAAATCCAAAGGAAAGATGAAGATGAAGCAATTGGAGGACAAGGCAGAAACTTCCACTCAAGCTATGAGAAGATCTCAGAGAGAGAAGAAGAAACCTATCAGATTTGGGTATGACACATCACTTGTAACTAAACATTCTGTATACCTTGCAAAAAGTTTGTTGAATGAAGAACCAGGTACCTATGAAGAAGCAATTACAAAGCCAGAATGGAGAGAAGCAATGGATGAGGAGATAGAAGCCCTAAAAGAGAGTGATACTTGGGACTTGGTACCCAAGAAGGAGACTATGAAGGTAATTGGATCCAGATGGATCTACAAATTGAAGAAGAATTCAGATGGGACAATTAACAGGTACAAAGCTAGGTTGGTAGCCAAGGGTTTTGCACAAACCCAAGGCATTGATTATGAGGAGACATTTTCTCCTGTGGCCAAGATGCCAACTATCAGAGTATTGGTGAGTGTAGCTGCATCCAAGAATTGGAACATGTACCAATTGGATGTGAAGAATGCATTCCTAAATGGATGGATATCTGAAGAAGTCTACATGTCACAACCACCTGGCTATGAAGATCCAAGAAAGGTACATTATGTTTGTAAATTGAAGAAAGCTCTCTATGGTTTGAAGCAGGCACCTAGAGCATGGAACTACAGATTGACCACCTACCTCCAAGACCAAGGATTTGTGATGAGCAAAGCAGACACTTCTCTATTCATAAAGAAAAGTAGTACAGAGGTAATCTACTTATGTGTCTATGTTGATGACATCATCATTACAGGTAATGATGTCAATGGGATTAGACACATCAAGGGTCAGATGATGAAAGAATTCAAGATTAGTGATCTTGGATTACTAAAATATTTTCTAGGTCTTGAATTGATCTACACAAACTCAGGTATATACATTACTCAAAAGAAGTATGTACAGGATATGGTCAAGAAGTTTGGCTTGCAGGATGCTAAGGTATCTACTACTCCAATGGAGGTTAATCAAAAGCTAAGTGCTCATGAAGGAGAAGAACTCAAAGACATTACAAGATATCAAAGTATTGTGGGTAGTTTGAACTATGCTACCTTGACAAGAATTGACATAGCATATGGAGTAAGTGTGCTTAGTCAATTCATGCACAAACCTAGAATACCTCACCTAGAGGCAGCAAAGAAGATCTTGAAGTACCTCAAGGGAACTCAAAGTCATGGTTTGTATTTTCCTTACACATCAGACATTGATATTAAAGTCTATTCAGATGCAGATTGGGCAGGATGCAAGGATGATAGGAGGAGCACCTCAGGGTACATTTGTTTTGCAGGAGATAAGCCTATCTCTTGGTCAGCTAAGAAGCAACCTACAGTGGCATTATCATCCACTGAAGCAGAGTATAGAGGACTTGCAAATGCTACTCAAGAAGCAATCTGGTTGAAG
>CM035409.1:136302100-136304600 GCA_020310875.1 Ceratopteris richardii | reverse complement strand
ATACCTTAGCATCCTGCAAACCAAACTTCTTGACCATGTCCTGTACATACTTCTTTTGAGTGATGTATATACCTGAGTTTGTATAGATCAATTCAAGACCTAGGAAATATTTTAGTAATCCAAGATCACTAATCTTGAATTCTTTCATCATCTGTCCTTTGATGTGTCTAATCCCATTGACATCATTACCTGTAATGATGATGTCATCAACATAAACACATAAGTAGATTACCTCTGTACTACTTCTCTTTATGAATAGAGAAGTGTCTGCTTTGCTCATCACAAATCCTTGGTCTTGGAGGTAGGTGGTCAATCTGTAATTCCATGCTCTAGGTGCCTGCTTCAAACCATACAGAGCCTTCTTCAATTTACAAACATAATGTACCTTTTTTGGATCTTCATAGCCAGGTGGTTGTGACATGTAGACTTCTTCAGATATCCATCCATTCAAGAATGCATTCTTCACATCCAATTGGTACATGTTCCAATTCTTGGATGCAGCTACACTCACCAAAACTCTGATAGTTGGCATCTTGGCCACAGGAGAAAATGTCTCCTCATAATCAATGCCTTGGGTTTGTGCAAAACCCTTGGCTACCAACCTAGCTTTGTACCTGTTAATTGTTCCATCTGAATTCTTCTTCAATTTGTAGATCCATCTGGATCCTATTACCTTCATAGTGTCCTTCTTGGGTACCAAGTCCCAAGTATCACTCTCTTTGAGGGCTTCTATCTCCTCATCCATGGCTTCTCTCCATTCTGGCTTTGTAATTGCTTCTTCATAGGTACCTGGTTCTTCATTCAACAAGTCTTTTGCAAGATATACAGAATGTTTAGTTACAAGTGATGTGTCATACCCAAATCTGATAGGCTTCTTCTTCTCTCTCTGAGATCTTCTCATAGCTTGAGTAGAAGTTTCTGCCTTGTCCTCCAATTGCTTCATCTTCATCTTTCCTTTGGATTTCCAAGCCTTGAACTCTTCAAGGTTTATGGTATCATCATCTGAGCTTGAGTCTTCTTGCTGAGTTGGCTCTTCCTTGGTAAGCTTTGGAAAATCTTCCTCCATGTCATAGGGTAAACTCACTTTCCTGCATTCATTCTCATACCATGAGTCATTTTCATCAAATATGACATCTCTGCTTACCTTGAACCCTTTGTTTGTGGGGTTGTAGAATCTGTATCCCTTTTGGTTTAAATCATAACCAATGAAGATACATTTCTCTGCCTTTGGGTCTAGCTTTCCTCTTACCTGTGAGGGAATATGTACATATGCTACACAACCAAAGATTTTGCAATGATCCAGAGAGGGTCTCTTACCATGCCATGCTTCATATGGTGTCATGCCATCAAGTGATTTGGATGGCAACCTATTGATGAGATAAGTGGCAGTGGATACACTCTCTGCCCATAGGTAATTTGGCAACTTTTTCTCATTGAGCATAGACCTAGCTGTTTCCACTATAAGTCTATTCCTTCTTTCTGCTACCCCATTTTGTTCAGGTGAGTACCTTGTAGTGATTTCCCTCTTGATGCCTCTTTCCTGCAAGAAATCTTCAAACTCATTGGAGAAGTACTCTCCTCCACCATCTGATCTTAGCCTCTTTAAGCTTCTACCTGTTTGATTCTCAACAAGTGCAAGATACCTCTTGAAACAATTAAACACTTCATCTTTATGCTTCATAAAGTATAAAATGGTCCACCTGCTATAGTCATCAATAAAAGACACATAATACCTTGAACCAGAAATGGAAGGGTCCTTGCTAGGTCCCCAAACATCTGTGTGTACCAAGTCTAGGTAGTCTTCATGCATGAAACCTTTCCTTGAGTAGGGTAATCTGTGAGACTTACCAAATTGACATGATCCACATTTGTAAATCATATGTTGCTTGGATACATTAGGTATCCCAAGCACACATTGATCCCTGCACATTTGCTTTAGAGTCCTTTCACCTATGTGCCCTAATCTCTTATGCCATATCTCTAACTCTGAAAGTGTCTGATCCTTGTAATTATACAAAGCAATGTTTTTTGTATCTTCTAGCTCAAATGTAAATAATCTACCTGATTTCTCCCCTTTGGCTATCCTTCTGAATCCTTGTTTTGGGTCCTCCACATATGCTCCATGTTGTGTGAATCTGACCTGCAAACCTTTCTCCACAATCTGACCAACACTCATTAAATTCTTAGTTATTGTTGGTACATAGAGTACCCTGCTTAATAGATTCTGATTACCATCACATGTCTTCACATTTCCAATTTTAACCACAGAGTGCTTAGTGTCATCACCTGTTTGTACCTGATGTTTGCCCTTGGGCTCTTCCAAATCAGAAAGTAGTGCCACATTGCCAGCTACATGGTTAGAACATCCTGAGTCAATGTAAAATAAATGATCATCATTTGTACCTATCTTGGAGGTCATGTTCATGATCAATAAGGAGTCATCTTGCTCCTCTGTGTAGTTGTTGTAGTCTCTTCTATTTCTGAATCCACCTTGGTAGTT
>CM035409.1:136260550-136263050 GCA_020310875.1 Ceratopteris richardii | reverse complement strand
CGTGCTCAGCCATTCAGACCTGGTTATAGCCACTATAACCGTCCAAAAAGGAGTACATCTCGTGTCCTGCCACCTTGTCCAGCATTGTGTCAAGAAAGGGAAGAGGAAACGGATCAGGTATTGTGGATGCATTCAATTTTCGGTAATCCACACAGATTTTGAGCTGCTTGTTTTTCTTCGGAACAATTACGATCGGCGAGATCCATTCAGCGTGTTCAATGGGAACAATGAATCCCACTTTTAGTAGCCGATCGAGTTCTGCCTTGACCTGTGCTGCATAGTTAGGATTCATTCGGTAGCTGGATTGTTTAATCGGCTCTGCTTCTGGTTTGAGCACGACCCGATGCTGATAGATGCGAGGATCCAGACCTTTCATATCACGATAATCCCAGGCAAAAACATCAGAGAACTCACGAAGAAGCTGGATCAAATATGCTTGAAATGCCTCGGATAATCCTTCCTTTATCTTGACAGGTCGCAGGTTCACTTCATCTCCCAAATTATAGGTGATTAACTGATCTTTGGGAACATAGAATTATCGAGGTTTTGCCGAATCGTCAGCTGACTGTAAAAGTTGCTGCAAAGTGGCTCCATCCATAGCATCGTTATCATTGGCATCTACATCTCCGATCACGGGCATCACCGTACAGGCTACCGGACTCCAGTTGTCTGCTACAGATTGCAAATCTACAGTACCTAAGGAAATCAGATCTTCATTGTTCTTCAGAAATGCTTCTTCTTCATCGTCAGATAAACCATCCATCATGTAGACCGGCTCTGCTACATATGGTCTGGCATGAAGTTCGCAGGGCTGAATGGCATCCAGTTTGACAACATATTTACGGTGATTATCTTTAAAAGTCAGTTCCTGTGCTGACCAATCCTGTATAACCTTAGCCTGTTTTAACGAGGGTCGGCCGAAAGAAGATTATAATCAAGATTGGACTCCGGTAGTTCTAAGACGACAAAAGTCATCTTAAACGTTGTACCCTGCAAAGTGATCGGGACATTCCATACGAGTCCCACTGGATGGACTCGGGATTGGTCGGCCATTCTTACAAAAAATTGGACAGGCTCAATTTGTGTCCACCCTAACTTCTTGCAAAGGGCTGCAGTGGCTATATTTACACTGGAACCACCATCAATTAGTACTTGAGTAATTTTGTGATTCTTGTGCCATACCGTAATTAAGGGGACCGTATGATCCACCATAGAGTCAGCTTTCAGTTGGATTGTGGCAGTTGCCAGAGTACTGGGAGATCCAGGACTGAGCTGTTGCTGGAATTGCTGCCGAACTCCAGGCACCAAGGCAAGTAGTTGCCCCAAAGGAAGTGTAATTGAAGCCTTTAAGAGAATATCCCATACCTAGTCTGTTGGAATTGCACTCTTCATTGGTTCCGATGATGATTCTCGTGTTACTGGGGTACAATCTTGTTCTTGCGCTCCTACTTTTGGCAGAGGAACCTCTGTCACCGGAACTGGATCAGGGAACACCATAGGATCTTTGGTGGTCCATTGGCTAGCTTTGTTATACATTCTCTGCTGTTCACGGATGCCAGGTTCAAACACCTCCGCTGCTGGTTGTAACTGCTTACCAGATCTTGTTTGAATCACTGCTGCTTGCGTTTCCGCTCGTGAGACATAGACCATATTGGTCATTGGATTCTGATCTCTTTCTTTCTTTGATCATATTCGGCTGCATCCTTACAGAATCTTGGGATGTGACCAAGCCCACCACAAAAACGACATCGGGGTGCAGGCAAAGAAGTACCTTCTTGTGATGTTCCTGTCTGCCAACGATTTGTATTGTAATTTGTATTCTGCTGACCTCGATAATTCTTGTATCCTTGCGGCGGATTGTTTCGCATCTGTGGCGGCACGTAGTGAGTGGCTAGCTGCCCCGGTTCTTGTATAATGGCATTTACAGTTGCTGGTCCCTGCACTTTGGCGTTATACACACAATTTTCAGTGGAATGTCCGGTGGTATTACAAATAGCACAATACATCTGATTAAGGGCACAGGTAGCACTGGTATGCCCTGGATTTTTACATTTAATGCAGTACATCTGTTTAGCCAGATCCTCTGCAATGTTTCTACTAGCTTTCAGCCACTCTAGGTCTTCAGTGAATCCTCCAACCTTATGTTCTAGTTGCAAGGCCATCGCTATGACAACATCCAGTGTCATAGCACCCACACAGTGGATGATCATGATTTGTTTAAGCTGTGGGGTCAAACCATTAATGAACCACTGGGTTATGACATCATCCGGTAAATTAGCATGTGCCGGAGGTAATTGTCTTAAATGAGTTCTAAAGAATGTGGCATATTCCTACACAATCTGATGCAGCTTCTATCTATTGTTCTGCAAGTAATCAAAAATTTTGGCAGGGTTCTTCTTCAGCCGGAACCTCTGCAAAAACGCATCCCTTACCGCTTCATAGGTGCCGAAATGTTTAATATCATACTCTGTTAACCACCTCGCCGCTTCATTGACTAATG
>CM035409.1:136040550-136250550 GCA_020310875.1 Ceratopteris richardii | reverse complement strand
ACCAGAATGTACAGGATTATGCCACGCTATTTCGGACTCATTTACAGCAGTTACCACCAGCGCATGCCAATTTACCAGACGACGGTATTGCGTTGTGGTTCATAAATGGATTAAATCCTTAATTGAAACAGATCATGATCATAAGGTGTGTGGGTGGAATGACTTTGGATGTCGTAATTGCTATGGCATTACAATTAGAAAATAAAGTGGGTGGATTCACTGAAGATCTAGAGTGGCTAAAGGCGTCCAAGAAATCCAACGAGGATCCTCTGAAATAGATTTACTGTACTAAATGCAAAAATCCAAGGCACAGCAGCTCAGCATGCGCCCTGAATCAAATGTATTGCGCTATTTGCCATACAGCCGACCACACCGCAGAGACTTGTCCGTATAATGCAAAGGTATAGAGAAGAGTCGTTGTTAATGCCATCATTCAAGAACAAGGGCAACCAGCTAGTCATTATGTACCACCACAGATGAGGAATACCCCATACTAGGGATACAAGAATTATCAAGGAGGACAATCAACTAACTTTGGGCAAACTCGGTGGAATGCGGGTACAGCAGGTGAAGGTGCATCTCTTCCACCACCTAAATGTCATTTTTGCGGAGCAATAGGACATATCCGTAGGTACTGTAAAGATGTGGCTGAGTACGATAAAAAGAAAAAGGAATGACAACACCCAATGGCAAATATGGTGTACATATCAGCAGTCGACACTCAAACAGCAGCAGTGCAAACACGTTCAGGAAAGCAACTACAGCCAGCTGCAGAGATTTTTGAACCTGGAATTCGTGAACAACAAAAGGTGTTTACTAAAGCAAGTAAGTGGGCAACTCAGGAAGAAGCTATTTTCCCTGACCCAGTTCCAGTAACGCAGCCAAGTATACCACAGACAGTATCGAAAGGCAAAAAACTAACCCAAAGAGTACTCGAATCCCCACCAGAAAATGTACTGGAAATAGCAAAAATTGATCCAATGTGGGATGTCTTATCCAAAGCATCAATTACACTACCATTGGGACAACTATTGGCTTTAGTGCCTAGTGTGCGTCAACGGTTCTAGCAACTGGTCAGCCGAGGACCTTCATGTGCTCCTTTGACAGCCACGATCTAGCCGGAACTTGATCCGATAGTGGATCATACGGTACCCTTGATTACGGTCTGGTATAAGAATCATAAAATCATGCAAGTGTTAATTGATGGCGATTCCGGTGTAAACATTGCAACAGTAGCAATCTGTCAACGGATGGGATGGACATAAATTGAACCTGTCCAATTTTTTGTGTGAATGGCTGATCAATCCCGCGTTCATCCGGTGGGATTAGTACGTGATATTCCGATCACTCTACAAGGGGTTGTATTTAAAATGACCTTTGTTGTTATGGAATTACCCGAATTTAGCATTGACTATAACCTGCTCTTTGGCTGCCCATGGCTAAAGCAAGCAAGGATAGTTCAGGATTGGTCAGCGCAGGAATTGATTTTTAAAAATAACCACCGAAAATATGTTGTTCCATTGGACGATATGAAACCTTGTGACTTACATGCACAACCATATGTAGCTGAACCTGTACACATGCTGGATGGTCTTTCCAATGATGAGGAGGAAGCTTTTCTTAAAGCCAACAAGGATCTGATGGCACTTGACACTGTGGATTTACAAACGGTAGCAGATAACTAGATTCCGGCAGCCTGTACGGTGGCACCACTGACCGATGAGCATGAGTCAAGTACAGCACCGACCTTGGATGATACGATGCTCCAACAATTACTCCAATCAGGCGACAATTTGGAGATGCCCTAGCAGTTCTACGTACCGGAAGATCAATTGGTTAACTGTCACTTAGGTGATGAAACCAACCCAAGACCAGTAAAAATTAAGGCGGGACCATCCGAGACCTTCCAGGAGAACTTGTTGTAGTTGCTACGTGAATTCTCTGATGTATTCACCTGGGATTACCGGGATATGAAGGGGTTGGACCCGCGGATTTATCAACATAGGGTGGTGCTGAAACCAGATGCCCGACCTATTAAACAACCAAGTTATAGGATGAATCCTAACTATGCGGCCCAGGTCAAAGCAGAATTGGATCGATTGCTGAAAGTTGGGTTTATTGTGCATATTGAGCATGCGGAGTGGATTTCTCCTATTGTCAAAGTTCCTAAGAAAGAATAAGCAATTATGGATATGTGTAGACTAACGGAAATTAAATACAGCTACCGTACCCGATCCATTCCCTCTACCGTTTTTGGACACAATGCTAGATGATGTGGTAGGACGAGAGATGTACACCTTTTTAGATGGATATAGTGGTTATAATCAAGTTTGAATGGCGGAACAGGACATTCCAAAGGTAGCATTTATAACTAATTCGGGCATCTATGCGTGTACAGTGATGTGGTTTGGTCTTTGGAATGCTCCAAGTACGTTTCAACGTTGTATGCAAGAAATTTTCTCTCCTTACCTAACCATATTCATGAGAGTTTATTTGGATGATTTCTCTGTATCTAGTGATACTTCGGCACATCTGTACCATTTACGGTGCAATTTTTCAAAGTGTCGAGAATGCCATTTGTGCCTGAATCCGAATAAATCTGTATTCTCTATATCTTGCGGCAAGTTGCTAGGGCATATCATCTCCAAACAGGGGATTCAAGTTGATCCAGATAAGGTGAAGGCAGTACTGGAGGCACCTGCTCCCAAGACACCTAAACAAGTGATGCGGTTTTTGGGCCAAATACGGTGGCATGGGCAACATCTGCCTTGGCTTGCTCATCTGGCCACACCACTTAATCGATTGATAACCAGTAACCCTCGTCAGTTTGAATGGACCGAAGAGTGCCAACTTTCTTTCGACTGGCTGAAATCATTGTTAACTCAGGCTTCCATTTTACAAGCGCCAAATTGGGAATTGCCGTTTCACGTCTTTGTGGATGCTTTTGACATTGCCATTGGCAACATGCTGATGCAGCAAACGGAGAAGTGGTTCCGTCCAGTATATTATGCGAGTCGTAGATTAGCTCCTATAGAGCGCAGTTACTCAGTCACTGAACAAGAATGTCTCGGATTAGTGTATTCAGTGAAGAAATTCTGGCATTATTTATTGGGATGCCGTTTCACCTTTCATGTCGATCATGCAGCCTTGGTGTATCTTGTTCGCCATCAACATTTGGGAGGAAGACTAGCAAGATGGGTCTTGTTGCTCCAAGAGTTTGATTATTTAGTAGTACATCGACCAGGGTCTGCACATGCCCTTACTGATTTTCTATCTCGGTTGGATTTCGATGAATCTCTGGAAGGAGTTGATGATACAACACCCGCTATTCATGCAGTAGAGATGATACAGGATATCAGCAAGAATTGTTGGTACCCTCCTCTTTCTATGACACCTTGCTTCTATTCTTGACCAGTGGATGTCTACCTGCTACGACCTCTTCAGCTGCTCGACGAAGACTAGCCATGTATAGCCGACGATTTTGCCTAACTGTAGGGCAATTATATTACATGGACCACTCGGGCGTGTTACTAAGATGTGTTCCCCACATGAAATTGCTTCAGTAATTACAATGGCCCATTCTGCCCCAATCGGAGGACATTTTGTTGTTGATCTGACACACCGGAAGATTCTGCAGAGTGGATTATGGTGGCCTACAATGTACTGTGATGTAACCCAGTATGTGCAGCAGTGTGATGCATGTCAGCGTTTCGGTCAGCCTTTACATCGATATCGCTTTCCACTCCAACCAGTTGTGCCTCTTGAACCCTTTCAGAAATGGGCTTTGGATTTTATTGGCCCCGTTACTCCTCCTGCAACAGTTACCAGCAACCAATACATTCTGACATATACCGATTATGCAACTCGGTGGGCCAAAGCTTGGGCTCTTCGGCCAGCCACAGCTGTTGCGGTAGCTAAATGTTTGATGAATGATATTTTTCCACGCTATGGGTTACCCTTGGAGATAGTAACTGATCAAGGTACACACTTTGCAAATACATTAATGCAAGTGCTTACTAAAACCTTCCAGATTGTGCATAAGTTCAATTCTCCCTACTATCCACGAGCAAATGGACTCACTGAAAGCACCAACAAATCTTTGTTGACCATCTTAAAGAAACTGGTATTAGATTGTCCACAGAGATGGGACCAATTCCTACCTGCCATACTATGGGCTTACCGTACAACATATAAAGTGGAGATTGGAATCACTCCTTTTAAGTTGGCTTATGGTTTGGAGGCGATTGCTCCTATGGAAGTGGTGGTTCATAGTTTGCAAGTGGCATTATACCAGAAATTACTACCGGAGGAATCTTTTCCCTTTCGATTGAAGGCTTTACGGTCCCTGGATGAACAGCACCCTGAGAGTTTTCTGGTGTTGCAGGAAGTACAGCTTAGACAAGCCAAAAACCCACGATCGTTTCCTTAAAACCCCCATGTTTACGGTAAATCAATTAGTACTCTTTTATAATGCTAAGTCAAATAGATCCGTCAAAAAATTTAAACTGCGATGGTTCGGTCCCTACCGTATTGCCAAACAAGTGGGACCCGCCACTTTTCGGTTATCCACCCTCAATGGTGCCCTCCTTCCTAAAGCGATCAATGGCTCGAACCTTTGTCCCTATTACCCACCACCTACGTCCTCATGATGTGTCATCGGTATTTTTACTCCTTTTCTCTTGCCACTCTTTTCACTCGACTTTCTTTTCTTATCTCTGTGTTTCGATTGACCAACTGACTGTAATCCTTCCGTTTTCTTATCTAACCATGATTAGTAGCCACCCTTTGTATCTTTGATTATGTTAATGCGTGCATGTCACCAGTATGTCGGTATATTTCCAATACTGCGTTATGATTAGGATGATTACCGCCTGATTTTTCCTGCGTTTCTACTAAATATTGTTCTTCCCACTGTTAATCGTTATTGCGTCTGTGTGTGCTTGTGACCTTGTGTGATTTGTGTTATTGTCTGTTTTTTATTGCGCCATGGAAGCTCTTGTGAATATCGTGACCTTTCGTGTGGGTCTCACTCCAGGTGTGAGTGAGTTCCTGCATGCTCGAGGGCTCTTGGCCTTCGCTGAATTGCCTTGGCATTCAGTGGAGTGTCATCCCTTCTGTGCACAGATCATATATGCCATAGCCGCCATGCCTGCTACAAAACAATGCTGGCCGTTGGCATGTTTGAACCCCCATGTTGTAGTCACTCTCAGCACCGTAGCTTAGGGGTTCCCTCTCCCTCAAGAGGGGTTGGTCGATGGACCGCTCCTTCCGATGGCGACCATGAATGACCTTTTTCCCCGGCACTCATCTAATGACTTTACCATTCTCTATCGTCCCAAACCAGAGTGCACCGTGCTTCAATTTCTCGTAGCTGCTCTAAACCTCCAAAAACGCACTTACGATATCTCCCGTCCGTTCTACTCTATGATAGACACTGCCTCTCGCGAAACCATCAATTTTACTTCATTCTTTTTCCGACGCATTCACTGTGAATGCCAAGCATTTACCAAGCAAATAGCCAAGAACGAAATTCCTAGAACTCATTTACCATACCTCCTCACGTTTCTCCTTCCGATGATACAAGCAGCACAACCACCTCCAACGAATACCGTGCTTTTACATGAGGAGTCTACGCAGATGATGGAGGATGATGATGACGAAGATTTGCTACACTTTTTCTAGTGCAAACACAGACATATCAGCCCATCGCAAAGCCAAGTGCAGGATTCAACCGTAGTTCAAGAGGTTGAAATCTTTCATGATACGGCCATGACTTTACAGGGCGTATGGACACCCTCTTCTCCTAGCAAGCAACAGGAGCCAGATGTGATTATGGAAGATGTCCTTGAAGTCCAACCGTAGGATGAACTGAAACAACTGGATGCTGAGCCTCTGAAGGACACAGTGGAAGATACTACTGTTAGTGAGTGTCATCCTTCTTCTTCCCCAGTAGCAGATGATCTAGCAGACACGGTCAAGCAACCAACCTGTGAAGAAGAGGCGGTTACCGAAGTAGTTATGTCAGTGCCTCAACATGACACTGGAATTGTCTTAGTGCCAACATCTCTTCTTTCCCTTCCTCCTCCAACCACCATTCTTGTTGATGCTGAAGTTTCTCCCTCCTCGCCTCTGACTGCCATTCGTACGGCCTCGTCCAATCTCCTATCCTCTCCCGACTAGTCTCCACCTTCGTCTCCCCACCTGCTTTCTGCCCCACCATTGGAGCCTACTTCTTCTCTTCCCCCTGTAGTTATGTTCACCGAGTTGGCATCCATGGGCCAATTACTCATTCAATTCTCTCAGCAGTTGCCTCTTCAGATAAAGACGACCACACAGACCATTCGACAGGAGCTGTAGAGCAAAGTCGATCTCCTGGAAGCTGATATTGCCCCCCTCCAAGAAGAACTGCTTGAAGCTAAAACCGATAATCACTCCTTGCACGCACAAATCCAGCGACTACAAGAACAATTGGCAGAGAAAGACTTGATTATTGCCAACAAGGACAACGAGATTACAGGATTAAAGCAGGAAGTTGTAGATAAGATGGTTGCCATGATTGCAATAGGCAATGAGCTTCATAATACGCGGAATACACTCAGTATTTTAGAAGAAGCTTCACAAACGCTTGCTGCTATGTCCTTAAAGCTGAAGACGAATTGCATAAAGTCACTGAGCAGCTGTTTTAGAAAGATCAAGAATTATCTGCAGAAACTGCCAAGACTATCCACATGAAGAAAGAACTAGCCGCCATTCAAAAGGAGAGAGAAGATTTCTACAAAACCATTCAGTTTCAATCTCAGGAACTCGAGGGAAGGGAAAAGCAATTAGATTTTCAGGCTGACAGACTCTCTGGCATTGATGTTGAAATAGCCGAAATGAAGATGCGCAGGGATGCTGCTGCTGCCAATGAATTTTATCTACAGGAAGCATTTTTGCAGACTTAGACGGAGTCACTAATAAGTCAGGTCATAGCTTTCAGTTCAGTCATAATTGATGCACAATTGATTGAACTTGCAATTTTGAAGAACATGTTAGGTTCCCTAAAACAGAAAATTTCCCGTACATTTAAATTAGCTCGCTCTACGTATGTACAGGGTATCATAGATGAAATTTGACTTATGTATTCACCATTTTTGGGTTCGATTCCACCGTGCATGCTAGTATGAGCTGCCGGAAAGAAACTCCTAAAACTCATAATTTTTGTAATATACCCTGAAAAGTCGCATGCATACCAAAAGGGCGTAGCGCAGTAGTTGTAACCTTTACGAATAAAGAAGAGTCGCGTGAAGCAGTGGGTGTGTCGCCGGACTGTTCGTCTGGGCGAGAGCCTGCAGTGAAGCATAGTGTTGCCGAAATCTTGTGTAATCTGAGTACTTGTCAATTTTGTTGATTAAGCTTAATAATTAATTAAGTCTTCATGAAGTATTAAAGATTAATGGGTTAACGCGATACGTGAAGAAGTTATACAGTTAATTGCATGGTATTGAAGTGTTCTGTAAACATATTCAAAATAGTGAATGCCTTAATTGCTATGAAGTAGTATACTTTGAATCTATAGATTTGGGAAAATAGAAACAGGGCCTCTGTTTACAGACCCCTAACCATCCCAAGAACCCAGGATTGATAATAGATTAAACAATAAAAAGGTTAACACTAGGAGAAATCCACTCCGCATGCTCAATAGGCACAATAAACCCAACTTTCAACAATCGATCCAATTCTGCTTTGACCTGGGCTGCATGCAACAGCAGCACTCTGTCAATGGATGGGATAGATAGATAGAATTTGCTAAATTGATTGTTGTGTTTATAGTGGATCATTTCAAGTGATTCCACTTGGAATCATTAGCTTACTAATCTAATTAGATACATCTAAAAGGAATTTTTCCAATTCCTACTGTACTGGTAGCACTGAGCATTACAAGCAGTAGGTGTATGATAAAAAATTGAAGGATTTCATTGAGTCTTTTATTTGGAAGTAGTCTGTTTTGATTCAATCTTTTCATACATAATTTCCAAAGTTCATAGTCACTTTTATAGTGTATTTGGAAAGCTAAAAGGGCCCACATATCAAATCTGAAGTCACAAAGGGCTGGAACTAAGCAAGATTTGGTTGTACCAACTCATCACTTGAGTGTCCATCCATCTTTCCCAATAGTAGTATTAGAGCAAAGCTAAGGTAAAATGGGAGATGGTTTTCCTTGTTTCATTGATAAATTGGATAGGAACAACTATCAAGCATGGTCTCTAAGGATGAAGACATACTTACAAGGAAGGAGCCTCTATGGATACATCTCAGGAGATGAGGAGATGCCCATATTCAGAAGCAAAGGACAAGCTACAAGGGAAGAACATGAAAGACTCAACACATGGTGTGCAAAGGATGCATTAGCAAGGTCTTACTTACTCAACTTAATCTTTGATTTTCTTCCTCCACATATTAGGAACTGTTAGACATCCCAAGAGACTTGGGAAACACTGTCTTCTTATTTCTCTTCCAACACAAGGGCTAGGAAGAATCAATTGTGGATTGAATTCACAACTCAAAGAAAGCAACCTAAGCAAGCTACCAAGTATAAATGATGACCATCTCTTCTACATTGACTCAGGATGCTCAAATCATGTGGCAGGTAATGTAGCTCTTCTCTATGACCTTGAGGAACCAAAGGGTAAGCATCAGGTACAAAGAGGTGATGACACCAAGCACTCAGTGATTAAATTTGGAAATATTAAGACCTCTTATGGGAACAAAAATCTGTTGACTAGGGTTCTATATGTACCAACTATTACCAAGAATTTGATGAGTGTTGGACAGATTGTGGAAAAAGGTTTGCAGGTTAGATTCAACCAATATGGAGCATTTGTGGAGGATCCCAAGCATGGGTTCAAGAGAATTGCCAAAGGAGAAAAGATAGGTAGACTATTCACTTTTGAACTTGAGGATACAAGGTATATTGCACTTTATAGTTATAAAGATCAAACATTATCAGAGCTTGAAATTTTTCATAAAAGATTAGGGCATGTAGGTGAAAGAACCTTGAAACAAATATGCAGAGATCAATGTGTGCTTGGGATACCTAATGTATCCAAGCAACACATGATTTATAAATGTGGTGCTTGTCAGTTTGGAAAGTCTCATAGGTTACCCTTCTCAAGGAAAGGCTACATGCATGATGATTACCTAGAACTTGTTCATACAGATGTATGGGGACTAGGAAAGGATCCCTCAATCTCTAGATCAAGGTATTATGTATCTTTCATTGATGATTATGGTAGGTGGACTGTATTGTACTTTATGAAGCACAAAGATGAAGTATTCAGTTGCTTTAAAAAGTATCTTGCACTTGTTGAGATTCAAACAGGGAGAAATCTAAAAAGGCTAAGGTCAGATGGAGGAGGTGAATACTTCCCAAATGATTTTGATGCATTCTTGAAGGACAAAGGAATCAAGAGAGATATTACCACAAGGTATACTCCTGAGCAGAATGGGGTAGCAGAAAGAAGAAATAGATTGATTGCTGAAACAACTAGGTCAATGTTAAATGAGAAAAAATTACCTAGCTACTTATGGGTAGAGAGTGTATCTACTGCCACTTATCTTGTAAACAGATTGCCATCCAAATCTCTTGATGGGATGACCCCATATGAAGCATGGCATGGTAGAAGACCTTCACTTGATCATTGCAGGATATTTGGATGTGTAGCATATGTGCATATCCCTTCTCAACTAAGAGGTAAGCTAGACCCTAAGGAAAAGAAGTGCATCTTTATTGGATATGATTTAAATCAGAAAGGTTACAGGTTCTACAATCCTTCAAACAAGGGATTCATGGTCAATAGAGATGTTGTCTTTGATGAAAATGACTCTTGGTTTGATAGTGAATGCAGGAAGATAAAACTACCTTATGACTTGGAAGAGGAGTTTCCAAGCCTCACTAAGGAGGAGCCTACTCAGAATGAAGACACCAATTCAGATGATAAGGACACCATCAACCTTGAAGAATTCAAAGCATGAAAGTCCAAAGCCAAACTCAAGATGAAGAAATTGTAAGATATATCTGAATCTTCCAACCAAGCAATTAGGAGATCACAAAGGAAGAGCAGGAAGCCAATCAGATATGGGTATGACACTTCCCTTGTTACTAAACACTCTGTTTATCTTGCAAAAGATTTTTCAATTGAAGAACCAACATCATATGAAGAAGCAAAGACCAAGGCAGAATGGGAGGAAGCTATGGATGAGGAGATTGGAGCACTCAAAGAGAATGATACTTGGGAACTAGTACCAAAGAAGGAGTCTATGAAGGTAATTGGTTCTAGGTGGATCTATATGATCAAAAGGAATTCTGATGGGTCAATAAGAAGGTACAAATCTAGACTTGTGGCTAAGGGTTTTGCACAAACCCAAGGTATTGATTATGAAGAAACCTTCTCACTTGTGGCCAAAATGCCAACCATCACGGTATTGGTAAGTGTGGTTGCATCAAAGAATTGGAACATGTATCAGTTGGATGTAAAAAATGCATTTCTAAATGGTTGGATTTCAGAGGAGGTGTACATGTCACAATCTCTTGGCTATGAGGACCCAAACAAGGTAACATATGTATGCAAATTGAATAAAGCTCTTTATGGATTGAACCAGGCACCTAGGGCATGGAACCATAGGTTGACTACATACCTTCACGATCAAGGTTTTGTCATGAGGAAAGTAGATACTTCTCTATTCATCAAGAGATGTAATTCAGAGGTAATATACCTATGTGTATATGTTGATGATATCATACTTACAGGTAATGATTCTAATGGCTTCGAACAGTTCAAGAATCAAATGATGAAGGAGTTCAAAATTAGTGACCTTGGATCACTAAAATACTTTCTTGGACTTGAGTTAGTCTATACTAACTCTGGAATTTACATTGCTCAAAGGAAGTATATACAGGATATGTTGAAGAAGTTTCATTTGCAGGATGCCAAAGTTGCAAGTCCTCCAATGGAGGTAAACCTAAAACTTAGTGTTCATGAAGGTGATGTAGTTGAGAACATTGCAAGTTACCAAAGCATAGTGGGAAGCTTGAATTATGCTACCCTGACAAGGATTGCCATTGCTTATGGAGTATGTGTGCTAAGTTAGTTTATGCACAAGCCTAGGGCACCCCACTTGGAGGCTGCCAAAAGAATCTTGAAGTACCTTAAGGGTACTCAACATCATGGTTTGTATTTCCCTTATACATCAGACTTGGACATTAAGTTCTACTCAGATGCAGATTGGGCAGGATGCATAGATGATAGGAGGAGTACCTCAGGATACCTTTCATTTGTAGGTGATAATCCAATATCATAAGCAACCTACTGTTGCTTTATCTTCTACAGAGGCAGAATATAGAGGATTGGCCAATGCTACTCAAGAGGCCATATGGATCAGATTGATGTATACAGAATTGGGCTTGCATACTACATCTCCAATGATCTTTGGAGATAATACAAGTTCATTACACCTTGCAGCTAATCCTATTTATCATGCTAGGATTGTAATGAATGGTCTCATATCCACTATGCTAGGATGAGTAATTGAGTTTGCTTGACACATGGCCATGGATTATCTGGGTGTTGTTTCTAGATGGTTATAATGTTCTCTCCCTAGTCCTTATCTTCTTAGCTTCATGCGCTTAATGCGTTCTATAGCCTTTGCCTGAGCTTCAACACATATTCTTTTTTCTTCCTCCTTACGCTTCTTTGCCAACATGAGTCTTCTAAGCATATCCTCAATATGAGGTTCCTGATAAAGCTTGACTCTATAGCCATTAATGTAATTAGGCATTATGTCTCCTTCTAGGGTGGCTAATTGTACTGCTATACTTGTCGAGAGTCTATCAATGATCATCTCATGATTGGTAAATTGATGCTTTTGTGCCACTTTTAAGGTTGATATCGAGAATTCTATGGAAATACTACATTCTGGCCAAATATCGTATGAAAGGGGGTGGCTTGGAGTACCATTTTATAGGCCACTCAATATGCCCAAATAGCATGATGTAGCTGTTTGTCCCAATTAGCATGTTTATTGTTCACCAACTTCATTAACACAATGCATAAGATCTTATTAGTGCTATCCGCTCATCCGTTTTCTTATGGATTGTACAGGGCCAACTTCTTGTGAATGACCATGAATTCTTGCAACAAGTATTCAATAACCTCATTCAAGAAGTGGGTACCACGGTCACTAACCAATTCCATTGGCAATCCATATCTTGTAAATACATTCTCAAAAAGAAATTTGTTCATGGTCTGTGCATCTTTCTTCTTGGTGGATTTCACTTCTACCCATCAAGTTAGATAATATGTGGCAACAATTATATAATCAACGTGTGAACTCTTATTTAGGGGATTAATAGGACCAAAAAAGTCTATTCCCCACTTAGAGAATGCATGTCCTCCCATCATGGGTCTGAATGGCATCTCATCTTTGTGTATTTGATACTAAGTGTAGTGGCATATATCACATTGCTTCACATAGGTATGAGCATCCAAGGGTGGTCCAACAAAGACTTGCAATTAGTATTGATTTGATCACCCTATCTTGTCCAAAATGACCTCTTGCCACACTTTGCTGAGTCATTTTCAAAATCTTAAGGTACTCACTTTCATGAATACATAGCCTAAGATATCCATCTCTTCCTCTATATGTTTAAGTTATCTCCAATGAGTGCATAGTCTAGGGCTTCCTATTCTAAGCTCTTTCGTCTAGCCAAGGTCATCTCTTAAGGGAATGTTTTCATCCTCAAAAAGCTTACCAAAGGCTCACTCCAATCTGATATTAAACATATTTGATACAGTGGCTGTTGGAGCAAGACAATCAACAATTGGTGATTATATGAAGCTTAGGAATGAAGATATGAAGAAAAGATTGAAGTCTAACGAAATGAAGTGAAGGTTCACGAAGAAAAGTTCTATAAACATATGTACATTAGTTTTGTAAATACTTCAAAATACTTGAAGTAATGACGAGTCAATACTCATATATATATATATATATATATATATGGTCGTATTAGTAGAGGAAGATGAAATATAGATGAGATAGAGAAGAATAGATTATGAGTATTGTGTGTATCATCCATCAGATGTATGATGAGTTGAATAGAAAGAATGTTCAGAGAATTGCGTGTCGATCTTTTCTCCAGTTCTCCTTCTGTATTTGATTATATCAGAAATCCTTTTGTAATCCATAGCTAATCTATCTATGGTTAAAGTTTAAGAGTCGAATTGCAAACAGGCTGAGAGAATTTTGTACAGGAACATCTATATGTGAGAAAGTGTTGAGTGTCTTCTAAAATATGTGCAATTTCGATGGTCAAAGAATTGATCATTTCTCAGTGCACAGTGTAAAGTTTTGCACAAATGAGGAGTCAAAATCAAAGTTGGAAGGTAATCCATCTATGGCTAAAAGCATTCTCCTAAACAAGTTCTAATTTGGGAGAACTATGTGTTAGAAGTTGCAGGTGTCAAAGTCGATTCTACAAGAAGGCAGTTTCAGACATAGGTAGATTGTTTGGATCATTTCTCATAATCTACTTAAGCTTTTGAAGTGTTTTAACTTGGAGGAGGCGCGGAAACTTTAGGAGACACACAAAGTTTCATCATGCTTGATCTTGTTCTACCAAGTAAAGGTGCACTCAGTTTGCTGTCCTGCAAAGTTTCTTTCAGCCACTTTGGCATAGTTTGTGCACTCTTGATAGACATGCATTCATTATGCAATACATCATCAACATGTGCATCGTGCATGGGCCAAATTTCATGCTCATTTTCAAGCATACTTTGATGCAAATGTTTAGCCATATGTGGCTTGAAATTTCCAGCAATTTCGACATTTTTTGGCTGAAAATTCTGTGCATTTCTAGCTCTATTTTGCTAGAATTTTTCAGCCTTTTGAGCCTTAGTTGGTTGGTCTACATGGCCATAGTCAAGTCCACCATTTTGAAACAAAGGTATGAGTGTATCGAACACATCTTGTGAGCTACCTGTTGGCTGTTTTTGCATTCAAGTAAAGGGAAAACTGAATTTTCAGCAAATACCACATCTCGACTCACAATAATTGTGTTCGTCAATGGATGATACAAACGATATCCCTTACTTTCAGCACTATAACCAACAAATATACATTTCTTTGCCTTGTCATCAAGTTTGTGACATTGTTGCGATGGCACAAGAGCATATGTCAAACAACCAAACACGCACATATGACTAACCATAGGCTTATGACCATTCCAAGCCTCATAAGGATTGATGACTCTCAATGCTTTTGTAGGGCAGTGATTCAACACATAATTTGCACACATGACCGTTTCCATCCAAAACTTATCAAGAAGATGCTTTCCTTTAACCATACATCATGCCATTTCAAGAAGTGTTCTATTTTTACGCTCGGCAACACCATTTTGCTAAGGTGTATATGGCACCATACATTGGTGTGAAATACCTCTTTCACAAAGAAAATCATTAAACTCATGTGACATGTATTCACCACCATGATCCGTGCATAGAGTCAAAAGCTTTTGTGAAGAGACATTTTCATCCATAGCTAAAAATGCTTTGAAGCTAGAAAATACCTCATTCTTTGCTTTCATAGGATACACCCATGTATGCGAGTAGCATCATTAATGTAGGTAACAAAATATACATGCTTCCCAAAAGATGGATTCTTGACGGGACCACATACATCACTATGAACAAGCTGCAATTTTCTTGTAGTGTGTGTATGACTATCTTTGGAAAAGAAGCATGATGCATTTTTCCAAGAATGCAACCTTCACATGCATGTTTTTCAATGGACTCAAGTGTAGGCAAGCCAATAACCATGTCCTTCTTTTGCAAGTAAAGCAAACTATTGAAGTTTAAGTGACCAAAATGAGCATGCCAAAGCTCCATTTCAGCCATGGAAGAGGTATGACCAACTAAGGCATTCGAGGCAACCCTCTTGTATGTATCCATGCGATACAAGCCATTACATAATGTACTGGACATCACAATAACATCACCATTGCTGAAATCATGAACCATACATTTATCATCAAAAGAGTGTACATGGAGTCCAGCTTTGGCAATCAACGCAACTAAAATTAGTTTCTTCTTGATACCGTGCACATACAATACATTTTTCAAGAGAATCATACCTCCATTTGCAGTTGTAAGCTCAATTTCTCCTACTCCAATGATAGAATAAGAGGCATTGTTTGTACACACCACATGTCCTCCTTCGGGTGCATCTTTCAAAGAGGCAAAAATCTTAATGCAAAGAAGCATCATAATGACATGTAACAACACATGCCCAAAAATCTTGAGCCATGTTAGCTTCATCATTCTTTACATTTGCTAAATTTTCAGCAATAGACATGCCGGTGCACCTCTTCTTCTTTTGCAAATCACCATCATTAGAGAAATGAATGGAAGAGGAAGATTGAGGCGTTGGTTTTGATGAACCCAAAGCTGAACCATACTTGGTTTTCCCCTTTTGTGAGATAGCAAGTGCTTGCGTTCCCTCAATCAAACCACTCCTATTTACTCTAGATTACTCTTCTTGCAATAGAAGAGACACAAACTCATCAAATGCATATATATTAGGATTCCCTTTTGCAATCAAACGGAGTGTAGTAGCAAAGCTTTGAAAAGATTCCGGTAATCATTTCAAAAATGTAGAAATGAGTGATGCATCCAGAATAATATCATCTATGTTTGCCAATTGCTCTTTCAAGTCCTTGATGTGAGTCACATACACATCCACCGACTCATTTTCAGCCATACATACATCCTCAAGTTGCTTCCTCATGTATGCAACATGTGCTTCATTATGCACAACATACAAATAAGCAAGAGTGTCCCATGCCTGTCGTGATGTAGAACATGACCAAATGTGTGGAACTATATGACACTTCACAGAAAGTGCAATCAATGCATGAGCTTGAGCATCTTTTCCATCCCATCTAAGCTGCTCTTGTGTAGGTGGAGAAGGAGAAACCATTGTACTTGAAGAAGAAGCTCCATCTGTGACAGTAGATTGTGAACTAGAAGACCTACGGGTCTTTGATCTACATCTGCCACTATGTTCCAAAGTTGTTTAGCAACAAGAACATGCTTCATCATGTAATACCACACTAGTTAGTTGGTCCCATCAAGCTGAAGATCATTGATGCCCGCCATTTCACAAAAGAATAAGAATGTGACAAAATCTTCACTTCAATGAAAGCTGAAATGAATACTAAAATTTCATCTCACAAACCGTCACTCTGATGGCGATTCTAACTGCACGAATGTCTTTGAAATGGGGGTAAAACTCAGGGCACTTGGTGGAATGTTTCTTGGTTGCTGAAATTCACTATTCTATGCTCCAAAGTCGATTTGCACTATTAAAAGTGCACGCACGCCACGATGGGAAAAACCAAAACTTGAGGAGTTGAACCTGCTCTGATACCATTGTTGGGTGTGTGTAGAAGTGTGAGAGACATACGAGAAGCACACACAAGGAGCACAAACACAGCAAGACACACGGAGAAGATGATGGCTGGAATAGCTCTCTCTATTGATGATGAACTGAACTGAAGTAAGAGCTGAATAATAATCCTTAAGTACAAAGTACCACCACATATGAGTGAATCATATATGTGGTAACATGAGGAAAAAACCTCTAGCCAACACTAGAGTAAAAAGTGTCCATGTATAGGGAAACGGTTCACATCAAAGCTACTCGAGGAACACATAAGTGTAGCAATAACTGCATCCCAAAAATTTGTAATTTTTTAAAGCATCGTGATTGGCTCATGCCATCATGATGAAGCATCACCATCACGATGAGACTAGACCATTGTGATTGGTGCATGACATCGCAACAATGGTTGACCATCATGATGGGCTCATGCCATCGTGACGACTCACATGTACCATCGCGACGACCACCTCGAACACTCCATCATGATTTGTTCATACTAGCGTGATGCCTTCAGACCATCGCGAAGATTGGCTTAAGCCATCACGATTGTGCCTCACCATCGTGACAGGCTCACGCCATCACGATGACTCACTTGACTATTGATCATCACGATTAGCTCACACCATCATGACGAGATCGAACCATTGCAACGATTGAGCAAACCATCACAAGGACCATCGACCATCGCATCACGTTCATTGCACACCATTGCGATGATACATCATGCCATCATGATTGGGCTAGGCAATCACGATTGGGTAAGACCATCGTGATGGCTGGTGACCATCGTGACCTTGTGAGACCATCACGATGGTTTGACTAAACGGTAAAAATTAGGGTTTTGATTTTCTTGCAATTTTAGAGTCAATTTTGTGTGTTTTTTTTAAAGCAAGTGGTGCACCTGGGAGGCCCCTAGCATATGTTTGAAGAAGTCCCTGTTTTCTTATCAATTAAGGTTTGATCTAAACTTAGGATTTTCACACGTCGATTGAGGGCGCACCTAGAGCAAGATGAAGTGCAGAGCAAAGCAAGGCTTAGGAAGCATATCTTCTTGGGAAAAGGAGCATTCAATGAAGCATTGGAATTGAGGTTGGAAGAACTCTCAATCCCCTCAGTCAATTCCTAGTACAGGCTAAGCATGATAAGTGTAATTGATTAATTAGGTCGCCTTAGGAACAATACAAGTGCAATAAAGCTTAATCATTCATGTTCAAGCATAAAATAAGATATTGTGGTCACAGACCCTGAAGGAAAAAAGAGATAGATTTCAACAATGCAAAAATTTAAACACACAAACGAAAAATGATACTTGACATACATAAGTTGACAAGATAAGAGATTAAGAAAAGTAAAAACATAACTAAGAACAAAAGAATCTGTGTAATGACAAATCACATCGAGCACATGAAGGAGCTACAATTCATGAACCTCAGATCAAGAAAGTGCATAGGAAAGGCCGATCGATGTAGTATTAGTTCATCTAAAGCTAATGTTAGAACCACATGATCTTGGGCTCAACAATTGAGTGGTTATCCATATGAACTAAGCTCAGAAACAAGTGAATCGAAAATGTCTTACAGCATGGAAAGACCAAAAGGTGGTTTAGGGTTAGCATACTTAGAAAGACGTGAGGGCCATACAAAACCCAACTGGAGCATAGTCAAACCAACCAATTAGGTGCTCATATCTATGAAGACCGTTTGAGGAGATCTATCATTCAATTGAGAAACCCTGATCAACTCATTAGATTGGAGCATCCAGTGGTTAAATTTGAAAGAGATGCATACATCGATAAGGAGGGAACAATGTACATAATTTCCAATCAACTCAACATTACTAATGAATTTGGAATAGTAATTCCTGTAGCGGAACAGGGCGACTTAGAACATGAATAGGTTGATGGTGAACCTAGAACACCAAGAGTATTGAGTTATTCCTCAATAGGGATACAGATGAGGCATTTTGGAGGTATAGGTTTGAGCAACCAAGTGAAGTAGGAATAGTCCCTATCTATGAGTCCAAGGATCTTGAAGCACTTGGAAAAGTGGTGTACTTGGATAACAGTTCAGAACGAGTGTTTGTGGTATCAAAACACGAGAGGCACATCTATACATGGAAAGGTTAACTAGTTTTTCCCCACCATGAGCTAATGTTGCCTTTGGCCACCAGTGGGCAGGAACACACATTATGCAGGGTTTCCAATGAGAAAAAGGCAAAGAGAGACCTGAAGTGAGTTTTGCTAATATGATAGGAAGAGACCGATCAATACTGGAAATAGATAGGATGGAGAGACCAATAGAACCTAAACCCCACCATGGTAGAGATGACTTTCCTCTACCTATACCCAGAGAGCATCCCAAAATATTGAGACCCACCCAATAAGTGAAATCCATGAAAAACTATTTTGATGGGACACAAGATCTCTATGACCATGTGGCCGAGTTCAAACAAGTCCTACAAGCTGAGCAAGTGGATGATATGTTCACCCAATACAATGCATTTGGACTCACCTAAAAAAACACAGCCATAACTTGATTCCAACTTTTATAGAAACGACAATTTAGAGACATCCATCACTTATTAGAATATTTTATCATCGAGTTCTCTAAAAGTGGGATCAGACACAAAACCTCTTCTTTGATTCACAGTTTCAAGCAAACCCCTCAAGAGACAATCAGACTAGATGGACGTAGGTTCCAACAGTACATTGATAGATGCCCAATGCTAGAATTACCCACTAAGGCTACACAAGTATCTTTGATCTTTGATGGGCTATTGAGCTTTAAACTACGATTATATGTATACTTGAAGGAAACCAGAACACTAGAGCAATGCATGAGAATCTGTATAGACATTGAGGACAACTTAGGAGATGAGTTGGAACTCTCCAAGGTCTCAAGGATATAGATAGTACACCTTTCCAATGTGAATTATAGCTTTGCTCCTTGTATGAGGTAAAACTTGGGCATGCTACAACTAGAACCACCTTTAGGGTTAGGCATCCCATCCTTTTCCAGGATTTTAGTATGCCAAAAGCTATTTTCTAGATAAAGTTCTTGAATAAACATCTAAATTTTGAAGATATTTACTCTTATATTCCCAAAAGAATTCATCTTGAATATGATAGGAACATGCAATTAATGAAATAAAAAACTAAACTATTTCATTAAATAGCTTATCTTTAGGAATTATCCCAATCCCTAAAGATCACTTAACTAGGGTTTCCTTTTAAGCCACAATTAGCTTAAATGAAACCAAAGAATAACTCTTTAATCCTTCTGAAAGGAAGATTTCTTTCAAAATTTCCATGTTTTCCTAATACTTTGCATCCTTACTAGAGATGCAATGTATGGAACATAAAATCTACCTTTTGAAATTTAAAAGTTCAATTACTATAAGTTCCATTTAGGTTTATTTAATTTCTATCATGTCTTGGGATAGAATCAAGTAAGAGTGTTGATTAGAAAGTGCTCAAGGATCTTAAGGAAACGTTTCTTAAGTTATCATCCTACTTGGATGCATGAATTTTACACAAGCAATTGTAAAATTTTTTTCTAAGCTTGTCTTTAGGATTCTCTAAGTTTCTCCTAGTCTTAGAGTCATCATGAAAGTTTGCAAGTAGTCCTATTTTCTTGATTATCTAGATGGCAAGAAAACCAAATGCTTGACTTTCAATGTGCCTACTTTTACTAAGTAAGACATCGATTATACTTAATGTAACTCAGGTATTGCCTAGGAAAAGAATGGACAAGTTACGTTACAACTAACTAGTTTTTCTTCTTTCCTAATATCTATCTTGAGTGTTTAAAATTAAGCTACTATTAGGAGAGTATTCATTCATCTACTTAACAAAAAATCATGCATTTTCATATGAAAATGCATGTGCTTGCATACAAATGCATGTGTTCTCATGTTTTTCTTTTCATGACCTAAATTTAAGTCAAGGAGTTCTTGAGCTTGCTTTACATACATGTCATGCATCCATGCACAAACATACTACTTTCTACATTTTAAAAAGATATAACCATGCATGTGCACAAAGTTGGGTGCATCTAATATCTTTTTCAAGCAAGTAGAAAGTTTATGTTGTGCATAAACAGTCTTTTAAAAGGAGAAATGCACAAAATTTCCTTCATTTCCATGCATGAAGTGGAAACGATGACTCATAGATGCATGCTTGTGCTTGATAAGTGTTTCAATACATCTATGCCAACCCATTTAGTTTTCATTAATTTGCATCAATATTATCAAAATGAAGATTGCTACCATGCTTCAATGATAATAAAATGCACTCTATCTGAAAGCAAAGAGCAAAAAAAAGTGTTGAAATCAAACACTAAATTGGAAAATACTTAGCTCTAACTCAAGCTACACCCTTCCCCATTGTCCAAGAGAAGAGGGGCTCTCAATCCTCATTAACTTTGATCCATGCTTCATGCTCATATCTTTTCTCTTCAAGTGCTTGAAGGATCAATGGTCCCAATGAGGTCATCAATGATCCTCATGCTTTAACCCGAATGTGAAGGTGCTCGAGCTCAAGACCGATCCAATTTTAAAAGAAACTAATGTATAGAAATTATGATCCAATGGATCTTGTGAGTAGTATAGGACGAGAGGGCAATGTGAGTAAACCATAAAAATCTTATCCTAGATGTCCACAGTTTGAATCTGTGCTCCGCATCGATGATCTATGAAGAAGCAACCTCTTTTTTGGTATAGCTGAGAGCAAAAAAAGTAAGAAAATGCGGACATAAGTGGCAACTACTCTTGTGGTAGAGCAAATCATTGTTGATATAAGCATTTAAGTTCGAATCCACCTCGGCCTCGTGAAGATTGGAGTGTAGAATCTTTTTGGGAAACAAAATTATATCTATGATGAAAAGAATCCCATTTGCCATCTAAAGTCGTGGATGGCTCAGAAATTCAGGCCCAGTGGGTATTGGGTTTGAAGCCCACCTATCATAGGTGTATTATTTATTGTATCACTTTTGTTTTGATCTATCCGCTTCTCTCATATCTATGAGGCTCGAATTATATAAACTATCCATCAACCGGTTGGGTGGATATGGCAAACATCTCTTTGAGCAGCCACGTGAGTTCGATCCTCCAGTTCTGCACATTAAATGGATGCTAAATATGTTGAAATTTTTCTCTATTCTCAATTATGAGAGCAGCCAAGGAAAGCATTTATGTATATAGAATAAGATTTGCTATGCACAAAGTCATGGCAGGTGTAGTGGCTATAACAGCGAGAAGGGCACTGGCAGGTACTGCATCCAAGTCCTGCAATTGTTGATCTACCAAATTTATTGAGGTGTAGAACTTGAACTTGACCACTAGGTGATCTATTCTGTAGGGGTGCTCAGAATCTCCTAGTTGGACCATCGATCTCCTCAAGCCATCCTCATAGATGCGAGCACTTAATTTGTTGGTAAGTATATACTCTAATTACATCTTATATGGTACTTCTAGAACTTCTAAATAGGTTATCCTTGTGTTGACTGTGTATCTATCCATAATATAGGATCTATACAACTCACTAGTTTCCAAACTAAGGCTTGAGTGATGGCTACCTAATTGTTTTGACCATGACATGGCAGTACAATTGACACTAGGTTCAAAAGAACTTAAACTTTGTCGATCTACTTTGCCAACTTAATTACTTGACATCAAGTTCTCGAGCTTATAATTGTCTCCTATTTTTTCACATTCTTTTCCTTTAGGTTCTCTGCTATCACAATTATGATTATCAATCTTGAACTTGATGTCCCCGTAATATTTCTTGATTGTTGAAGTTCCTATCACTACCCTAAAAATCTCCCTCTAGGGCTATATGCTTAGCCTAATCTAGAATTAACTAAAAAGGTTTAATTTCTTTTATCTTAAATTGCATGCTTTGTTAATCGCTCAAATTCTAGGAAGACATCCATGCTTGCTTCAACACACGAGCACTACAAAATGAAGCCCTTCAATGTGTTGGAGTTAGACTTCTGCAGAAGCAAGTGAATAGCACAAGGAAGAAGAAGACGCTTGGAGCACAACACACAATACTGAATGTATTACCACTAGAATGTACAAACATAAGTAACCCATTAGGGCAATAGGCGTATATACAAGCCAGGGGAAAGAAACCTCCTAAAGAGGGAAAAAAGTGTCCCAACGGTCCTAGTGTGTTCATACACATCATTACCTAAATATATTAACAAATTTCCTCCGGGAGTGATGTGGTGAACAAGGAGTTAGCACTCATGTATAAGGAAGTGCCAAGCTATGCGGAATTCCACAAAAGGAAGTAAGCCCAAAGATTTGCGGAAAGCTTCAAACTTCTCCCTAGGCAGAGCCTTCGTGAAAAGGTCTGCAATGTTCTCCTGCATGGGCACATATGCCAAGCTGATCTCTCCAGTAGTGAACCTCTCCCTGACATAATGATAATGCACCTCAATGTGCTTAGTGCGAGCATGGAACATAGGGTTCCTCACAACTGTCAATGTGCTCTAACTGTCAGTGAAGATGCTGGTGACAGAAGACAGACCAACACCCAAAGCAGCCATAAGGTGGTTGAACCACACACACTCAACAATTGTTGTGAAAGTTGCCCTATACTCAGGCTCACAACTAGAAGTGGCCACAGTAGGCTGCTTCTTGCTCAACCAAGATATGCATGAGCTACCAAGCATGAAGCAAAAACCATTAATGGACACACGAGTGTCATAGCAACCAACCCAGTCAGACTCAGAAAAAGCATGCAAATCTGGCGGTAGTGATTCCCCCTTGGGATAAAACAACCCAAGTAGCCGAGTACCACTCAAGTAGTGAAAGATACACTTAGCCGCCGACCAATGCTTGACACATGGGCAATGCATAAACCTTCTCATCTATGAGATAGCAAACTGAATATCTGCCCAAGTAATGCATAAGTAAATCAAGATCCAACAGCCTGTTAATAGAGAACATCATCAAATGCATCTCCAACATCATGAAGAATCAATTGTAAATTTGTCTCCATAGGAGTGGAAATAGGTTTACAGTCTTCAAGGCCAAAACACTACAATAATATGTCAATATATTTTGTTTGACACAAAGCTCTTCCACCATTAGCTTGCATAAACTGAATGCTCAAATAATGATGCAAATGCCCCAAGTGAGACATCTCAAATGAGGCATGCAAATCAGCCTTGAAATCAGCAATGTGCTTCTCATGAGGACCAGTGAGCAGCATCTCATCAACATACACAACAATTATCAGAAGCACATTATTACCACGTTTAACATATAAGGTGCTTTCAGTTGGATTGTTCTCAAAACAATGTGTAATCAGATAGGCATGTATCTTTTTATACCAAGCACGTGGTGCTTGGTTTAAACCATATAATGCCTTCTTTAACCTGCACACTTGGTTTTCATGCCCTTTCTACACAAAGCCACGAGACTAAAAAACATACACTTCTTCATGCAAATCACAACTCAGAAATGTTGTTTTAATGTCCAACTAGTGTACATTCCAACCATGATGAGCTGCAAGTGCACAAATGCTACGAACAGTAGTCATTTGGCAAGTAGGTGCAAAGGTCTCATCAAAATCAATGCCTCTTTTCTATGCATAACCCTTTGCAACAAGCCTAGCCTTATACCTGTCAATTGTTCCATCAGGTTTACCCTTCAGCTTGTATACCCACTTAGTGCCAATGGCCTTCTTGCCAGAATGCAAGCCACATAAAGACCAAGTACCATTTTTCATGATAACATCATATTCAGATTGCATTGCATCCATCCAATGTTTAGAATTTTATGCTTCATCAAACGAAATAGGTTCAGTCTCATCATAGAGACTAGATGTAGCTATATCATAGCAATCTGATGCAAAAGAGGCACTATGAGCCTAAACGAGTATGGTATGACAGAGGTGCATCTACTTTGATATCACACAAAGTCTGCACTAGCCATTTTGGCATAGTTTTTGCCTCCTCAATATCAGCTCTCTCATCAACAAGTGCATCATGCAAATCTGCATCAGAAATTGAATGATCTACATCATCACATGAAACCTGCAAAGGCTGAGAAGTTTCCTCATCAGGGCCAGCACTAGACTGCCCACCTGTAAAAAGACGCAACAAAGTATCATACATGTCTTTGGAGCTAACAAATGTCTCTTTCATACATGAAAGTAAAGGTTGAATAGCATCTTCCACAAAGACAACATCACAGCTAACCAAAATGTGTTTAGTCTATGGACGATACAGACAACAGCCTTTGCTTTCTGAACTGTACCCAACAAAAATACATTTCACTGCTTTATCATCCAATTTTTTACGATGTTGTTCAAGCACAAATGCATATGCCAGAAAACCAAAAATATGCAGATGAGCAACATATGGCTTGCAATCATGCCAAGCCTCATGGAGTGTGATAGATTGCACTAATTTATGGGGACACCTATTAAGTACATATGTTGCACACATGACAACCTCAAGCTAGAAACTATGTGGTAAAGCCTGACTCTTGACCATACACCTCGCCATCTCCATGAGTGGCATGTTCTTTCATTCAACAACTCCATTTTGTTGAGGTGTATATGGCACTATACACTAATGTTTTATCCCACATTCAGCCAGAAATGCATTAAAATCTGAAGACATATATTCCCCCCTCGATCAGAAGGGAGGGTTCCCATTTTACATGCTGACAGATTTTCAACCAAAACCAAAAACTGTTTGAAGCACATAAACACTTCGGACTTTGCTTTGAGTGGATATACCCATGCATGCCTGGAAAAATCATCAAAGTCATCAAGTAAAGATAGTTTCCAAAAGAAGGTTTCTACATAGGACCACAGACATCATTGTGTACAAGATGCAATTTCTGAGTAGCGCAAACTAAACCATCTTTTTGAAATGAGAAACATTGCATTTTTCCCAGAATACAGCCTTCACATACATGTTTATCGGGTGCCTCAAGTTTGGGCAAAGAGGACACCATTTTAGATTTCTGTAGGCATAGCAAACTAGCAAAATTCAGATGACCAAAGTGTGGATGCCAAAGATTTGCATCTAACATAGCCTGTGAATCATGTACTGCACATGCTGAATCATTCATAGATTTTTCATAGTCTATGAGCTTATAGAGCCCACGACATAAAATGCAAGAAGCAATAATCATGTTGCCATTTGACAGATCATGAACTATACATCTGTCATCAACAAATTTCACAATCAAGCCAATCTTGGCTAATGCAGAAACTGATAACAGATTCTTCTTGATCCCTCGCACAAATAAAGCATCCAACAAAGTGAAAGAACTACCATCATTAGTATTCAAAATGATCTTACCAACTCCCATGACAGGATAAGAGGAGTTGTTGGCGCATGTGACAGTATTCCCTATAGGGGCAAGCTCGAGTGAAATGAAGAAGCTGCACTATTAGGTAATATGTTTGGTTGCCCCACTATCAAAATACCAAACATCTGAGTCTGCTGCAGACATACACTGCTCATAAGAAGATGGGTCAAAATTGCAAAGAGGAGTAAATGCCCATTCTTCATTGTGCACAAAATTAGCAAACTGTGTTTTCAGTGTAGAGGCCTCTGCAACAACCATTCCGGCCTCTTTCTTCTTTGCCTCTTTAGCAACCAGTTTTGGACAGCTCTTAATGACATGATCATTTGCTTTACAGTATTTGCAAAACAATTTCTGCTTTTCTAATTTCTTCTCATCTTTATCTTCTTTCTTCAAGTGTGCAGCATTTGCAGATTTCTGCTTACTAGTAGATGAGCTCCATTTACCTTTGCCCTTTCGAGTAGCCAGGAAAGCTTGATCTGCGACATGCATAATGGACCTGTTCCACCTAGACTGATCTTCTTGCAATATAACAAAAACTAACTCTTCAAATGACAAGGCATTTGGATTGCCTTTTATCATCAAACAAAGAGTAGGAGCAAAGCTCTGATATAAATCACGAAGACCATTCAGAATGTTCTGCATAAGTGAGCTATATGGTATAGCTCCATTAGGAGAAATCATTTCTTCCTTCAAATCCTTGATCTTTGTCAGAAAACTGTCCATAGAATCACCTTCATTCATATGGTCACTCTCCAACTATTTTCGGAGGTAAGCAACACGAGCCTCATTCCTAGCCTGGTACAATGTGATAAGTGTATCCCAAGCATCCTTACATGTTTTGCAAGAAAAAATGTGAGGAATAATGGCACGTTTGATAGACAAGGCTATCAATGCATGTGCCTGAGCATCTCTGCTATCCCAACGAATTTGCTCTACAATAGCTGTAGCAAAAACCGCAGCACGAAGAGGAATCTAAAGAATATCAGCATCTTCAATGCCATCTGCATCAGCTTCAATACTTGTAATTGTAGGTGTAATAGGACATTTTTCAACGCCCTGCACAATGTTCCACAGTCCTTTTGCAACCAATACGTGTTGCATCATATAAGCCCACAATGGGTAATTGGTACCATCCAACTTATCCTCAACAACCAACATTTGAAATACGTCACTACTTTCAGCCATGGCCAATGACTAAAATACCCTGATGCAAAAAAATAATTGTATGTGAAAAAGTTGAATAGAACTATCTTGATGAGTTCTGCTAGACCTGTAGCAGACTTCGAGATGCTTATACTAGCAAACCAAAATACCCTGATGCAAAAACATAATTGTATGTGAAAAAGTTGAATAGAACTATCTTGATGAGTTCTGCTAGACCTGTAGCAGACTTCGAGATGCTTATACACAAGCGCTGTGATAGTGTGTTTGGAGGCCGAAACGAGCTCAGATCACGATTTCAGTACCAGAATGCGAAACTGTTTTATCTCTTAATCACCTTGAGTATGCTCACCAAATTTCATGCGATTCTGAGACTATGATCGGAGGGGTGTCGATGATGGCCTAGATGAAGCGGCGACCTGCTCTGATACCAATTGTTGGAGTTAGACGTCTGTGGAAGCAAGCGAATAGCATAAGGAAGAAGAAGAAGCTTGGAGCACAACATACAATACTAAATGTATTACCACTAGAATGTACAAAGATAAGTAACCTGTTAGGGTAGGTGTATATACAAGCCATGGAAAAAACCTCCTAAAGAGGGAAAAAAGTGCCCCGGCGATCCTAGTATGTTCACACATCACTACCTAAATATATCAACATAATAAGCTAGACCCTAGAAAACCACCAAAAACCATTAAATTTAACTCAAAAATCAACTTTTTTCTTTCAATAAAGTTTCTTAAATGTATGTCTGTCTCGATAGGTTGGTGTGTCATGATAGAGTGTTGTGTTGCGATAGACAGGGTCTTTCACAATAGAGGGGCCTATGGACTTTATTTTGTCATGACATAAGGGGTCTATCATGATAGACTTGGTCTATCGTAAGTTCCACCTATTGCAGTAGAGTGTTTCTATTACGATAGACGGAGGTCTATCATGTTTTTGGTTTGTCATAAAAGAGGGTGTTTATCACAATAGAAGGCATCTATCATTGGAATTTATCACGATAAGATGTTCTATCGTGATAGAGAGGTGTATGTCTTGGTCTATCATGATAGACAATCTCTATTGAGGATTTCGATCTCTCATGATATAGGGGTCTATCGCGATAGGTGGTCTTTTTCAGGGGGTTGGTATGTTGCAATAGATCAGAATCTATTGCAATAGATGAGTCTGTCATGACAAACAAGGTTTGTCATGATAGAGGCTCTCTATTGTGGTTTTGGCCTA
The DNA here is from genome assembly GCA_020310875.1 of Ceratopteris richardii. Taxonomy (NCBI): domain Eukaryota; kingdom Viridiplantae; phylum Streptophyta; class Polypodiopsida; order Polypodiales; family Pteridaceae; genus Ceratopteris; species Ceratopteris richardii. Next base: position 136,222,344 of record CM035409.1, on the reverse strand, counting down.
TCATGAAAGGGCCAAAAAATTAGAATGTTTTTCACTTCCTCTAATAAGTTTGGATGGCACTAAGTAGGCCTATCGTGTTGTAGTGATATTTGCTTCACAAAGCACTATATTCAATCTATTGTGACAGATCGAGTGTGTCATCTTGGAGATTGTGCAACAGTCTGTCATACCTATGCAAGTTGCTACAGGAGATGGTGATAGCTGCAAACCTGCAAGAAAATAGCAAGAAAACACACAGACACTCTCGCTCTCTCTTTTGCACACAAATGAATAATGAACGAGGAAAGGTGCGTATATGGTCAAGAAGGTGAAAATTCAAAGAAAGTAGAGATGGTGTGGGGAGATAGAAGAGGTTGAATGGAGATGAAGGAAGTGAAAATGGCAAAGAACATAATCAAGAAATATGAAAAACTTTGCAAAAACACCTACTTAATTACAATCCAACATCTCTTTTCCACTCTCTTACCATCATATGCTCACCCTCGAGTAACCTTCCTCGAAAATGGTGCCAAATTTGGTGTCACTCATAGAACAATGATGAGAATCAACATCAATGAAGCACACAAGATGTACACACACATACATAAACTCAAGGTAGAGAAGATAACAAGGAATAATGGAGTATCCTATTTATCAACAAGATTGCAATCCTACTTCATACAAGCTAGTCTCTTCTAAGCCATCCGAAAAAATGAGCTCTCCAGCTTCTTTTGTAGTTTTAGGTGAATTTTGGAGTTTCAAAACCTCATATCTGGCACAGTTCAAAATTACATCCTAATGCTAATTTGAAGGCTCCAACGAACTCCAAAAGTTATGAAATTTGAAACATGGTTTCTATCTATGCTCCTCATGCTTGAGGACCAGTGAACTTGCACAAAATGGAGCATATATTTACACATGTGAGGCTTTTTAAATAATAGGTTTGTGATAAAATCATTGTCTTATAGAAACTTGTAATTATATATTTATGCCAAGAGTGAACTGTGGGGTTTGCTTCATGAGCTTCGTCTTCTCCTATGGCTGCTTGAGCCCTATCGGCCACCTGTTGCTCTTCTAGTTTAGGCTTGACCACCAACACATGTCGTTTCGTGATTATCTATCTTTGAAAGGATAGTTGCTGTTATATAATTGAAGCTAAAAGGAAAAGCCAACTTCCAAGAAAACGAATAGTTTATATACCATGAAGTGAGTTATATCAAACATGTGTTGGAATCGAGCTTTGCGTCCATGATAAGATTGGTATTAGTAAGAACGGGAACGGGCTATATATGATTTTCCCAAACATCTATGGAGGACGCAATTTTTAAGCTTTATATATGGAGGCCTCTTCATATACATTTAGTTGATGATCATTGATAATTTTATAGTCTAGCTCTCTTCAGTACGTTTGCAATTATATTCTCATACGAATTCTCGGCCCATGAAGATCGTTACATGTTAATACAGTTATTTGAGCTTTAGATCATTCGACACTTTTATCACTTCGCACTTTTTCAAACACTTTAGGCACCTAACCTCATAACTTGTTTGAAGAGGCCTCTCTCTCTCTCTCTCTCTCTCTCTCTCTCTCTCTCTCTTCTCGAATCGATTGTCAAAGCTCTCAAAGCACTCTTATATTCTCCATTATTTTCTCTCTTAGTCATGCTTCATTACTCTTCTTTCCCTAGATTGCCTCATCAATGCCTTCATAAGGCTCTATCATGCTTCGATCTCCAACCTTTTCTATTCCTTGTTTCAAGGGGACGATCTCCAGAAAATGTCCCTTTTTTTTTCCCACAAAACAAGTACTAAGAAGGTTCATGTACACAAATTGATGTTTGTTATCCTTTTGTCGCTCAGCTGAATTGAGGACTTGTTTGTGAATTCTGTTTTAGATTATGATTTTGAAAAGGACTATTAAGTGCCATTGAAGATTGATATCTCTTTATGCCTTCTTGAAGACTGACATCCCTTTATGCCTTCTTGAAGATTGATATCCCTTTATGCCTTGTTTTAGCAGCTTCGTGAAGGCACAAATTATCGTCTTTATTACCAACTAGTTGTCAACATGCAGAAAAGCCCTTTCACAAAGTCGCCAATTTAGAACTGCTGCTAGATTCGCTCCATCTCGCATCAAGCTATGCTTAAATGAACATTTCGGCTTTGAATATGAAGAAAGGTGCCTAGAACTAATGAGTCTTCATGGCATGCTATCACATTTTAGACACCCTATTGAAATGCTCGATTCTACATGGTTGTATGTTTATTTGGATGTGAAATTAGCATACTCATAACACGATATGCGTGTCCATATCTTCAGCGAGTGTCTTCTCTCATCTCATCTAGACTTAATTTTCTCAAACTAATTTTCATCTTACCTGAACGGTCTCAAGATACTTTTCCTCGTTTAAGTTTAATCTTCTCATAACAAAATCTACTTTTGAATAGCCCACAAGCAGTAGACATGATACTTCAAAGAGGAAGAAAAAAAAATTGTATTTTATCACATTAGTTGAAGATTCCGGTCTAACTTTGTCTCTATAATACATGAATTAAAATTTTTCCTCACTAGTACTACATTTCAACTTCATCAGAGTTAATGAGGTGAGCACAAGATCAAATCTCACTTCTAGCTCTTACCAATTTGGCAAGGGTACCTTGTGCAGAGAGTGTGTCTGGGTGGTTCTCTCCAAGCATTACTGTTCTGATGCTGATGCATGTCCTGCATATCTCCTCCCCTGCATCGAATTGGCCCCCTTTGAGCAGCAACTTCGCTCTTGTTTCCAGGAGCAATGCCTTCAACAATGTCGCTTCCTCCCACACATACTCATCTACCTGATTGTCGTCTGCTGAGCTGCGTCCTCGCATGCCATTTACGGCCTGCTGCACCATATAATTCTGAGTACTACTTGCCCTCCAGCACAGTGACCTCCCCCACCAATCATGGCTCTGCGACACGAAAGATTTCTCCACGTCTTCCAGCATGTTTGTGCAGAGACGAAGAAGCTCAAGCGCTGCTCGGCAGCGAGAGAAGGTCGTGAATGCGCGGAATGCTAGTTGCAGAGCCCCCTTCTTGATGAAGGACAGCAGTTCCACCGCCCTCAGATCAACGACAACTGGATCATTCGCGAATCCGAAGACAAGAAAGGAGGCGGCCCAGAAATGCTCTGAGTGCTGCGCGATTAGACCCCTTCTTTTGATTCCTTGCACCATAGCACGTGCTGCAGATAATCCTCCTCTTTTCCTTGCATACAGCTGGAATATTTCATCGAAGAAGATCCATCCCTGTTTGGTGCAGCTTCTCGCTATGCCTAGCCGAACAAGAAGCAAGCCTGCCTCAGACTCTGCACGTCGTGTCTGTGTCGTACCACAGAAGAGGACCGAATCTCTGAATACTCGGGCGACAAGGGAGCTTGAATGCTCAGGGAGGTCAATGGCAGCTGCGCCCAGCAGTGAGACAGGCACAGGAAAGGGAGCGCACCATCCACCGATGCAAGCCATGCGGATAGCAAGCTTTCTGGGTCCCCCAAGCTGCTCGAGGTATGAGAAACAGACACTCAGAAGCTTCAGCAAGAAGGTGTTGTTCTTCAGGTAGTGCTCTCTCGGTATGGATGTCCAGCTTTCAGGGATACTCTTGTTCACTTTCTCCAACAAAATGGTGGGCATCATGCCTGGTATTTCTGCAAGTAGCTTGCCAACCAGCGCCAGACCAAATATGGAACGATCCAGTCGCTCCTCCATCTCCCTGAGTGCGTCCATCTCTTGCACAGAAAGCTGACGTTTTCCATGCAGCAAAGCCAAAGCCTCCACACTGGACAAGTACAGAAGCGTGATCGCATTGGGCATAGCGGCCATCTTGGCGAGGCGTGTCGTGATGATCACGTGCGTAGCGCTGCCGCTGCCGAGCCTCGGCATTAGCTCGGACACGTCTTTTCTGTCCCACCAGTCGCGCTCGCTCTCCAAATTGTCGATGATGAGCAAGTACGGCACGTCTCGCTCGAGCTCCCTCCTCACCCGATGCAAAGCTTCGCGCTCCTGCTCCTCGAACGTGCGCACACGGCCCCTCTCCGGCCCTACCTGGCTCTCCGTCCCGACATCTAGTCCAAGCAGCACCGACAGATTGAGGTAGTTCTGTCTCAAGTATCGAGCTTCGCCTCCGATCCATAACACAGATCGGTACCTCTGACTATATCTGTATGCGAACTCCAAAGCTAGCTCTGTTTTCCCCATTCCAGCTTCCCCACAGACATACACACTTATTCCATGAGAGGACGAAGCCGCACTGTTCGTTCTCACCTTCTGTTCTTCTTGCTCGCCAAAGCTCCTCACAGATTCGGACTTGCTTCTGCAGCCTTCCGTCTTCCTACGAGAGGTCATGAAGGAAGAGCTGGAGTTCCTTTGTTTAGAATACCTTAATTTTTGCCTCGCCATGGAATCAACGAAGTGATCGTTGGACACTTCCTTGATTTTAGCAGATTTGCTAATCTGTAAGCCCATCTCTGAGGAGCCATAGCCTTCAACAATACCTGGATAGGACATGGAAGCCAGACCTTCAGAATTTTCGATCTTTAGGACACCAACCTCATCAAACCCTCTTCTCACATACGATAGCCACCTGTCTGACTCGCTCTTTCGTCTCCTTACGTCAATGCTGCCCGCTTCCATAGCTCGTTCCTGTGTAATATATTGGCTGTGGATCGTATCTGCATCACTCTTGCGTCTCCTCTCAAACTCTTCGATCGCCGTGTCCTTCCCTCTCCGGTCTTCACGCCGCCACCACCTGTCGGATTGGCTCGTCATCAGCCTCCCGTTCAGTCTAGAGTTCAGTTTTGTTGGCCTGGAATCTCTCTGATCAAATCTAGTGTCAGCATCTAGCTCGGGCTGCGCATCGGTATCGCCATCGCCAAAAAGGTATCTTTCAACAGTTCGGAGCTTCTTTTCACGGCCAACGAAATGGGGATTCCTCGGGAACGGGAATTCTTCTCTTTCGACCCTCTGTTTCCTGATTCTCTCTCTCTCCGCAACACTTCTTCTGCCTATTCTTGTACCAAGCAAGCTCACTGCCCTGAGGATGCAGTCCCTCCAGTTCCCATTAAAGGCATCTAATTTCCATTCATCAACCCGAGAGAGACCATCAACTGCGTCTCTCCATTCTCTTTCCTTGCCTCCATATGCACGCCATAAGTCTCCGCCTTCATCCTCCCAAATATCACCCCGTCTCTCGATCATGTCCCTCGCCATGCAATCTGCAGGCGCCAGCTCGAAGAATAATGGCACTAAATTTTTTCTCTCCAGAAATATCTGTAGCTCTTCCACGCTATACAGATTTCTGAACGTCTTCTTGCTTATTACTACCACCCCAAATGTGCATGACTGAATGATACGGCGTGCTACGTCATGGATTCGAGAGTCTGAATATCGCGCACGGTCTGCCAGGAAGCACGCGATGCCCTGGAATTCCAGCTCTGCGCGAAGCCATTTGGAAAACCGCGAGAGGGACGGTGTGTACCCGTGGATGCCAATGTACACATCGCATGTGCGGGGACGGAGGGAGGTCGATGGTGATCCGTTAATGATCGGGGTTGGAGGCGCACCTTCGAAATGTGCTGTTCTGGTCGACTTGCTGCGGAGATTAACATCTGATGGAGTTGAAAATTGAAGTTTCTCTTTGACGCTGTGGCTGCGTGCGAAGCAATCTTCCTTCGAAAACCGCAACTCCAGGAATTTGTCGTCTATCCTACTGAGAGTGGAACGTATTTCAGGAGACGAAGGTGGTGGAAGAAATGATTTATGAGGAGATTGATGCTCGCCGGAGGAAATGTCTAACGGTAGAGCAGCTTGCCCTAGATCGACCTCCGGAATGGGCTCCTTGGAAACGAGCGGCGGAGAGAATGGCGATGCGGATGCAGACACGAACGCAGATCCTGGTGGAGAAGCTGGCTCGGGAGTTACGGGAATGCCTGAAGAGAGGAACGGAACAGGAGGCGTTGATGAGCTGCCCGAGCCTGAAGAGTTGTATGTGGCCGTTGTGGATGTATAGATGTTGGGACGCACTGAGGATGAGGAAATTGAGCTGGAGGAGCCATGTGAAGCTGACTTTTCTGGTAGCTGAGTAGGATGGGGACTGTGCGGTAGCTCGAGTAGATCAGCAACTCGTGCAAATCTTACACTGAGGGACGATGCTGCACGAGATGAAGTTGCAACGTCGGTCGCTGCAGGATGAACTTCTCGATCATGCAATACGGTATCGCTGCGGATGGTGGGTGAGCGAGAGGCAGAGAAGCGAAGCGTGGGGAGGGTGGCAGAATCGGAGCCCAAGTGGGTTTTCTGAGGAAGACATGGATCATCGAGGTTGGCATCATTGTCCATATATCATTGCCTGAATGACAGGCGATTCTACAGAGAGAGAATTACGTATATTTGCCTGATACAGCATTCACAGCAGCTTCAAGCTGATCTCTCATGACTCATGGGTACTCTCGTTCATGGCGCACAGACTGACATTGAAAACTCAATACACGATAAAGAGCAGCCTATCTGTGATCTGTCCCTCATGCACGAGAGGCGGAGATGGAGTCTGCCCGACACATGGACCTCTCTCTCTCTCTCTCTCTCTCTCTCTCTCTCTCTCTCACACACACACACACACACGCACACTAATCTCACCTGACGTTTCCGATATGGATGAGCATTGTGAATTATGAACAGAAATGCTGAAGTTGAATGGACCCAGTACTTACTACAATATCCAAAGAACCCTTGAGGCCTCGCGTCGCGCTGAAAAGTTAGATTGGCCAGACAGATGTTGCACGCATAGATGTAATATGTCTAGGGTTCCAACTTCCTTTCTTTTTCCTGTGAGTTAAATGCAGACTGCAGAGGCTTAAGGGTTGGAAATGTACGTCCCCAATGACAACTTCGCATCCTTCTGTGTAGACATTGTGCAGATGGATGAAGATGATAGTCATCCTTCTGTGTGGACATTGTGCAGATGGATGAAGATGATATTCTTATTCTTGGATCATGGATGGTCCTTTGGATCTGTTGTATTAGTATGCTCGGTATTATGACATGGGAATCACATATGTATTCTCCGATAGTCTTTCTCTTGTAAGTTTTCAGGGCAGTGGTCACTCGGTGTTTTTCTGTCTATAGCTTTGGGGTCACATATGTAGGCTTTGATGGTCTGTGCGTGTATTCCCTCTCTTTGTTTAGAACTTTCCTCTCTGGGCGTTTTCTTAAGTCGGTTGGACGCTTGGTTTTGTAAAATACTAAGTCTTTTTTTTTTTTTTTAAATGGAGGTTCGGCCGAGGCCTACTCCCCCGGACTTTAACTTTGAAATTACAACTCTACAAGGAAGGGCATAGTACCCATGGGACCCCCCTTATCCCACAAGAACAGGGGTTAGACTCAGACCGGGAAGGACTTACAACACTGGGTAAACTGGCCTGAAGGCACTGCATGGTTTCCACGCCCGAAGGCAGCAACACCGTTTACACGCCCGAAGGCTCAGGTGTCCCGCAGCACAAGGGGGTTGAATCCACACCCCCGCCTCAAGAGGCGAGGGATTCAACCACTGAACCAGGCTTCTGGGACAAAATACTAAGTCTTGCAAATAAGTCCATGGAGTCACTTGATGACCACAACCGTCTACCAGTACCAAAAAACAGAGGCCTCTGTTAAAACTCTCAGGAATCAGGAGTCACCAGCGATGAAATGTGTAAACACACAAAGACAAAAGTAATGAAGCAGGACTTGTTAATATCAGGTAATGTTATTAATGAAGCTTCCATTTCTGAAATTGACGGCCTTTCTGCCCAATGTAAACAGGTTATCGCTAATCAGAAAGAAATTTTGAAGATAAAGATTGAAGAGCACCTGTGGAGGAAGGAGATCACTCTCCAAGATGTGGCTGAGGATATTCTTAAGTCTTATAAAAAGAAAGGCAGAAGTATCAAAGAGATAACAGGGAAACTCAACAAGAAATGGGATCTTCAGTGGTCCTCTTGCAGTGGAAGTACAGGTTCCAGTGTGCTTGGGCCTTCCCCTTCTCAAATAAGCAAGCCTGCCTGAATTGGCTTATTCTTCACAAAGGCATTTGGACAGGAAGTATTGCTAGGAAGTATAAAATTGATGCTGGTAATTGCAAGCTCTATGGCAAGGAGGAGAACTTAGACCATTTGTTTGTCAATTGTAAATGGTCCTCCAGATTTTGGGTTGGAATTAGGTGCTACTGTCAAAGCCAAGGTCTAAAGGCTCCTAATTGCAAAGATATCCTGCTGGGAGAAGCTGGTGGAATGGACATTCTTCTTTGGCAGTTTCTCAGAATACACTCTTTGTGGTTTATATGGAAGACCAGGAACAGTGCCATTTTCAATAAGAGTAGAAAGGATTACTTCTTTTCCTTTTTGTTGGGATTGAAGAAAATTCTCAAGTTCTGCTTTACCTCCAGTAGTGATACTTGCCTGGAAGAAAAAAATTCCTTTGTTATTATTAGGAATAATCCCTTTAATGTGTGGAAGAATAAACTCCTCAAGATGTACTCTAAACCTAGGCTACAGATGATCACTATCCTTGATGATTATTGTAACCTTGTAAAAATATGAGTCCTACCTTATTTTAGGACTCTTTCTCCCCTGGTTCTGATCAGACTTCATGCTAGTCTGATAGTCTTCTTGTATCTTTTTTCTTTCCAGCATCAATTTTATATTTCCTGTTTTCTCAAAAAAAAAAAAAAAAAAAAAGTAATGAAGCATGGGATGGGAGACTGGAGTTCAAAGAAGTACCGAAGCTGCAAGGACTGCAATGAGACAAAAATCTGCTAACTGGGGGTGGTCCCAGCCTTCAGGCTCATCATGGCTCATCTTTTAATAGTGTAGAGAAACAGATGTGTAGTGAGTACTATGAATAAAACAAATACATGTGAAGACAAGAAGGACAAGGTTATGACTCATGAGATGAGGCTAGATAGTAGACACTGGACAGGATGGGAAAAACGGATAGAAAGATACAATCTTATGCTAGAAAGATACAAATCGTAGAAAAAGATGTAACCTAACCTTATTATCATCACAGAAGAACTAGCATCACAGAGGAAGCTCCTCGATCCTTCAAAGACTTTTCACATATATCGATTTAAGTTACCATAGTACAGCAGTATCGCGTCACTCGTGTCTGAGGATGGTCATGAGACTTAAATTTCTTTTCTTTTTTAGCCTGTCAGGACGGAGAAGAACCTTCTATAGAGTGGAAGGATTCAGTACCTTGTGTGTCCTAGGCGTCACGACTCACTATTGCCTATGGAAGGATTCAATCATTCAGTACCTTGTGACCTTGGCGCTACTAAATATACACAAAGATAAGTGCCTTCAACCTTGTCACCTTGGCCAAGGCCGAACTTCCTTTTATTAAAAAAAAACATTGTCACCTTGGCGCTACTAAATATACACAACACACAAAGATAAAAGTGGTAATGTAGTCTTTAGAGCAGCATGTCAAACGGAAGCTTGGCAGGTTAAATAGAGTAACTGGAATTGCAAGCACTGGAAATGCAGGATTTTATGTACTTGGCAGGTTTCCAGGTGGTTCGCACATTCCAGTTGAAATTAAGCGGGTGTTCTCCTTTGGCTGGGTATCGAATCAAGGCCTATAGACAGCTCAACGAGCTCCAAAAACAGAAAAGGGGTAATCACTACAAGTCCCTTGCTAGGAAGATTAAATCTCAAATAAGAATTATGATTGTTGAAAAAAATTCTAGACTTGAAAATAGTCACAATTTTGTCATTTAAGTAAAGAGCTACCTGACCTTAAGTGGAAGCTAAGACAAGACCATTTAGCCACCACTAGCAACGTATATGATTGTCTACAAAGGGAGTTATGGGATGGGAAGATTGTTAAAGATGATAAGTATATGTTTGAAGTTTTTTAAAAAGAGCAATGTAAAGACTTCAATTCTTGAAGAATATGTTGGTATTGATACAATTGATGATGGAGGAAATTTACTTGTTGCTCATGACTTCTTTGCCAATGCTTTCTTTGGTACTTCCAATTGGGAGGAGGACGTCGTACACAGACTCACAAGGTCCTATGCACCTATGACATTAAGTGAGACGAACAAGTCCTTGCATGTCCAAAAAGTGTATATAGTGGTCGTTTGATGCACAAATTAAATTATCAAACCGAGTGTATGACCCAGTCAAGTGCATGGAAACATGTGCTTAGGTAATGGTTAATGTGGGAACGGGATAAATAATGCATCTAAAAAGGGAATATCCACCTCACACAATACCTCTTACAATACAGTGTGTATCACGATACTTCGCGCAGTAGCGAACATAAATCAAGCGATATCTCTTACCTCCAATATCCAAGTAAGTCAATAAAAATGGGTTCCTTTCGAAGCTCTCAATGAGATACATCAAATAATCATATTCTACTTGATTGGATCTTTCTGTTCCAAGTTATGGCCAAAAACTAGAGTGGTGAGAATCAACTACTCACAAGTTAAGACCCCCTACACTTCGCACACACACAATATCAGCGAAAAGAGATAGGGAAGGGGTAGACAACACATCTAAACATATTTCTCATGCCTCAAACACATATAGAAGGTCACAAAGAAGAAGACACACAAGAAAAAAGAAGCAAAATTGAAATTTCAGAAGTTAGCTATTGATTATGGCAAAAAGTCTATACAAAAGAGTCACAAAGTGATTTATATACATGTGCCCTAATTTTGTTCCTTTCACACAAGAGACTAGCACTTTCTCTATAAATATCTAAGTTCCTCCTATGGTCCAAAGATAACGTTACATTGTTCAGGGAACATGCATCTAGAGGACTCCTCTATTGCACTCATAAGGATTCTACATGCTCCTCTGCAACACTCTCCCCCTCTTAGTCTCTCTCATCCCTTGACAATCTTTCTATGGCATTTTATTGATCTCTCCACTACTGACTAAACCTGAGATACAATGGGTATCTAGATACGACCGTGTGATCCTTTGTAAGCCATGTACACTATTGTTCTTGTCTTGATGCATTTTCATTGGCCCTTGCACGTAATAAGCACACGGTAGTTCATCCACGTAAGGCAATTGAGTGTTGTCCTCCTCCCCACTTACCAACTTGTTCCTCTCCTGGCTAATGTTTCTTTTTCTTGTTTGTACTTATTTAAATTGAATGCAACTAGTGGTTAAGCAAACATAATGGTTAATCTACTTGGTGTAATAGAGATAAAAAATGAGTGGGTCCATTTCTTGATTATGAAGTATTTCGATGATGATGCACCATACTGCACTCTCCTTCTTGAGAACTCCACGAAGATATCCTCAGAGTAGAAAATTGAGCTCCAAGCACCACACACGGTACTCCGCATAGAGGTTCTAGAATACATGGAAAAAAACATAGTAGTCAAGGAGCACGAACACAAACTTCTTGGATGTTACAAATGTGGTTGAAATGACTAACAAGGCAACTATATGTTTTATTAAAGAACATATACAAAAGTGTCCAGTAGCCATTTGGCCTTTCACATGGACATGAAGAGTAACAATCTCCCACAAAAGGCCAATATGGCCAAAGTAAATATGGGAGAAAAATGAAGAATGATAAAGAATACCTGAGTGTAAATATACAAACTATAACTCCCACCTGATGGGCATGTTACACCGTTGTGTAAGATCATGAATCAAGTAACCCCCGTCAAGTGACAATAGTGTCAAAAGTTATCATGTGGTAGAGCTTTAGTCAAAGCATTTACAGCATTATCTCGAGTATGAAACTTCTCAAGAATAATGCGCTCAGTGGCTAAGCAGTCTCTAATGAAGTGATATCTCACGTCAATGTGCTTGGTCTTTGCATGGCACACCGGATTCTTAGCCAAAGCAATGGCACTCTGACTATCACTGAGCAAACAAGGTACATGGTGAGGTAGACCCATATCACAAGCAAGACGAGAAAGCCACAATGCTTCCTTACATGCCTCACTTGCCGCAACATACTCTGCTTCTGTGGTGGAAACATCTATACATTGTTGAAGACGAGATCTCCAAGAGATCGCACCTCCAGCAAAATGAAAAATGTACCCTCATGTAGACTTACGATAGTCTACACAACTAGCACGGTCAGAATGTGTGTAACCAATAATGGATGCTTTCCCTCTACCTAAGCATAGACACTTGTCCTTAGTGCCACTCAGATATCTCAAAGTCATCTTGACCATGTCCCAATGTTTCTTGCTAGGATTAGACATATATCTGCTCACAACTCCCACTACAAATGCAATGTTTGGTCTTGTAGGTACCATAGCATACATGAGACTGCCAACAGCATACTGATAAGAAATTTAGGTCATGAATTGTTACCATTAGTGTCCATGTGAAAGGCCAAATGGCCACCGTACACTTCTTTGTATATGTTCTTTAATAAAACATATAGTGGTCTGCTCAGCCACAGACTGTAAGTCCGACCGCATTTGTAACACCTAAGAAGTCTCTATTTGTGCTCCCTGTGTACTGTGATTTCTACGTATTCTGCAGCCGCTCTGTAGAGTACCGTGTGCCGCGCTTGGAGCTCAGTTTTCTACTCTAAGGATATCATCATGGAGCTCCTGAGAAGGAGATTGCATTGTGGTGCATGACCATCAAAATACTTCACTAGTATGAAATCCATCTCGACGCAAAAGCTTTGTTCCTTTTGTGCGAGTGAAGCAAGCAACCACCTGCCCACCCAAGGCTCTCTCCAAGGCTTACGACTAAGGTGGCAACCAAGGCATAGACCTTGGCATACCATGTCATCCAAGTCACCAAAGTCACTGTTGGCTGCGCACGAGGGACAACCTCAACGATCAAGGAAGATAGAGGTTAGAGGTACTTCTCAAGAGTTCACCCATACCAGTACTGTTCCCCCGGAGCTCGCTTAACTATGGCAATCTCTTGCCACTAAGCTACACTATTGTGGTGTTTGAAGAAGGGAAAACACTAAGGTTAATATTACCTTGAACATGTTTTGGTCCCTCAAAGCTTCATTCTTTGCTTTCAAAGCCTATTTTTGAAGCATTTTTGGGGTGATTTTTTGGAGCCATTCTAGAGTATTTTCGTGCATAGTTCTCTTCACACAGGTTCAAGAACATCAAGAAGAGTGTTCTTTGTACTTGTCCAAAAATAAGTATTCACCTTTGGGGTCGTGTTTTCAGCCACACCTGTAAAATTACAAGTTTCTCGAAAGGTTTTCAGTTGTGGTGGAAGCATCCATTACAAATTTATGCACGTTTTTGAACCTAAAAAAGAGAGTTGATAGACACTTGCAGGTGTTGTTGGCTAGTTTTTGGGCTATGCATTCAGCCTTTCAGTGACATTTTACTGCATATATTGAGCACATATACACTATGTATGCTTCTATGGATACTGCTTATTATGTCCATGTGGTCATTGATATAGCGGTTATGTTTTTTCCAAAAAGCCTTTTGCGTTTGATAAAGAGGTTCGTGGTGAGGTTTTCCTTAACTGAGAGACACCCAGATGTTAGGGTCTCTTCGGTGATGTAGGTGGAAGACTTACCCAGCCTCGCCATAGGAGATGTGTGATAGTTGTTCATAGGTGCTCGATAAGCCTAGTTGGCTTCTTTCGAGTAACTGATTATATCCAGTGGAGTCAGTGGTTCACTATGTAGGTAAACATGTTAGTACTTGCAGTTTCATGAGATTTCAACACTAGTCATATGCTCATTTTGCAGAGGATACTCTTGCAAAATTTTTCCAAATATTCTAGTTTTGTCAACTATACAGTGGTCAATTTTGGTGTGAGCACATTTATTCTCACATAATCCTTATGGTTGGTCATTACTGCTCATTAATTCTTTCTTTTTGGGAAAATTGTTGAATTCTCTCCCACAATCTGACACTTGGGCATCCTTCTTTGAGCCTTAGTTGTGTTTGGACTCTTCTAGCTCCATTATCATTCTATTCAATTTTCTACCATCATGCCATCAGAGGTCTCAGGCACGTTTGATGGATCAAGGTCTAGTACCAGTGTTCCGAGAAAGAGCTATAACTTGCAGGGCAAAAACCACTTTGAGATTCGAAAATTTGATGGCACAAACTTTGCTCTATGGAAGAATGAGATTAAAGATGTGTTGATTCAAAGGAGGCAATGGAAGCTAGTAAATGGAATCTCAAAGAAGCCTGCTCACATGGATGAAGATGATTGGGATGAGTTCAATGAAATGGCCAGGTCTACCATTCGATTGCACCTGGAAAATAATGTTTACTTTACAGTATTAGATTATGAACATGCAAAGGATCTTTGGAAGAAGTTATGCAATACATATGAAAAAGGGATATCATCAAATAAAGTGTATTTGATAAGAAAGTTATATGACCTTCGAATCAAGGACAGAGATAGTGCTGCTGCTCATCTAAATGAGTTTGATGATATATTCTCCTAGTTACATGCTCAAAAAATGGATATGGATAATGAAATGAAAGCAGTCTTGTTGTTGTGCGCCTTGCCATCATCATGAGATACATTTTGCACAGCTATTAACAGTAGTGTACCTAGTGGTAAACTGGTCAAGATGATATATGAGGACATTCGTAGAGAATCTATGGTTGGCACTCAAAGTGGAAATGCATATAATATTCATGATTCTTAACAAGAATAGAATCACCAACGTGGCACGAGCAAGAACAAGGAAAAGATTGGTCAACGAAATAAGAGTAGAAGTAAATCAAGGAAGAGGGATATCGAATGCCCTTATTTTCATAAGAAAGGACACATGAAGAAAGATTTTTATGACTTGAAGAATGCTAAAGGTAAAGGATAGAATGTTGATGGGCATGTTTGTTGGAGTTAGACTTCTGCGGAAGCACGTGAACAGCACAAGGAAGAAGAAGAAGCTTGGAGCATAACACACAAAACTAATTGTATTACCACTAGAATGTACGAAGATAAGTAACCCATTAGGGCTATAGGTGTATATACAAGCCAGGGGAAAAAAACCTCCTAAAGAAGGAAAAAGCTTCCCCACCACTCCTAGTGTGTTTACACACATCACAACCTAAATTTATCAACAAATCCCCGTGGGAGTGATGTGATGAACAAGGAGTTGGCACTTATGTATAAGGAAGTTCCAAGCTATGTGGAATCAATCCACAAAAGGAAGTAAGCCCAAAAGCTTTGCGGAAAGCTTCAAACTTCTCCCTAGGCAGAGCCCTCATGAAAAGCTCTAAAATGTTCTCCTGTGTGGGCACATATGCCAAGCTGATCTCTCCAGCAGAGAACCTCTCCCTGACATAATGATAATCCACCTCAATGTGCTTAGTGCGAGTATGGAATGTAGGGTTCCTTGCAGCTGCTAGTGTGCTCTGACTATCAGTGAAGATGGTGGTGGCAGAAGACTGACGAGCACCCAAATCATCCATAAGGTGTCTGAGCCACACACACTCAACAATCACTATGAATGCTGCCCTATACTCAACCTCACAACTGGAATTGGCCAGGGTAGGCTATTTCTTGCTCAGGCAAGATATGCATGAGCTACCAAGCATGAAGCAAAAACCACTAGTGGACACACGAGTGTCATAGCAACCAACCCAATGAGAGTGAAAAAAAGCATGCAAATCTGGTGGTAGTCATCCCCCCTTAGGATAAAACAACCCAAGTGGCTGGGTACCACTCAAGTAACAAAAGATGCACTTAACCGTCTGCCAATGCTTGACACCTTGGCAATGCATAAACATCCTCATCTTTGAGACAACAAACTGAATATCTAGACGAGTAATGCATAACTAAATCAAGCATCCAACAGCCTTCTGATAGGGAACAGCATCAAATGCATCTCCAACATCATGAAGACTCAAACGTAAACCTATCTCCTTAGGAGTGGAAATAGTTTACAGCCTTCGAGGCCAAAATGTTGCAATAATGTGTCAATATATTACGTTTGACACAAATCCATTCCACCATAAATGTGCATAAACTGAATGCCCAAATAATGATGCAAATTCCCCAAATCAGACATCTCAAATGAGGCATGCAAATCAGACTTAAAATCAGCAATATGCTTCTCATGAGGACTAGTGAGCAGCATGTCATCAACATACACAACAATGATCAGAAGTACATCATTAGCACGCATAACATATAAGGTGCTTTCAGTTGGACTATTCTCAAAACCATGTGCAATCAAATAGGCATGTATCTTTTCATACCAAACACATGGTGCTTGCTTTAAACCATATAATGCCTTCTTTAACCTGCACACCTGGTTTTCATACCCTTTTTGCACAAAGCCACGGGGCTGAAAAACATACACTTCTTCATGTAAGTCTCCATTGAGAAATGTTGTTTTAATGTCCAATTGATGTACATTCCAACCATGATGAGCTCCAACAGCACAGATGCTACGAATAGTAGTCATTCAGCAAGTAGGAGCAAAGGTCTCATCAAAATCAATGCATCTTTCTTGAGCATAACCCTTTGCAACAAGCCTAGCCTTATATGTGTCAACTATTCCATCAACTTTACGCTGCAGCCTATATACCCACTTAGTGCCAATGGCCTTCTTGCCAAGAGGCGAGTCACATAAAGAACAGGTACCATTTTTCATGATAGCACCATATTGAGATTGCATTGTAGCCATCCAATGTTCAGAATTTTGTGCTTCATCAAACAAAACAGGCTCAATCTCATCATAGAGACTAGAGGCAGCCATAGCATAGCAATCTGATACAAAAGAGGCACTATGAGAGCATGAACGAGTATGCTATGATAGAGGTGCATCTAATTTGCTATCACACAAAGTCTCCACTAGCCATTTTGGCATAGTTTTTGCCTCCTCAATATCAGCTCTCTTATCAACAAGTGCATCATGCAAATCTACATCAGAAAGAGAATGATCTGCATCATCACATGAAACCTGTAAAGGCTAAGAAGTTTCCTCAATAGGACTAGCACTAGATTGTCCACCTATAAATAGAGGTAGCAAAGTATCATACATGTCTTTGGAGCTAACAGATGTCTCCTTCGTACATGAAAATAAAGGCTGAATAACATCTTCCACAAAAACAACATCACAACTAACCAAAATATGTTTAGTATGTGGATGATATAGACGATAGCCTTTGCTTTGAGACCAATTTATCATCCAATTTTCTACAATGTTTTTCAGGCACTAATGCATATGCTAGACAACCAAAAACATGCAGATGAGCAACAGATGGCTTGCGACCATGCCAAGCCTTATATGGAGTGATAGACTACAATGCTTTAGTGGGGCACCTGTTAAGTACATATATTGCACACATGACAGCCTCAAGCCAGAAATTGTGTGGTAAAGCCTGACTCTTGACCATACACCTCACCATCTCCATGAG
Source organism: Ceratopteris richardii (assembly GCA_020310875.1). Lineage (NCBI taxonomy): Eukaryota > Viridiplantae > Streptophyta > Polypodiopsida > Polypodiales > Pteridaceae > Ceratopteris > Ceratopteris richardii. The sequence continues at coordinate 136,204,991 of CM035409.1, read as the reverse complement.
TGACATGTTCTTCCATTTAGCAACTCCATTTTGTTGAGGTGTATACGGTAATGTACACTGATGTTTTATCCCATGTTCATCGAGAAATGCATTAAAGTCAGAAGACATATATTCCCCCCCTTAATCAGAATGGAGGGTGCCCATCTTACATGTTGACAAGAGGTGCTCATCTTACCATCTTTTGGATAGGAGGAGTGCTTCAGTTTGCCCAAAATCCAGCCTTCACTGACATCTTTTCCAGGTGCCTCAAGTTTGGGCAAAGAGGAAACCATTTCAGATTTCTTCAGGCGTATCAAACTAGCAAAATTCCGATGATCAAAGTGTCCATGCCAAAGCTTTGCATCTGACATAGCTTGAGAATCATGTACTGGACATGCTGAATCATTCATAGATTTTTCATAGTCTATGAGCTTATACAGCCCACGACATAAAATGCGAGAAGCAATAATCATGTTGCCATTTGACAAATCAAGAAATGTACATCTTTCATCAACAAATTTCACAAACAAGCCAATCTTGGCTAGTGGAGAAACTGATAACAAATTTTTCTTGATCCTTGGCACAAATAAAGCATCCAAAAAAGTGAAAGATATACCATCAGCAATAGTCAGAATGATCTTACCAATTCCCATGACAGGGTAAGAGGAGTCATTGGTGCATATGATAGTATTCCCTGTAGGCGCAGGCTCGAGTGAAGTGCAAAAACTGTGCTGCAAGGTAATATGTTTGGTTGCCCCACTATCAAAGTACCAAACATCTAAGCCTATTGTAGACATACACTATTCTGGAGAAGATGGGTCAAAATTGCAAACAGTAGTAAACACCCATTCTTCATTCTACACAAGATTCGCAGAATTTGTTTTTGGTGTAGAGGTCTCTGCAACAACCATTCCAGCCTCTTTTTTCTTTGCCTCTTTTTCCTTTATAGTACTTACAAAAGAATTCTTGCTTTGATTTCTTCTCATCTTTGTCTTCCTTCTTCGATGTGGAGCATTTGTAGATATCTGCTTACTAGTAGATGAGGTCCATTTACCTTTGCCCTTCTGCCTAGCCAAGAAAGCTTGATCTACAACATGCAACCTTTCATCATCAAACAAAGAGTAGAAGCAAAACTCTGGTATGAATCAGGAAGACCATTCAGAACGATCTACACAAGTAAGCTATCTGGTATAACTTCATCAGTAGAAATCAACTATTCCTTCAAGTCTTTGATCTTTGTTAGAAAATTGTCCATAGAATCATCTTCATTCATATGCTCACTCTCCAACTGTTTTTGGAGGTAAGCAACACGAGCCTCATTCCTAGCCTAGTGCAATGTGGTAAGTGTATCCCAAGCATCCTTAGCTGTTCTCCAAGAGAGAATATGAGGAATAATGACACGTTTGACAGACAAAGCTATCAATGCATGTGCTTGAGCATCTCTGCCATCCCAACAAATTTGTGGTGTAGTAGGTGCAGCAGAAATCATAGCACAAACAAGAATCTAAAGAATATCAACATCTTTAAGACCATCTGCATCTACTTCAATACTTGTATTTGCAGGTGTAATAGGACATTTTTCAACACCCTGGACAATGTTCTAGAATCGTATTGCAACCAATACATGTCGCATCATATAAGCTCACAATGGATAATTGGTATCGTCCAACTTATCCTCAACAGCCAACATACGGATACATCACTGCTTTCAACCATGGCCACTGACTAAAATACCTTGATGCAAAAAAATGATTGTATCTAAGAAGGTTGAATAGAACTACCCTGAAAAGTTCTACTAAACCTGAAGCACACTTCGAGATGCTTATACTAGCGCATCAAAACATGTATATATATTTGGCACAAAAAGACAAAATAGCCTGCACAAGCACTATGATAGTGTGCTCAAAGGTTGAAACGAGTTCAAATCGTGATTTCGGCACGACATAGCTAAGTTGCTTTGATCTCCTAATCACCCTGAATATGTTCACTAAATTTCATGCAATTCTGAGACTATGATCAAAGGGGTGTCGACGACGCCCTAGATGAAGCGACAACCTACCCTGATACCAATTGTTGGAGTTAGACGTTCACGGAAGCATGCAAATAGCACAAGGAAGAAGAAGAAGCTTGGACCACAACACACAATACTGAATGTATTACCACTAGAATGTACAAAGATAAGTAACCCGTTAGGGCTATAGGTGTATATACAAGTCAGGGGGAGAAACCTCATAAAGAGGGAAAAAAGTGTCATGGCAATTTAAGGGTGTTCACACACATCACTACCTAAATATATCAACAATGTTAAATAGTTAACTGCACCATCTACTTCAACTATGAAGATTGAAGAAATTAATGCTATTTTTGATGATGTTGATGTGTTGACACTTGATATTACTATGCCAATTGAGGCTCATATGGTTGATTCTCTTTCCCACACCTGGCTGCTAGATTCTGGTGCTTCTTTCCATGTGATACCACATAAAGAATGGTTCTCTAATTATGCATCAAAGTCTATTGGTACCGTGAGACTTGGTGACTCTTACCAATGTGACATTGTGGGGATTGGAGATTTGGTTGTGCAATTCATTGATGGTTCAAAATTTACTATGCATAATGTATGCCATGTACCTCAAATATCACATAGTTTGATGTTAGTTGGTCAACTTGATGATCTTGGTTACAAGGTGGTCTTATATGCTCAATCCTTTTGCATATCAAAGGGCAATATGGTTATTTCAAAAGGAAGCAAAGTTGGCTCACTTTATCCTTTATTTGTATCATAGAAAGAACACTTGTTAGTTGTTACTGAATAGCCTATGGCTTGTATTTGGCATGGTCGTTTGGGAGATATATCTTGTATTGAAATGGAAAATCTTTCTCATTCTGGCTACTTACCTATGTTATCTTTCTCTAATTTTCATTTTGTGAGCATTGTCAATATGGAAAGCAAACAAGAAATGTGCATAAAATGCACATTGACTCTTCAATTCATCCTTTAGATCTTGTTCATACAGATGTGTGTGGTCCTATGCCCACAAGATCATTAGGTGGTTCTCTTTACTTTGTTACTTTCATAGATGATGCTACTAGAAAAGTTTGGGCATATCCTATCAATTCTAAGGATGAGATATTCCCTACTTTCATAAAATGGCTTGCTTCAGTTGAGACTGAAAAAGGAACTAAGTTCAAAGCTTTACGTTCAAATAATGGGGGTGAGTATACCTCACATGAATTCAACCTTTTGTGCCAGTTTTCTGCCCATAGGTAATTAGGTAGCTTCTTCTCATTCAACATAGACCTAGCAGCTTCAACAATTAACATGTTCCTTCTCTCTGCCACTCCATTCAATTCTAGAGTATATCTTGTTGTTACTTCCCTCTTTATGCCTTTGTCCTATAGAAATGAATCAAATTCATGTGAAAAATACTCACCACCTCCATCAGATGTGATCCTCTTCAAGCTCCTTCCTGTATAACGGATTGTCCATCTACTGTAATCATGAGTAAATTAAACATGGTACCTTGAACCTGAGATTTATGGATCTTTGCTAGGACCCCACACATTAGTGTGTACAAGCTCCAAATAATATTCATGAATGTATCCCTTCCTGTTGAAGGGCTGCCTGTGAGCTTTGCCAAATTGGCATGCTCCGCAATGTATATCATATGTTGTTTGGTCACATTGGGAATGCCAAGCACACTTTGATCCTTGCATATTTGCTTCAGAGTTCTTTCTCCAATGTGTCCTAGCCTTTTGTGCCATATTTCTAACTCAAATAAGGTTTGATCTTTATAATTGAATAGTTCTATGTTCCTTGTGTCTTCAATCCCAAATGTGAATAATCTACCAGACTTCTCACCTTTAGCAATCCTTTTGAAGCCTTGTTGAGGGTCTTCCACATATGCTCCTGTTTAGTGAATGTGACCTGTAAGCCTTTCTCAACAATCTGTTCAACACTAATTAGGTTTCTGGTTATAATTGGCACATACAAAAATTTACTCAAAAGGTTAATGCTACCATCAAATGCTTTGACATTTCCAATTTTCTTGATTAAGTGTTTAGTATCATCACATGTCTGTATGTCATGCTTCCCTTTGGGTTCTTCAAGGTTAGATAATAAAGCTACATTTCCAACCACATGATTGGAACAACCTGAATCGATATAGAAAAGATGCTCATCATCTTTACCCTTCTTGTATGTCATGTTCATGATGAGTAGTGAATCTTCTGGTCTTCAGTAGAGTTGTTGTAGTCCCTTCTTCCTCTGAAACCTCCTTGATAATTGTTGTTGTTGTAGCCTTGATTGTAGTTATGGTTGTAGTGGCCTCCACCATTGTTGTATATGCCTTTGGATTGCCCATAGTTACCTATGTGGAAGCCTCTTCCCCTTTGATTCTTTGTATTCTTGAAGCATTCTTCTGTGGTGTGGTTGATAAGACCACAAATGTTGCAAGCCGAATTGTTGTAGGATCTCCCCCTACCTTTCTTTCCTCCTCTACCCCTTCCTCTAGCACCTCTTCCTCTTGATGCATAATTAGCTTGAGAGGTACTGGCCTCTTCTTCATTCTTCTTGCTTTTACCTTTATCCTTAGCTTTATTCTTATATGTATAAAGGGAAGAAGATTGATTACCTCTAGAGTTTTCACCATTCTTGTTGAGTTTTGTCTCATGGGTGAAGAGTTGCCCCATCAAGGTGTTGAGGTTAGGTATTTGCATATCCATGTAGAGGTCCATTGTTGTGGTGAAACCTCCCACTGATCATCAACCTTGATTCCATTAATGATCTACCTTACTATGTGTTCTTCTTCTATCTCCTCTCCAATGCTTGCAAGCTGATCAACCACATCTTTCATCTTGGTTACATAATCAGCCACTCCTTGCTTTGGTTATTTCTTTAGAGTTCCCAAGTCTCTTGGGAGGTCTTGCAATTCCTAATATGTGGTAACAAGAAATCAGAGATTGAGTTTAGTAAATAAGACCTGGCAAGAGCATCCTTTGCACACCATGTGGTCAACCATTCTTGCTCTTCCCTTGTAGGTTGATGCTTGCTCCTGAAGATTGGAATTTCTTCATCTTCTGAGATGTATCCATATAGACTTCTCCCTTGACAGTAGGCTTGAATCCTTAGTGACCATGTTGAGTAGTTGTTTCTGTCCAATTTGTCAATGAAGGATGGAAATCCATCTCCCATCTTGATTGTTGTTTCTCTGATACCACTGTTGGAGGAGATGGTGGATAGCCACAAGAGATGAAGTGGTGTTGCTAGATCTTGCTTCACACCTACTAAGAATGATTGTTGGAGAGTGTAGTGGGCCTCTTTATCTAGCTAATGATCATAAATAATCATATATGTTACCTGGAACATGATACATTAATCAATGGATCAAAATAGATAGGTAGGGGTTGATCCAAGATCAAGAAATTTGCTATTTTGGTTTATACACTTGTTCAATGTTTTGAACAATTCGCTCATCACAATAGCAATTGGCTTAATTCCTTTCAAGAAAATCTAAATAGCTTAGTAGGCTATCAATCATCATTGATTTCATAAAAAATGATGGACTGCACATAGAGAAATATGTTTAGCAAATCATAAGAACATCCCGACAATTTTGGGGTTCAACAGTCAATAGACCAGTGACTGCTATAACAGAGAAGTAAAATGAGAATGTAATGACCATGTATGTATTAAATCATATACAATACAATGTCATTGGCAATCATACATTGCTCAATCCGTGAGAGGTGAATGAGCTATTAGATAGGCTCTCACTTCACAATGAATCTCCTTCAAAATGATCTCATGGGCTTGAGATTACACGGGGGTCTTTTGATCCTCTTCTTATAGTTGTGCTTGGAGCTAGAGTCTGAATTCAAATTCAAACATCTACCTAAAAGGTGAATCCTAAAGTATAGGATAGATTCCCTCACCACTCAACAACCAAATGATTCGTGATTTAGAGCTTCCTCACTCCACATGGATGTGAACCACTTTTATAAAGATAAATGTGAAGGATTTTTACAGGAGGTTGATCATATGAAGCCTTGCATAAGTTATGTCAATGAATCAAGCATGAGCTAATTAACCAAGTATGTGGGCTTGGTTTTAATTTCACCAACAAGAATCTGGTCTATCACGCAAAGACCAAGAACATTGTGGTGAGGTATCACTTCAATAGAGATTGCTTAGCCACTAAGTGCATTATGATTGAGAAGGTTCACACTCAAGATAATTTTGTAGATGCTTTGACTAAAACTCTACCATATGATATCTTTCGACATTGTTGTCACTTGATGGGGGTTACTTGGTTCATGATCTTACACTGTCACTTGTATATTGTGTAACATGCCCATCAGGTGGGAGGTATAGTCTGTATACTTACACTCAGTTATTCTTTATCATTCTTTATTTTTCTCCCATAGTTACTTGGTCCATATTGGTCTTTAGTGGGAGATTGTTACCGTTAGTGTCCATGTGAAAGGCCAAATGGCCACCGAAGACTTCTTTGTATATGTTCTTTAATAAAACATATAGTGGTCTAGTCAGCCACAGACTGTAAGTTCGACTGCATTTGTAACACCTAAGAAGTCTGTGTTTGTGATCCTTGTGTACTATGCTTTCTGTGTATTTTGCAGCCACTATGTAGAGTACCATGTGTAGTGCTTGGAGCTCAGTTTTCTACTCTGAGGATATCGCTTGCAAGAGAACAAGGATTACAACCACCATGTGCTAGAGAGATGAGTCTCCTCCCAACCAAATGCATCTATATATAGCTCTCTCCAGGGGACTGCCTTCTTGGGCAGGCGGATACTAGCCAGCCATGTAACTGCATGTGTGCCAAGTGTACCAGTCAACTCGAGTTTCAAGTGGATGCTTCTAGAAGGCTCTAGATCTCTTTGGGAAAAATACTCTCCCCATGTCCCCCATGGGGATTGAACCCAAGACCTCTTGCTTCTGTGTATTTTGTAGCCGCTATGTAGAGTACCATGTGCAGTGCTTGGAGCTCAGTTCTCTACTCCGAGGATATCGCCTGCAAGAGAACAAGGATTACAACCACCATGTGCTCGAGAGATGACTCTCATCCCAACCAAATGCCTCTATATATAGCTCTCTCCAGGGGACTGCCTTCTTGGGCAGGTGGATACTAGCCAGTCATGTGTGAGCCATGTAATTGCATGTGCGCCAAGTGTCCCAGTCAACTCGAGTTAACTCAAGTGGATGCTTCTAGAAGGCTCTAGATCTCTTTGGGAAAAATACTCTCCCCATGTCCCCCATGGGGATTGAACCCAAGACATCCTCCTTCACATCCTTGAGACTTAACCACTAAGTTAAGTGGATCACTTGTTCACAAGAGCACAAGACCTCCTAGTAAGTCTAAACTCGAGATCTTTGGTCATACATATGGATGACCAAACGGTGTACAATTTCAGATGTGTCTGAACCTGTCGGACCCCTAGATCATAGACTTACTTTATTATATTCTTCCCCCCTTGGAAAAATATTTTTGTCCTTGAAAATAGAGCTATATATTTACTATAGGCAACCCCCGAGCCTCATGCTCTAAAACTGGAAGAACATGGTCATGTTCTAGAACTGGAAGAACATGTCTCATCTTTGTGGTGGCATCCCTATCCAAATGATCCAAAAACATGGTCCCGCTTTGCACTTTGATAAAGTAGTCAAAGTACAAAGTAGTAAATGAATAATAAGGGTGGATCTAAGAACATCCCTGGCCAATTCACAGTTTCTCGATGTGCGATCTAGGCACAAACATGTGAACTAGGTGGATTCAACTTACTAGTCCATTTTTGGGCATGACTGGTGCATGGACTTAGTAATGAAGGCGGGATTTTTATCCCTTATAAGACTTTGAGAACTCTTGATTCACTTGAATTTATTTTGGAGAACTTGAAGTCTAGTTGTCCCAAACATCTAACTTGGATGTTTGTGCAATGGTTTACTCTTATCCAACAGTTACTTGATTTTTTCACCCGACTAGAGGACTAATTTGTCCTAATAAGTTTAAAAATCCTATGAAAAATGTAGGAGAAAGTTTACCATTTTGTTTGAGTGAACCATACTATATCTTGACCAATACAAATTCAAAATGAAAGAATGATCTTGAAAAGAAATTATTGACTTTTGGACAAGACCAAGACTTAAAGCTTTTTTGCTTGTCCAAAAGATATTTCTTTTTTAACCAATGAAATAGTTAACTAGACTATTTCATTTTATTAGCTTATCTTTAGGAAATAGCTTAATTCCCAAGGATTACTTTGACGTATCTTTTAAGAAAATATCTTGATTCCCAAAGATTAATTTGACTTGGGTTTCTTCTTTAAGCTCGAATTAGCTTAAACAAAACCAAGCATACTTTATATCTTAGCAAAACATCTGTATCCTAATGAGGTTTCACCTTCTTCATCTTTCGGCAAAACATTCATAACTAGTAGATGTTTTGCTCTTATCTATCCAATCCATCAATTTCTATCCCGATTGACAGGTATGTCTGTTTTTGGAAAGATGTGCTTAACAAGAGGTCTAAGCTATCATTTTTCCAATGGCTTCTCTTTATACACCTTTTATTAGAACAACATCATTCCTTTTTTATGAATTTATGTGTATTTTGGGAAGAGTTCATGAATCAACTAAGATCCTCTACTTGGAACGACTGCCTTCCCAAAAGTAAATTCATCTTGCTGGTAGGAGAATGATCTCACGTGTGGAATAGAAGGCTTGACTATCTCTTTTAGGAAATATCTCAATTCCTAAAAGTCACTTACGAGGTTTCATCGTGAGCTACGAATCTTGAAACCCCAAAGAAACTTCTTAGAACTTTCAAAATCTTCTGAATAGAAGAGTGCTTCCAAAGTTTCCATGTTTTCATGGACCTATGCATCATTATCAGAGATGCAAAACATGAACGAAACACAAATCTATTGAACTTCAAAGTTCAATTTGTATTTAAGTTCATTGATTTGGTTGTTGAGTTCCATGGAATCGAAGAGTGCTCATGGAACTTGGAAATATAGTTGAAGTTATCATCCAATCTTGGGATGCTTGAGACGTTACATAAATTATGTAACTAATCAACTAAAGCTTATCCGCATGACTTTCTAAATATCACCTATACTTAGAGTAATCATTATAATCTTATCTTCATGACTCCCTAAGTACATCCGGGACTTAGAGTCATCATACATCGCAAAAAGTTTGCAAGTAATTAAATTATCTTGGTCATCAAGAAAATTTAATACTGAACTTTCTCCTAGTGCCTACTTATACCTACTAAGACATCAAACATACTTAATTGTCATTAAGTATTTATTTTTGATAACGGAGTATCAACTTGGGAAGGAATGGACGAATTACTTAGAGCTGCAAACTAGAACTAGCATGTCTTTGCAAGTAACTAGTCCTCTATCTTTCCTAATGTCAAGCCGTGACCTTTATAAAGTAAGCTAAATACTAAGAGAATACATTTTCATATCTACTTGCAAATAGCATCCCGTTCTATCATGCAAATGCATGTGCCTACATGCAAATCCATATGCTCACATGCATATGCATGCATGTTCTTTGCATGCCCAAAAAATAATGCAACAATCATGCATGAGCTTGATGCATGACTTTTCCTTGTACTAAGAATGTGTATCATGCAATCTTGATGCACGTATATCCTTTCCTTTGTCCTAATGCACTATGATATAAAAACATATCCTCATGGTGCAATAAAAAGCTTACTCAATGGAAAGGAAATCTGGAATTAAACTACCAAAATACATTCTTTGATGCACAAGGATCCTTTTTTTTAACAAATATTTCCTTAATGCAAACTAATGCTTGGAATGAGAAGTGGATTTTTTTCATTATCCTAATCTAGAATTAATCGATTGAAATCTTGTCTATTTCAATGTGCATCTAGGATTAAGTGTAGAATAATGAAAACAAGATAAATCAAGCATTAAGGCCAAGTAGAAATTGGAAAATACTTAGCTTTGATCATAGCTTTGACCAATGTAAGGAATCGAACTCACAAGAAATCATCCCTGATGATTTGGTCCATCAAGGTCGACTTGATTCTAGCTGAGAGTGCTAGAATAATGACAAAGTTAGGCCTCCGGATCTTCACTCCACAGCTCCACTTCCTTTAAACTTTGCCCGAAACTTTAGCTTTCTTCGGCTTTGCTCACCAAAGATATGCAGTCGGTTTTGGTTGGGAATTTCAGCAAGCTCAAGAAGACGTAATAATCCAAGTAAACTTGGCTCAGGATTAGTAGAGCAGAGTAGAGACAGAAATCAAACAAGAGAAAATTTGCAAAGAGCTTAATGTCACCAAATGTCTTTACTATAGTGGATAAGACGTATGTAATCACACCCAAAGGTTCTGTGTTTGATACCCCCCTTTCGACCTTTTGCCTCTTGGAGAAGAAGCTACAGCAGGTCCGATATTGACTTAACTATCAGATGCTTTAGTAAATGTCGAAAACATTTTTCTCACGGATAGAATGCAGCTGCAGAAGTGTTAGGGGGTGGGTTCGATTCCGCCAGGCGACTAATGCCTGTATTACCTTTTATTTCTCTTGTTTTTGAGTTCTACATCCCAAAAACAATATCAACATAAACTTTTCCAATATGCGAACTACACAAGCGGCGTGGTATCTTGGATGGAAGGAAGTCCTTCAGCTTGCAGGTCACAGGTTCGACACCTGGTGACTGAGATCTTCTTTTTGCCTCCATTGTAGCAGACTTCTACAGCGAGAGAAAGATTGTATTAAATTACCTCGGGAGAAGATCACGCGAGCGGCCTATTGTTTTGGCTAAAAGAGCACTCTCCCTACATGCAGGTCCTCAGTTCAAATCCGATGATCGATCGCAGCAGACAGTGTTTGTTTTCTATAATCTACTCTTTTGCTCTTGTCGTAACAGTGCAGAAGTTCGATTAAAATAGGTTTTGCACTAAATAGTAGCATGCAAAGGCCTAGTGTTCTTGGATAAGAGAGCGCCTTTTCTTGTTGTAGGTCTTGAGATCGAATCCCACAAACAAACACAGCAAAAGCAAACATTTTGCATCTTCCTCTCTAAAGTATGCGCATCTTAACGAATTCGGGATGATTCTCCAACACATCCGCGAGCAAGAAAGACGGCACGAGTTGATGAAGATGAATTGGTGATGATCTTGATGAAAGGAAGCTCTACATCTAAAGATAATGATGAACCACCAAGATCACCATGGAAGCTTGCCTAGAGCTCTGATACCAATGCAAAAGAACAAGGATTACGACCACCATGTGCTAGAGAGATGACTCTCATCCCAACCAAATGCCTCTATATATAGCTCTCTCCAGGGGACTGCCTTCTTGGGCACGTGGATACTAGCCAGCCATGTAATTGCATGTGCGCCAAGTGTCTCAGTCAACTCGAGTTAACTCAAGTGGATGCTTCTAGAAGGCCTAGATCTCTTTGGGCAAAATACTCTCCCCATATCCTCCATGGAAATTGAACCCAAGACCTCCTTCTTTGCATCCTTGAGACTTAAACACTAAGCTAAGTGGATCACTTGTTCACAAGAGCACAAGACCTCCTAGTAAGTCTAAACTTGAGATCTTTGGTCATACATACGGATGACCAAACGGTGTCCGATTTCAGATCTATCTGAACCTGTTGGACCCCTAGATCATAAACTTACTTTATTACATTGCCATGGAGCTCTTGAGAAGGAGAGTGCACTCTGGTGCATCGCCATCAAAATACTTCATGAATTCTTTTTCCTCATCTAATTTGGGGTAATCCTCCATGCTCAATTTTACATATGTGGGTAAAGGTGTATTCAATGCCTTTCCACCCTACATATTGAACATGTGGAGTACTTTGGATATGTACTCATTTTGAGACAAGTATGTGCATCTTTTACTCCTATCACGAGTAATTTGCATGCCAAGAATATGTTTGCCATCCCCCAAATCCTTCATATCAAATGTCTGACTCAACTTCTTTTTGAGAATTGACAAGTCATAAGAGGACTTCCCAACAATCAACATACCATCGGCATAAAGTATCAATCATATCAAGCTACCATCTGAGCATCTCTTTGTGTAGAGACAATGATCCTCATTGCTTCAAGAATAGCCTTGAGACTTCATAAAAGCATCAAACATTTGGTACCATTGTCTAGGGGATTGTTTAAGTCCATACAAGCTCTTCTTGAGCTTACAAACTAGACTCTCCTTGCCAAGAACTACATAACCCTCTGGTTGTTCCATATAGATCTCATCTATAAGATCTCCATGCAAGAAAGTAGTTTTCACATCCATTTATACTAGCTCTAAGTCCTCCATTTCAACGAATCCAAGCAACATGCACAGGGTAGTCACCTTGACCATTAGAGAGAATATTTCCTCAAAATCAACACCATGTTGTTTCTTAAAACCCTTTGCAACAAGTCGTGCTTTATAATTTGGAGAATCAGTATCTGATGCGAATGTTAGTTTATATACCCATTTACATGGTAAAGCTTTCCTGCCCTTTGGAAAAGGTACTAAATCCCAAGAACCATTCTTGTGAATAGAATCCAACTCACTCTTCATGGCATGCTCCCACTTGACATGATCCTTTGTCTACACAACCTCTTTGTAGCAACAAGGCTCATTGGCATTTGTTAGCATTAAAAAAATCTAAACCTAGAACATATCTATCAGGTGGATGTGAGACACATGTAGAAAGTCTCAATGGTGGCTGAATAGGAACATTTGCAGACTGATCTGATCAGACATTCTCTTGAACGTCCCTATGTGCAACATTTTTATGCATGCTAATTGGAGGACTAGTATCCTCAAACACCACTCTTCTCACTTCAACCTCCTTAATGGGATGTTTCTGCATCTTAGACTCATTGAAAATGACATCACTACTTCTGATCATTGATCGTGTTTCAAGATACCATAAGCGATATCCAAATTGTCCTTCTCAACCATATCTAGGAAAAAGGCATTTCTTTGACTTATGGTCCAACTTTTTTCTATGATTCTTGGGTATATGAACATATGCTTCACACCCAAAAACTCGAAGATGATCATAATATGGTGGCTTCTCTGTCCATAACTCGTGCCACTTGGAGACCTTTGGCAGTACTAGATGAAAGGTTAATCACATGAGTTGTAGTCTATCAATCCATATGAGGCTTGGCATGGTTGCAAGCCATTTGTTGCTTATCTGTATGTTTTTGGTTGTTTGGCATATGCATTAGTGCCTGAACAACATCATAGAAAATTGGATGATAAAGCAATAAAATGTATTTTTGTTGGGTACACTTCTGAAAGTAAAACCTATCGTTTGTATCATCCATAGACTAAATGCATTCTGGTTAGCCATGATGTTGTTTTTGTGGGAGATGCTATTTAGCCATTGCTTTCATGTACTAAGGAGACATCTGTTAGATCCGAAGACATGTATGATACTTTGTTGCCTCTTTTTATAGGTGGATAGTCTAGTGCTAGTCCTAATGAGGCATCTTCTTAGCCTTTGTAGGTTTTGTTGGTGCAAAACAAGCCTACACACATTGGCTTGGAACATTGGAATCTTGGAAGGCTAAAGCTTGTACCCTTGAAGGATGTATTTACATGAACTTTGAACCATAGGAACCAATGCTTAATTGGTTATTATTTTTTATCCAATGTAAAAGTCTATACGACTTTATCAATCATGTAATCACACCTACTAGACTAGAGTCGTGGAAAAGTAGATGGTATGATTAAGAGAATATCTCATTCACTTTTAGGTACATGATTCTAGGAGATTAACTTGGATTTGAAATTCAAAATCTCATTCAACTTCTATAAAAAATACAAGGAAAAAGTCGCGGGCATCTTCACTCCTCCTGAGGCAATTCTGAGTCATTCATTGAGTGTGTGTGAGCTACACCATAGCCTACACCTCTGAGTACCATTGAGCATCACATTACATGCCAATGGGAATGTACAATCATTAGATTTAATCAATATACATATATTCATAGTCTCTGTTTTCTCTGAGTGACTACCTCCAACTCTGTCAACTTCAACAGGGCATACCTCAAGATCTACTGAACCAAATCGGATGATTCAAAGCACATTGGAACAAGCTTGAAGCACACTATATGCCTACAAAATTTGAAGGTTATTGGGTCAACCATCTGGGAGAAATTGCACTCGAAGTGATCTCTGGTATTTCTCTGTACAGTTCCTAAAATGTCGGGGATGATCCTAAGTTTGCTAAATTGATTTCTCAGAGTGTGTTTTGTCATTTCCTCTCATTCCACTTGCAAATGAAAGCTTGTTAAGCTAATTGATTATGTCCAAAAGCAATTAGATCAATTTTAAGTGTGCTGGTCACACTGAGCATAACTCTGAGCAGGTGTTAGTACCAATATAGCAAGTTTTTCATGATTCTTGAAATCACAAGTAGTCTGTTTTGATCTAATCATTACTCAACTCATTTCCAAAGTACATATAGCATATTTTGGTGTCATTTGGAAGCTCAAGGAGTCTACTAAGCATATCTGAAGAGAAGAGAGGGCAGGTGTGAAGCAGGATTTGCAGCATCAACTCAACTTCTGAGTGCATCCAGCCATCACATCCAACAGTGGTATCAGAGCAAATAAGGTAATCATGGGTGATGGTTTCCCTTCCTTCATTGACAAATTGGACAGAAATAATTACCAGGCTTGGTCATTGAGAATGAAGACCTATCTACAAGGGAGAAGCTTGTATGGATACATTTCAGGAGATGAGGAGTTGCCCTCATTCAAGACCAGAGGCCTACCAACAAAGGATGAACATGAGAGGCTCAACCAATGGTGTGCAAAAGATGCTTTGGCAAGGTCATATCTTCTAAACTCTATTTCTGATTTCCTTCTACCTCATGTAAGGAATTGCAAGACTTCCCAAGAGACTTGGGAAACCTTGTCAACATACTTTTCATCAAGCACAAGGGCCAGAAAGAATCAGCTATGGATTGAATTTACAACTCTTAGGAAGCAATCAAAACAATGTGTCTCAGATTTTGTCACCAAAGTCAAAGACATTGCAGATCAACTTGCAAGTGTTGGAGAAGAAATTGAGGAAGAGCAAATAGTCAGACAAGTGATCAATGGACTAAAGGCAGATGACAAGTGGGAGAGCTTTACCACAGCAATGGACTTGTACATGGACATCCAAGCACCTGATCTAACAACTCTGATTGGACAACTCTTTACACATGAAGCAAAGATCACAAAGAATGGAGAGCAATCAAAAGGTAACAATCCCTCTGCCCTATATACTGATAAGAAGACTAAAGACAAGGGTAAAAGCAAGAAGGTTGATGAAGAAGGCTCTTCCTCCCAAGCAAACTATGTAGGGAGAGGTAGATCATCTAGAGGTAGGGGCAGAGGAGGTAAGTCAGGTAGGGGGAGACCCTATAACCAATCACCATGCAATATCTGTGGCTTGTCTAACCATACTACAGATGAATGCTACAAAAACTACAAGAACCAAAGAGGAAGAGGTCACCAAAGAGGAGGATACTCTCAAGGCAGAGGCAGATTCAATCAATCTCAAGGCTACCATGGCTACAACAATAATTACAACAATAGCTACAATCACAATGGCAATTATCAAGGTGGATACAGGAATAGGAAGGATTACAACAATTATACAGAGGATCAAGATGATTCCTTGTTGATCATGAACATGACATCTAAATCAGGTATCAATGATGATCATTTGTTCTATATTGATTCAGGTTGCTCTAACCATGTAGCTGGAAATGCTGCCTTACTCTCTGATTTGGAAGAACCCAAAGGCAAGCACCAAGTGCAGACAGGTGATGACACTAAACATTCAGTTATTAAAGTAGGCAATGTCAAAACAAGTGATGGTAATCAGAATTTACTAAGCAGAGTGTTGTATGTTCCAACAATCACCAAGAATCTGATGAGTGTAGGTTAGATTGTTGAAAAAGGTCTACAGGTCAGGTTCACTCAACATGGTGCATATGTGGAGGATCCAAGACATGGATTCAGAAGGATAGCCAAGGGAGAGAAATCAGGTAGATTGTTTACCTTTGAACTTGAAGACACTAAGAGTATTGCTTTATACAACTATAAAGATCAAACCCTATCAGAATTGGAGATTTGGCACAAAAGATTAGGTCACATTGGAGAGAGGACATTAAAGCAAATGAGTAGGGATCAATGTGTGCTTGGGATACCTAATGTATCCAAGCAACACATGATATACAAGTGTGGGGCTTGTCAATTTGGTAAGTCACACAGATTGCCATATACAAAGAAAGGTTTTATGCATGAAGATTATCTGGAATTGGTGCATACAGATGTTTGGGGACCTAGCAAGGAGCCATCCATATCTGGATCAAGGTACTATGTGTCCTTCATTGATGACTATAGCAGGTGGACTGTCTTATACTTCATGAAACATAAAGATGAAGTATTTAATTGTTTCAAAAGGTATCTTGCATTAGTTGAAAATCAAACAGGTAGACATTTGAAGAGGCTAAGGTCAGATGGTGGTGGAGAATACTTCTCCAATGACTTTGAAGAATTCTTGCAGGAAAGAGGCATCAAGAGGGAGATTACTACAAGGTACTCACCTGAACAAAATGGGGTAGCTGAAAGGAGGAATAGACTCATTGTAGAGACAGCTAGGTCTATGCTTAATGAGAAAAAATTGCCAAATTATCTTTGGGCAGAGAGTGTATCTACTGCCACATACTTAATCAACAGGTTGCCATCAAAGACACTTGATGGAATGACACCCTATGAGGCTTGGCATGGTAAGAGACCATCTCTGGATCATTGTAAAATCTTTGGGTGTGTTGCATATGTGCATATTCCCTCACAGGTAAGGGGAAAGCTAGACCCTAAAGCTGAAAAGTGTATCTTCATTGGTTATGATTTGAATCAAAAGGGACACAGGTTCTACAACCCCTCTAACAAAGGCTTCAAGGTAAGCAGAGATGTCATATTTGATGAGAATGATTCATGGTATGAAAATGAGTGCAGGAAAGTTAGCCTACCTTATGACATGGAAGAAGACTTTCCAAAGCTTATCAGGCAAGAACCAATTCAGAAAGAGGACACAAGCTCAGATAATGAAGACACCATCAACATTGAAGAGTTCAAGGCTTGGAAATCTAAAGGGAAGATGAAGATGAAGCAACTAGAAGATAATCCAGAATCCTCAACTCAAGCTATGAGGAGATCTCAAAGAGAAAAGAAGAAACCTATTAGGTATGGGTATGATACTTCACTTGTAACCAAGCATTCTGTATATCTTGCAAAGGATCTCTTGAATAAAGAACCAGGTACATTTGAAGAAGTAATTACTAAACCAGAATGGAAGGAAGCAATGGATGAAGAAATGGAGGCTCTCAAGGAGAGTGATACTTGGGACTTGGTACCCAAGAAGGACTCCATGAAGGTGATAGGATCCAGATGGATCTACAAACTCAAGAGGAACTCAGATGGTACAATAAACAGGTATAAAGCTAGGTTGGTAGCCAAGGGTTTTGCACAAACCCAAGGCATTGATTATGAGGAGACATTTTCTCCTGTGGCCAAGATGCCAACTATCAGAATTATGGTGAGTGTAGCTGCATCCAAGAATTGGAACATGTACCAATTGGATGTGAAGAATGCATTCTTGAATGGATGGATATCTGAAGAAGTCTACATGTCACAACCACCTGGCTATGAAGATCCTAATAAGGTAAATCATGTTTGTAAATTGAAGAAGGCTCTGTATGGATTGAAGCAGGCACCTAGAGCATGGAATTACAGGTTGACAACCTATCTCTTAGATCAAGGATTTGTGATGAGTAAAGCAGATACTTCATTGTTTATAAAGAGGAACAATTCAGAGGTAATATACTTGTGTGTCTATGTTGATGACATCATTATTACAGGAAATGATGTTCAAGGAATAAGACACATCAAAGGACAGATGATGAAGGAATTCAAGATAAATGATCTAGGATTATTGAAGTACTTCCTAGGACTTGAATTGGTCTACACAAATTCAGGTATCTTTATTACTCAGAAGAAGTACATTCAGGACATGGTCAAGAAGTTTAATTTGCAGGAAGCTAAAGTCTCAAACATTCCTATGGAGGTCAACCACAAACTCAGTGCACATGAAGGAGAAGAACTCAAGGATATTACAGGTTACCAAAGTTTGGTAGGTAGTCTAAATTATGCTAGCTTAACCAGGATTGATATATCATATGGTGTTAGTGTACTTAGCCAATTTATGCATAAACCAAGAGTACCACATTTGGAGGCAGCCAAGAAGATAGTAAAATACCTAAGGGGAACTCAAAATCATGGTTTGTACTTTCCATATTCATCAGACATTGATATTAAGGTATACTCAGATGCAGATTGGGCAGGTTGCAAGGATGACAGGAGGAGTACATCTGGTTACATATGCTTTGCAGGTGATAAACCAATTTCTTGGTCATCCAAGAAACAACCCACAGTAGCTTTGTCATCTACTGAGGCAGAATACAGAGGGCTAGCCAATGCCACTCAAGAAGCCATATGGTTAAAGCTTTTATATTCAGAATTGGGCCTATACACAAGGCCACCAATCATATTTGGGGATAACACAAGTTCTCTTCACCTAACAGCTAATCCAATTTATCATGCTAGGACAAAACACATAGAGGTTCACTACCACTATGTGAGGGAGAAGTTACTTAGCAAAGAAATTCAATTATCATATCTGTCTACTAATATACAATGTGCAAATTTGCTTACTAAAGCTCTGGATGGAAGCAAGCTATGCAGATTTAAATCCATGATTGGATTGCAGGAAATAATTGAAGACTAGAGATGAAGACTTGAGCCAAAGTGTTTGGCTTGAGGGGGAGCTGTTGGTGCAAAACAAGCCTACACACATTGGCTTGGAACATTGGAATCTTGGAAGGCTAAAGCTTGTACCCTTGAAGGATGTATTTACATGAACTTTGAACCATAGGAACCAATGCTTAATTGGTTATTATTTTTTATCCAATGTAAAAGTCTATATGACTTTATCAATCATGTAATCACACCTACTAGACTAGAGTCGTGGAAAAGTAGATGGTATGATTGAGAGAATATCTCATTCACTTTTAGGTACATGATTCTAGGAGATTAACTTGGATTTGAAATTCAAAATCTCATTCAACTTCTATAAAAAATACAAGGAAAAAGTCGCGGGCATCTTCACTCCTCCTGAGGCAATTCTGAGTCATTCATTGAGTGTGTGTGAGCTACACCATATCCTACACCTCTGAGTACCATTGAGCATCACATTACATGCCAATGGGAATGTACAATCATTAGATTTAATCAATATACATATATTCATAGTCTCTGTTTTCTAGACTGAGTGACTACCTCCAACTCTGTCAACTTCAACAGGGCATACCTCAAGATCTACTGAACCAAATTGGATGATTCAAAGCACATTGGAACAAGCTTGAAGCACACTATATGCCTACAAAATTTGAAGGTTATTGGATCAACCATCTGGGAGAAATTGCGCTCGAAGTGATCTCTGGTATTTCTCTGTACAGTTCCTAAAATGTCGGGGATGATCCTAAGTTTGCTAAATTGATTTCTCAGAGTGTGTTTTGTCATTTCCTCTCATTCCACTTGCAAATGAAAGCTTGTTAAGCTAATTGATTATGTCCAAAAGCAATTAGATCAATTTTAAGTGTGCTGGTCACACTGAGCATAACTCTGAGCAGGTGTCAGTACCAATATAGCAAGTTTTTCATGATTCTTGAAATCACAAGTAGTCTGTTTTGATCTAATCATTACTCAACTCATTTCCAAAGTACATATAGCATATTTTGGTGTCATTTGGAAGCTCAAGGAGTCTACTAAGCATATCTGAAGAGAAGAGAGGGCAGGTGTGAAGCAGGATTTGCAGCATCAACTCAACTTCTGAGTGCATCCAGCCATCACATCCAACAGGTTTCATGTGATGATGTAGATCATTCCATTGTTTATGCAAATTTACATGATGCACTTGTTGATGAGAGAGATTTATTTGAGCAGGAAAAAACTATGCCAAAATGGCTGGTGCAAACTTTCTGTGACAGCAAATTAGATGATCTTCTATCATATTGTACTCGATCACGCTCTCATAGTGCCTCTTTTGCATCAGATTACTATGCTATGGCTCCCTCTAGTCTCTATGATGAGAGTGAACCTGTTTTATTTGATGAAGCACAAAATTCAGAACATTGGAAAGCTGTAATGCAATTTGAATATGATGCTATCATGAAAAATGGTACATGGTCTTTATTGTAGGTTTGTAGCTCAAGCGTAAGCACCACCTCCTTTACTTGTCAATCCGCAGAGACGTGAGGACCGGTATGAAGACCACGAGCAAGTGAAGGCACAAGGGCGTGAGTGAAAGCACACAAACATGCACACACATACACACACACGTGCACAAGGTAAGATCAAAGAGAGGAACAATGGAAGAACTTTGATTACAAAAGAAATCTATTACAAAACTGAAATCTACCAGAAGCTAACCCCAAAAATGAGCTCTTTAGCTCTTTTTATAGGTTTTTTACTAGTTTTGGCCGTGTCCAGACCTAGTCTCCGGCCTAGTTAAAAATTAGGTTCCAGGGCTTATTTGAGGGCTCAAACGAAGTTTAAAAATTATGAAAATTGGTACGATGGTACTTCTAATGCTCCTCAAGCTCGAGGACTCCTCGGCTTGCACAAAATGGAGCTACAAAAATAGAAAATGGTATTTACAATGGTTTTTAGTGATGAAAATCACTATTGTTATAGAGATTTCTTCTGAAAATTTGACATACACTTCTTGGAGCTCCCTACTTGCTCCTTCTTCTTGGGTGTCCACCTCTTTGATGTGCTCCTGTGCTTTGTCATTGACCTTCAGCTTCAACACTCCCCCCCTCTCGAGTCTGTCGTCCCTGACAGACCCTTGTTGTAATGGTTGTTCCATGTAGTGCTTTGATAGGTAGTGTCCATCCTAAGAGCCATCTATCTTGAAGTTGTAGCAAGTTTTGTTGTCTGGTTCCTCATTTTTCACTGCGAGTCTTTGCAAGTTGTAGTCCCTTGGTAGGTGCTTTTGCCTTGGATTCCAGCATGACTGTGTTGTTGTGAGTCTCCATTGATGACCTCAGATCGTCCAAAGATGATGTTCATAATAGTCGTGCCAAGTACTCATAACCCATAATGGATGATGGGTAAGTGTGTTCGTGCATGGGTTGAGGAAAATATGTGCCTTGTGTATGGCCTTGTAATGTAGCCCTATGCATGCTTACTTGGAAAATGCATCGGAAGAAGTATGGTGCAAAAATTGGGGGTCTTTGAGCTAAGTGCTCAAGGGTATGCTGACGGAGAGGTTTCCTAAGCTATCATGGTTATGATGTTTCCAAAGTAAAGATACTTACCATGGAGAAGGTCGATCGATGTTCATCTCTTTGTGTTGTACACTCGGCCTTTGGGATGGAACATTGTTGATGAATGTCCATGATGATGGTCCACTGGCAGATCCTGTCTCCTCTTTTCAAAGCATCATTTGCCAAATACTGAGAATTGAATTTCTTTATATTTCAGTATACATACAAGGATTTGCATGATACCAAAACTATCCCTGGTAGATATCTCCTTTGATGCTCTTGTACATATGGTAGTTAAACATCTCTCAAGTTGCGGACCTTCAAGCTCTTCCCTCCTACCATGGTAAGGGGAAACAATAGTTGTGGATGCCATGTTTCTGCCAAGTGCTTGACATCTACCAGATAAGGCCGCAATAATAGCATCTACTGGCTGAGACCCACTTCTATCCAAACTGATAAATGCCCAGTAATTGAAGGTTCAATCTTCAACTAAGCATGACTCATTCATGTTTCATGAGCGAAACCTGGGAACAAGTTCTTTTCTTTTCTTTTTTTTTTTTTTTGAGGAACAATGTCACAAAACAAGAAGACAAAGATTAGTATCAAAAAATGGTTTACATGTGTCAATGTGCTCTCGTGCATGGGACTCTCAATTGTGTCTATGCACGGCCATGTAATGTGGCCCTATATTAATGCATACTTTGGAAATGCATGACCTGAATGGTGCAAGGCAAGGTTGTGCAAGGAGCACATGGTTGTCGCTCGTCAAGGCTTTCGATGTTATTTGCGGAGGTTGATGACGAACTTGGTGGAGGTATCCATTGAGTCTCAAACTGATGTAATCCTCCTTATTGGAGTCCATTTTAGAATAGCATTTGGCACTGTAGAGATCACATCAAGCGTCTTCCTCTTTGGATGCTTCCTGAACTGTGGTATCCAGTGTGGTTGGCGCTTTGATTCGGTGGAGGCTACTTGTACTTTTGGCTTCCAAACCCATATCCTTTTTGCACGTCTTCCTACTATTGTTGAAGAGCTTATTTGATCTTCCTTCGGTCTCTGTACGTGGTTCTTACCCTTTTCTCTTTTTGGCTTCTTTGTTGAGACCTTTCGCATGTGGGAGAACATAGGTTGTTGTGGATGTAAGAGCTTCTTAGTACCCACATTTGTAATCGCCCTTGTTGAGCTACAGCTAATTTCTTAGGCACCCAAACTTGTTGGATACCTTGTGATTGAGCTTGTCCGAGCTACTTCCTTCGTCTTCTGGCCTGATTGGCTTCCCTGGATGGGATTTGTGGGGGCAAGGCTGGTGGTTGCTCTCCTTTGCGTACCCAGATCTGCTTTATGCTCGGAGCTGCTTTCTTATCGAATGGTGTCTTTCTATTTGATGTAGCAGTTTTCGTGAACGATTGTGTTTGCCTGTGTGGTGGACTCACTACTGTGGCTACTTGATTCTTTGGAGAAGAAGAAAGATCCACCCGCCTTCGAACATGTTCTTCCATGATTGATTCCTTCTGCATCATAGAGCTTTTGACACATACAACATCTTCTTCCATATGATTAGTCTTGGAAGAACTAAGAGAGTGTGTGGTTTCATGATCTAGGAGCATGCAGTTCTCTAATTCTAATGTAATGCATTGTTCATGTACCCAAACTTGAAGAATTTGACTTCTTAGGTTTAAGTTAACTACATGGTCATAGATCCAATCTTGACCCAAGACAAGTGGTTCTGTAAGGTCCTCATCTTGACACACTAGCGCTTTGACTTTCATTGGAACATCTTGAAGGTAGATGGGAAGTTCCACCTCGCCCAAACAAGGGGTTTCCACACCTCCCCATCCTATGAGATATGCTTCTATGGGATTGATGTTCAACTGCAAGTCTTGGCAGTAGGAAAGTCTAACTGCACTACTTGCTGCACCTGAGTCAATCAATGCTTTCACAGTCCTTACACCCTTCCCTTATCCTATCTCTATGGTCACAAAGGGTCTTCGGTCAATGACTTGAGAAGTCGCTGTGCCTGATTTTTGGCACATATCCATGTGATATTTTGGAGCTTCTGAGTTGACATCTAGGCCTAGTCGCCTTAACTTATTTCGCCTTATGCGCTCTCTAGCCTCTGTTTGTGCTTCTTCTCTCACCCTTAACTCCTCTTCTTTTCGCTTCTTAGCAGTGTTGAGTCTTGTAAGCATATCCTCTGTAAGAGGTTCTTGGTATAACTTGACTCTACATCCACTAATATAGTTGGGCAAGATATCACCTTCTAAAGTAGCCAATTGAACTGCACCGCTAGTGGAAATTCTGTTAATGATCATGGGTCCATATCCTCATTTTCCCAACTTACGGGCATGTTGTTTTAGTGTGTAAACCAACACTAGATCTCCCTCTTTCAATCCTTTATCTTTGATGTGTGCATCAAAGTATGCCTTTTGTCTTTTCTTTGCAGCATAGATGCCTGTTGCCGCTCGTAGCCTCGTCTCACCTAAGCGTTCTAGATCAAAGATCCTAGAGGACAACTCATGTCCATTCCACTCATGCTCTTGTGCTACTTTTAAGGATGGGATGAGGAAGTCTAATGGTAGAACAACATTCTGTCCAAAGACCATCTGAAATGGGGTGGCATTGAGTACCATTTTGTAGGCAACTCGGTAAGCCCAAACAGCATGATGAAGTTGTTTGTCCCAATCAGAGCGTTTATTATTTACCAGTTTTGTCAATACGTTACAGAGGATCTTATTGGTGCTTTCGGCTTGTCCGTTAGCTTGTGGGTGATAAGGGGCAGACTTCTTATGTATCACCAAGAATTCCTGCAGAAGATTTCAATGACCTCATTCAAGAAGTGTGTCCCTCTATCGCTCACTAACTCTATTGGTAGCCTATATCTCGTGAACACATTCTCGAATAAGAACTTAGCCGTAGTCTGAGCATCATTCTTTGTTGTGGCCTTCACTTCCACCCACTTTGTAAGGTAATCTGTGGCTACAATAATATACTCTGCATGGGAGTTTCTAGCTGGGGGATTAATAGGACCTATGAAGTCTATGCCCCACTTCGAAAATGCACGCCCTCCCATCATTGGCCTCAAAGGCATCTCATCTTTTCTAACTGGATATTGTGCACGTTGGCATGTGTCACATTTCTTCACATAGGTATGAGCATCCATATGAAGAGTGGGCCACCAAAGTCTTGAGAATAGAATGGTCTTGATTACTCGATCAAGACCGAAGTGTCCACCTGCGACACCGTTGTGTGCAGTTTCTAAGACTTTCAAATAGTCTGATTCATGAACGCACAGTCTTAAGTAACCATCTTTGCCTCTTCAGTATAAGTTGTCTCCTACTAAGGCATAGCCTTGAGCCTCTTGCTCCATGCTTCGTCTTCTTGCTAGACTAGCCTCTTTGGGTAATCTTCCCGATCTCATAAACTCTACCAATGGAGCACTCCAATCTGGAATTAATGATAATTGATAAAGGGTCGCATGCTCCACTGGTGGTCTCTCTCTGCACATTGGACAATTCTTAATCCACTCATGTATTTCTTTGTCCATGCTAGGCCAATACACTCCTAAACGTTTTAGATTTTGTAATGTGCGTTGTTTAGAATAATGATTTCCTAGCAATCCATTATGAGCTTGTTGCAACCAACTACTATGTTCATCGTCCTCAACACAACAAGCTAATACACCCTCAGTATCTTGTTTGTACATGCTTCCTGCCAATATGTGATATTTTTGTGATTTTACAATTTCTTCTTGTGATGTTTTCACATTCTTATTTGCAGGGCCGAAGGTTAGGACTGGTACCAACTTATTTGCCCATTTAGGAACAACTTCTAAATTGAACAGATAAGCATCGGGTAATTCATCAGACACTCCTTGTGGTGACTCTCCTGAAGTGATGCGAGAAAGGTGGTCTGCCCGAAGGTGGGTTTTACCTTTCCTGACAACAACTTCAAAGTCATATTCCATTAGTAAGAGGAACCATCTTACTAAGCATCCAGTATTGCAAGGGTTATTGACCAAATATAACAAAGCTTGATGATCAGTGAAAAACTTGAACTTGTTGGCCAATAAATAGTGTCTAAACTTCTTCACAGCATATACCATGCCTAAGCCCTCTCGCTCAGTTGTGGTATAGTTTCGTTCAGCTGCGGTGAGCTGTCTACTAGCATATGCTATGGGCAAATCTAAGTTTCCTTCACCTGTGGGTTGTGCTAGCACACATCCTATGGCGTGATTGGATGCATCCACGTGGACATGGAATGGTTTATTCCAATCAGGAGTGGTCAGTATTGGTGCTGTGCACAAATGTTTCTTTAGTTCAGTGAAAGAATTCTCGCATTCATCGTTCCACTCAAAATTAGACAACAAGGCATAAAGGGGTCTAGCTATGATTGCGTACATGTGGATAAACCTACGGTAATATCCACAATGGCCCATAAAGGCTTGTACCTCCTTAACATTCCTTGACCTTGGCAGCTCCGCTATGGCTCGTACCTTATCTTCATCTGTTGAGATTCCATTCTTAGAAACAATATGACCTAAGATTTTACCTTGACGCACCATGAACACACACTTTTCTGGGTTCTGACACACTCGATATTCTCTACACTTGTTAAAGATTTGTTTGAGTTCAGGGATGTGAAATCTTCTTTCTTGGGAATGAGCACATAAATCATCCACATTTACTTCTAAGCTCTTTCGCAAGAACTCTTTGAAGACATGACACATGAGCCGTTGGAATGTTGCAGGTGCATTCGTGAGCCCGAATGGCATCACACGAAATGCAAAGATTCCCCACTCTTTGGCAAAAGCTGTTTTGTGTTGATCTTCTGGGGCAATGGCTACTTCATTGTAACCTGAAAATCCATCAAGGAAACTATAAACTTCCTTGCCTGCAACACGCTCCAATGGAAGCGGATAACTATCTCTAATCGTAGCAGCATTAACTTTTTTAAGGTTAATACACACTTGCAACTTCCCGTTCTTCTTGGGCACCACTCTGATGGGGGACACCCATTCAGTATGCTCAATCTCATAGATGAATCCAGCTTCAATCAGCCTATCAATTTCTTCTTTTTATTTTGGCTGCATATGTATCATTATATGTGTAGGGCTTCTGTTTGGTGGGCTTGGCATCAGTAGTCATGGGGATAGTATGAGAGCAAATTCTTGGATCTACCCCTTTCAAGTCTCTATAGTGCCACGCAAACACATCCCTATATTCCCTTAATAGAGCTACGAGCTCCATTTCTTCTCTTGCACTTAGGTCATCTCCTATATATTGGTGGTGAGCTTCCTCTCTCAATAACTAGTTGAGCTTGTGGAGGTAAAGAAACTTGTGGTTTGTTTACCAACTGCTCTAATCTTTCTAGTAACCCTTGGAAATGCAAATCTGGTTTGACAGAGTTTATCTGATTGAACTTTTGACTAGTCTCAAGTATAGCTTGAGCTTGTTCTACCATTTTCATGCACATTTTCATCCGTTCAATCTCTAAATCCGCTCTAGGGTAACTCTTGTCTAGATTTGCAGTTGTTGGCCCTTCTTGAAGTCGAGCCTGGTAGGCCTTGAACATCATGTCCAAGCCTTCTGGGGTTGGATCTGCAAGAACAGACCCTAGTTGTGGCCTATTTACAATGGGTGGTGGGGTGGGATGAGGCGGAGTGGATGGAGTGTCGGCATGCGAGGGGTTTTGAGATGCGATGTCTTCTATTTTTGTTTTTGCGTCTTTCAAGCTTTCTTCTAGTTTTGATAACTTTTTATTCCACTTACAATTGACCTTTTCTCTGGTATCGTTCCATGTTCTTGTTTTCCTCTTACTAGGCTCTCCTGATTCACTCGACTCCGATTGTTCTACTGGTTTATCTTGTTTTAATGCTTGTGCCCTAGTAATTGCCTGTATAGGTGCCACATTACTGCTACTTGAACTTGAATCCGCCACCAAGCCTACCACATTAATGGGTGTAATCTTGGGTGCACTTGAGGGGTTTCTTGGACAATCTCTGGGAAGATGGTCTTTGCCACATTCAGGACAAAAATCTTGTATTGTGATAGCCTGACCTTGACTCGGAGATGGTGGGTGAGGACAGTCACGAATGAAATGGTCACCTTGACATCTGAAACAAGATCCTCTAGGGGCTTGTGGTCTCATTTGTCTCAATTGGGGCCTAGGGTTAGGATTTGTGTACATGACATTGGAGTATTGTGGCTCCCAATTTTGCTCCATAGGTGGTGCCTCATATTGATACGAGTAAATCTCATTATGTTCAGGTGACTCTGTGTAATAAGCATGTGGACTACCTTCATGGGAGTATTATGAACTATGAGCATGAGAGTCATTCTCTGAGATCAGTGGGGTCAGTGGCACCAAAGCTCTATTTGGATTTTCCTCTCCCACAGCATACTTGACTGGAATCACGTTGGCAGGAGCTGGTGGTTGGTTTCCCAATACTGGTTGTGGCCTATATTGTGCCTGATATTGTTGTTGTGGTTGATAATATGGTTGTTGGTATTGGTTTTGATACCTACCTTGTTGGTAAGGTTGCTGATAAGTTTTTCTAATAGCCTGCCTATTGTAGGGACAATCTTGAGCCATGTGGTTCGTGGATTTTCTCTCAATAGTGCAATATGGAGCATTCCTTTCTCTAATGTTTTGGTTTTCATTGGGCATACGTTAGCCATGTGGTCGCCTCCACAAGTATAACATCGGTTCAATGAGGTGACTCTTTGTGTTTGTCTATTTTGGACTCCCAGCTTCTTGGCAACTTGCTCAGCTATCTCATCTATTTCGGTGGAGATTTTTGAAGTATGACTAGTAGAACTATCAGAATCCTTATAGATTTTGGACAATCCTAACACCTCACCCAAGTTGTCTTCTATGTCAATGCACGTCCGCACACACTCTTCTATGGATCTAGGCAATTTCAAGTACACATATGATCTTAACTTTGTGCTCAGTAAGCCATCTAAGAACAAAGCCACTTGTTTGGCTGGTGTGGGTAACTCTGGAG
This sequence comes from Ceratopteris richardii, assembly GCA_020310875.1. Lineage (NCBI taxonomy): Eukaryota > Viridiplantae > Streptophyta > Polypodiopsida > Polypodiales > Pteridaceae > Ceratopteris > Ceratopteris richardii. The sequence continues at coordinate 136,176,594 of CM035409.1, read as the reverse complement.
TAGGGCATCTTTCTAGGTACTGTCTGAACCTTCTACCTGCTAGTCGCACTGTTTCTTGGGGTGTCTGCTTGAAATTGTGGACCAAGAATGATGTGTCATGCATGATACCACTCTTGGAAAATTCTACAATGAATTCGTCTAGCAGCTGACCTATATTGTGATAGTTGCGACTACTCAGCGGTTGAAACCAAGCTAGGGCAGTGCCCTTAAGAGTCAAACCAAATGCCTCGTACTAGGTGAACAAATCCTCAACCTGTTCAGCTCTTAACACTTGTTTGAACTCGGCCACATGATCATAAGGATCTCATGTCCCATCGAAGTAATTCTTCATTGCCTTGATCACTTGAGTGGGCCTAAGGGTTCTTGGGTGCTCTCGGGGTCTAGGCAATGGAAAACCATGTTCATCTCTTTGTTGCCTATGTGTTTGATGTCTCTCTCTTTCAGGTCTTTCATTTTCAAATCCTGATCTATTTCTGCCTACAGTGTGTGCAAAACTTACCTCAGGTCTCTCTCTATTTCTTTCTCTCTGGGCTTCATGAGCTTGGGATGATCCTACTCCTTGGAGGCCATGGGAAACATTGGATCTTGGTGGAGGGAAAATCAATTTACTCTTCCAAGTATATGCATGTCTATCGTGTTCTGCTACCAAGAACATCTTCTCTGATGTGTTATCCAGGTAGACAACTTTGTCTGGTATCTCTGGATCCTTGAACTCGTAGACGATGACTATGCCCAATTCGCTAGGTTGATCTGGCTTGAATCTCCAAAAGGCTTCCTCTGTTTCTCTATTCAAGAATAGTTCTATGCTTTTGTTGTCTTGAGGGATCCAATCTGGAGTGATCACTCTAGTCAAAACTGACTTACCTCTAGGAGTCTGGGGTCCTTGTCCTACATTTCCTTGTTCTAGGTCTCCTATCTCATTCTCATGAATGATATTTCCAAACTCATCGGTCCTATCTGGTAGGTTGGTGACCACATACATGGTTCCTTCCTTATCAATGTATGAACCCTCTTCGAACTTGACCACCGGGTGTTCAAGTCCAAAGGGTTGATCTGGATTTTTGAGTAGGACCACTGATCGCCTCAGGCCATCCTCATAGATGTGAGCACCTAATCGGTTGGTCCGAATATATTCCAATTGTGTCTTATAGGGACCTTCTGGTGTTTGTAGATGGGCAATTCCTAAGCCACCTGCAGGTTTCCCCATGCTAAAAGACATTTCTGAGTCACTTGTGTCAAAGTTTAGTACGTAAGGACAACCACTTAGTTGTTGTGCCCAAGACTTAGCTGTATGGTTGACACTGGACTGAGAAGATCTAATGCTTTGTCTATCCTTGCCTAGGTGTCTACCAGATCTCAGGTTCATAAGCTTTGGTTAAGACTCCAAAATTTCTCCTTAGTATGGTTCAAAATCCTTTGGAGTCCCCTTGGGTTCTTGGTCCCACTGGAGGGTCAACTTCAAAATATCCACTAGAGCTTTCCAACGAGCTATAGAGCTCAAAAAATGGACTTTGGATGAAAAAGTTATGTCAAATCATGCTCCTAGGGGTCAATACAGGCAAACAGGACCTTCTGGAAAAAATTGCGATTTTGTGAAATCAAGAGAATCATGATTCTGTGAACTTCAAGAGAATCGTGATTTTGTGAACTTCAAGAGAATCGCGATTTTGTGAACTTCAAGAGAAGCGCGATACTATGAAATTAGAGAATCGCGATCCTGTGAAATCAAGAGAATCGCGATTGTGTGAAATCAGAGAATCGCGATTGTGTGAAATCAGAGAATCGCAATTTTGCTCCTTGAGAATCGTGTTTTCACACAATCGTGTTTTGAAAATCGCGATTTTGAGCAGAGAATTGCGTTTTTTGAGAATCGCAATTTTGATCAGAGAATCGTGTTTTTAAGAATCGTGATTTTGAGTAGAGAATCGTGTTTTCATAGAATCGTCTTTTCACAAAATCGTGTTTTTGCTGAAAATCGTGATTGGTGAGAATCGTGATTTTGAGCAGAGAATCATGTTTTTGAGAATCGCAATTTTGAGCAGAGAATCATGTTTTCACAGAATCGTGGTTCACAGAATCGTGTTTTCACAAAATCGTGATTTCACAAAATCGTGATTTCATAAAATCGTGTTTTGAAAATCGCGATTTTGTCTCAGAATCGTGTTTTTGACATGAAAATCGCGATTGCCAACAAAGAATCATGTTTTTAAAAATCGTGTTTTAGAGAATCGCTATTTTGTCTCAGAGAATCGTGGTTTCCAAAAATTTAGAGAATCGCGATTTTGAGCACAACCACAGAATCGTGTTTTTTTTGCTGAAAATCGTGATTTGTGAGAATCACGATTTTGAGCACAACCACAGAATCGCAATTCTGAGAATGACCACAAAATCGTGTTCTTTTCAAAAGGCTTTTAGGCGGGAAACTGAGAATCGTGATTTAAAAAAAAAAGTGAATTTTCATAGAATCGCGATTTTAATCACAGAATCGTGTTTTTGTTGGAGCAAACCAATCACAAATTGGTGATTATACAGATCTTGGAGAATGCTTATGGTCAGAATGAAGCAAAGGAAGACATTTGCAAAATTAAGAAGAAGTCAGAATGTTGCCTTGTACACATATGTACATTAGCATAGTCATAGATGACTTAGATCTTTTGTTCAGTAAGAAGTATGTACAAATTATCTATAAATACCTTGAGAAAAGTCGGGGCATGTATGAGAGCATATGTGACAATAGTTACAAGTCAAGAATTAGGGAGATAGAAGCTATGAGATAGTGGAAAGTGAATTTGTGTTTGCTCTCATCACTCAGTTGTAATCTTCTGAGTTAATGAAGAAATATTGCGCCCGATCTTTTCGTGTCTGCTCCTTCTGTGTTTGATCATTAGCAAAATCCTTTTGAGGATATCTAAGTTGTTAGTTAATGAGCCTGTGACCTGAATTTCAGAGTCCAATTGTAAACAGGCTAGGAGAATTGTGAATAGGAACATTCATATGTGTTGAATGTCTACAGTTCTCTGAAACAGGCGCAAATTTCGAGTTTAATCTTTTGGTCAGTGCTCACTCCATAGTTTAAAGTTTTGTGCAAGTAAGCACTTAATCTTTAAGTTGGAAGGTGATCTACTCGTGGCTAAAAGCATTTGGCAAAACGGGTTAGATATTGTGAGAATCAAAGTTAAGAAGTTAGGGGTGTCTGAATCGACTTCTCAGAAGTACAGTTTCTGACATAGGTAACTTGAGAAGTTGATTTCTCAAGCTACACTTAATCTTTTGGAGTAATTCAACTTGGAATAGTTGCGCAATCTCTAGGAGATGATTCATACAAAGTTTCATCAAAAACTTTACACGTTTGATAAGTCAATATAAGGAAATAGTGCAGCAGACTTTTCTGTGTATCACCTTCTTCACAGATTTGTTCATCTTTTGATAATTAGAAGTTGATCCTCTAAATGTGTGAAAGGTTTTGACTTATTCTTGGTATAGAGGTGCTCTAATCACAAGAATAAGTTGTTCTTTTGGAGATTAACATTCTCCATCAGTTTTTTGGCGGGAACTTCGAATTTCTGAGCGCCGAGCAATGGCGAGCTCCATATGTGCAGAAAATCATGAAAAAACACAGTGCTTGCACTCTCTTGCACTTCCTAACTCCTCCTCACACAACAATGCATGAAAAATGGTATGAAAATGGTGAAAATGCACTAAAAAACAAGAAATTTCTATGAAGAAGAAGATGGAAGAAGATGGAGATGGTGACGATGATGAAGATGAAGAAGAAAAATCAGAAAATGAACAAAAATGACAGTTTTTTTACCTTCCAACGTCGCAATTCTACGATCTTACCATCACAACGCTCGTCCTCGAAGCTCTCTCCCCGGCAACGACGCCAAAATTTGGTGTAGCTCAAGCATAAGCACCACCTCCTTTACTTGTCAATCTGCGGAGACGTGAGGACCGGTATGAAGACCACGAGCAAGTGAAGGCACAAGGGCGTGAGTGAAAGCACACAAACATGCACACACATACACACACACGTGCACAAGGTAAGATCAAAGAGAGGAACAATGGAAGGACTTTGATTACAAAAGAAATCTATTACAAAACTAAAATCTACCAGAAGTTAACCCCAAAAATGAGCTCTCTAGCTCTTTTTATAGGTTTTTGACTAGTTTTGGCCCTGTCCAGACCTAGTCTCTGGCCTAGTTAAAAATTAGGTTCCAGGGCTTATTTGAGGGCTCAAACAAAGTCTAAAAATTATGAAAATTGGTACGATGGTACTTCTAATGCTCCTCAAGCTCGAGGACTCCTCGGCTTGCACAAAATTGAGCTACAAAAATAGAAAATGGTATTTACAATGGTTTTTAGTTATGAAAATCACTATTGTTATAGAGATTTCTTCTGAAAATTTGACATACACTTCTTGGAGCTCCCTGCTTGCTCCTTCTTCTTAGGTGTCCACCTCTTTGATGTGCTCCTGTGCTTTGTCATTGACCTTCAGCTTCAACAAGGTTAAAGAAGGCATTATGTGGTTTAAGGCAAGCACCACATGCTTGGTATGAAAAGATACATGCCTATCTGCATGCACATGGTTTTGAGAACAATCCAACTGAAAGCACCTTATATGTTAAGCATGCTAATGATGTGCTTCTTATCATTGTGGTATATGTTGATGACATGCTGCTCATCTGGTCCTCATGACATGTATATTGCTAATTTTAAGGCTGATTTGCATGACTCACTTGAGATGTCTGATTTGGTGCATTTGCATGACTATTTGGGCATTCATTTATGCAAGTTGATGGTGGAATGGCTTTGTGTCAAAGGAAATATATTGACACATTAATGTAGCATTTTGGCCTTGAAGACTATAAGCCTATTGACACTCCTATGGAGACATGTTTACGATTGAGTCTTCATGATGTTGGAGATGCATTTGATGTTGTTCTCTATCAACAAGTTATTGGATGCTTGATTTACTTCTACATTACTCCGCCAGATATTCAGTTTGGTGTCTCACAGATGAGCAATTTTATGCATTGCCCATGTTTGCTTGGCATGTGTGCCCATGCAGGAGAACATTGTAGACCTTTTTACGAAGGCTCTACCTAGGGAGACATTTGAAGATTTCCGCAAAGCTTTGGGCTTACTTCCTTTTGTGGATTGATTCCACATAGTTTGGCACTTCCTTATACATGAGTGCTAGCTCCTTGTTCACCACATCACTCCTAGGGGGGATTTGTTGATATATTTAGGTAGTGATGTGTGTGAATACTCTAGGACTGCTAGGGCACTTTTTTCCCTCTTTAGGAGGTTTTCTTCCCTCAGCTTGTATATACGCTTATTGCCCTAACGGACTACTTATCTTTGTACATTCTAGTGGTAATACATTCAGTATTGTGTGTTGTGCTCCAAGCTTCTTCTTCTTTCTTGTGTTGTTCGCGTGCTTTCATAGTGTTTAACTCCAACAGTTGTTCAGACACTAATGGATATGCCAGACAACCAAAAACACATAGATGTGCAACAGATGGCTTGCAAACATGCCAAGCCTCATATGGAGTGATAGATTGCAGTGCTTTAGTGGGACACCTGTTAAATGTTGGAATTTGGGGCCCCAGGATCGTTCCAATACTAAAACCTCTTGAGCATACACAACTTAATTGACAAGATGACAAGTGAGATAGAGAAAGAAAGAGATCTTGAGACAAGGATAGGGAACGTAAGCTGGATGCTTACTTCACTAAAGATAATAGATGTCCAAATTACAACATGGGAGTACTACTCAACCATATAAAGTGGTGCACTCACTAATGGAAGAATAAGAAGATGATGATACAAAATTTAGATTATGTCGAAATAATCTAAGTGTGTGTGAAGAGAATGAAGCAACGAAGCTAACAAAATAGTGTAATGAAATTGTAAATCAACCACAAGGTTAACTCACAAAAGATAGTTACAACCACCTCGTAGAAGACTTCCTGCTGCAATGAGAGTAGCCTCTCCTTCACCACAACTTCACCTCCTTCAAGAGTGTGAGAACACTCTGTCTTCAAGAAGATCTCCAAGCTCTAGATATTTGAGTGAGTGATTATACAAAGAGCCAAGGCCTTGTTTATATAGTTTGTGAGTATCCTCCAAAAGCACAATCTAAAAGCTACGATCGTAGAACGATAACGAAAAAAAACACCTCTATCGCAAACGGCTTTTTCCGTGAAGACTTTTTCGGATTGCTTTATCATAAAAGCACGAATTCGTCTGACACAGCGCGTGGGGATTGAACCCTGGTCGATGAGGATGCTTTTATGAAAGTTGGGCTAGACCAAGTCACCCACGTAGTTTTGTTCTACAAGTGTATGGAGATAATAATATACATATGTACGTTGCGCCTGCGTGGATTCCCTTGAAGGATATAGAATAGAATCTATATACCGACGTTGCGTCCGCCTAGAAGATGTATATAGAGATACAATTGTTGAATTTAATTGCTGGACTAATGAGGACATTGACTTCCAACATTAAATACATATGCTGCACACATAACAACCTCAGGCCAGAAACTATGTGGCAAAGCCTGACTCTTGACCATACACCTTGCCATCTCCATAAGTGACCTGTTTTTCCTTTCAGCAACTCCATTATGTTGAGGTGAATACGACACTATACACCAATGTTTTATCCCATGTTCAGCCAAAAATGTATTAAATTCAGAAGGCATATATCCCCCCCCCCCACGATCAGAATGAAGGGTGCCCATTTTACATGCTGATAGATTTTTAGCCAAAACCAGAAACTGCTTGAAGCACATAAACACTTCAGAATTTGCTTTGAGTGGATATACCCATGCATTCCTGGAAAAATTCATCAATGAAAGTCATGAAGTAAGGATAGTTTCCAAAAGAGGGTGTTTGCATAGGACGACATACATCACTATGAACAAACTGCAATTTTTGAGTAGCTCGAACTGAACCATCTTTTGGAAAGGAGGAACACTGCATTTTGCCCAAAATACAACCTTCACAGGCATGTTTACTGGGTGCCTCATGTTTGGGCAAAGAGAACACCATTTTAGATTTCTGCAAGCATAGCAAACTAGCAAAATTCAGATGACCAAAGCATGCATGCCAAAGCTTTGCATCTGACATAGCCTGAGAATCATTTACTACATATGCTCAGTCATTGTTAGATCTTTCATAGTCTATGATCACATTGTCATTTCACAAGTCAAGAACTATACATCTATCATCAACAAATTTCACAACCAAGACAATCTTGGCTAAAGCTCAAACTGATAACAGATTCTTCTTGATCCTCGGCACAAATAAAGCATCCGATAATGTAAAAGAACTACCGTTAGTAGTAGTCAGAATGATCTTACCATCTCCCATGATAGGATAAGAGGAGTTGTTGGTGCATGTGACAGTATTCCCTTGTAGGGACAGGCTCGAGTGAAGTGAAGAAACTGCCCTGCGAGGTAATATGTTTGGTTACCCCACTATCAAAGTACCAAACATCTGATTCTACTGTAGACATACACTGTTCAAGAGAAGATGGGTCAAAATTACACACAATAGTAAACACCCATTCTTCATCCTACACTAGATTAGCAGACTCTGTTTTTGGTGTAGAGGCCTTTGCAACAACCATTCCAACCTCTTTTTTCTTTGCCTCTTTTTTCTTTGCCTCTTTTTTCTTTGCCTCTTTCGCAACGAGTTTTGGAGAATTCTTTATGAAATGATCATTTTCTTTACAGTACTTGCAAAACAATTTCTAATTTTTTGTTTTCTTGTTGTCTTTGTCATCCTTCTTTGATTGTGCAGAATTAATAGATTTCTATTTACTAGTAGAAGATCTCCATTTACATTTGTCCTTCTGAATCACCTTCATTCATATGCTCGCTCTCCAAATGTTTTCATAGGTAAGCAACATGAGCCTCATTCCAAGCCTGGTACAATGTGGTAAGTGTACTCCAAGCATCCTTAGCTATTCTGCAAGAGTGAATGTGAGGAATAATGGCACATTTGATAGACAAGGCTATCAATGCATGTGCCTGAGCATCTCTGCCATCCCAATGAATTTGCTCTACGCAACAAGAACTGCAGCATGAATATGAATCTACAGAATATCATCATCTTCAATGCCATCTGCATCAGCTTCAATACCTATATTTGCAAGTGTAATAGGATGTTTTTCAGCAACCTACGCAATGCTCAAAGTGCTTTTATGACCAATACATGATGCATCATATATGTCCACAATGGGTAATTCATACCATCCAACTTATCCTTCATAGCCAACATACAAAATACATCACTGCTTTGAGCCATGGCCGCTGACTAAAATACCCTAATTGAGAAAAATGAATGTATCTGAAAAAGTTGAACATAACAACCTTGACAAGTTCTGCTAAACCTGTAGTAGACTTTGAGATGCTTATATTGGGGATCCCAAAACTTGTATATATATTTGGCACAAAAATACAAACTAGCCTACACAAGCACTGCAATAGTGCATTCAGAGGCTCTGACCGGAGGGGTGATGAGGACACCCTAGATGAATCGGTGAACTACTCTGATACCAATTGTTGGAGTTAGACATCTGCGAAAGCAAGTGAACAACACAAGGAAGAAGAAGAAGCTTGGAGCACAACACACAATTCGAAATGTATTACCACTAGAATGTATAAAAAGTTTGTAACCCATTAGGGCAATAGGCGTATATACAAGCTGAGGAAAAAACCTCCTAAAGAGGGAAAAAAGTACCCCAACGGTCCTAGTGTGTTCACACATCACTACCTAAATTTATCAATAGGTGACACCCAGATGTCAGGGTCTCATCAGTGATGCAGGTGGAAGACTTACCCAGCCTCGCCATAGGAGATGTATGATAGTTGTTCATAGGTTCTCAATAAGCCTACTTGGCTTCTTTCGTGTAACTATTTATATGCAGTGGAGTTAGTGATTCACTATGCAAGTAAACATGTCAGTACTTGCAATTTTATGAGATTTTAACATTGGTCATATGCTCATTTTGCAAAGGATAATCTGCCAAAACTTTTCCAGAATTTTGGTCTTGTCAACTATACAGTGGTCGATTTACTCCTTGATACACTTATTTGTGTGAGCATATTTATTCTCACATACTCCTTTTGGTTGTTCATTACTATTCATTAATTCATTTTTCTAGGAAGATTTCTGAATTCTCTCCCAGAATTTGACACTTGGTCATCCTTCTTTGAGCCTTAGTGGGGTTTGGACTCTTCTATCTCCACTATCATTCTATTTAGTTCTCTACCATCATGGCATCAGAGGTCCGAGGCATGTTTGGTGGAACAGGGTCTAGTGCCAATGTTCCGAGGAGGAGCTATAACTTGCAAGGTAAAGACCATTTTGAGATCCAAAAATTTGATGGCACAAACTCTGCTCTATGGAAGAGTCAGATTAAAGATGTGCTGATTCAGAGGAGGCAATGGAAGCCAGTAAATGGAATCTCAAAGAAGCCTACTGACATGGATGAAGATGATTGGGATGACTTAGATGAAATGAGAAGTTCTACCATTCGATTGCACTTGGCAGATAATGTTTACTTTACAGTATTGGACTGTGAAAGTGTAGAGGGGCTTTGGAAGAAGTTATGCAATACATATGAAAAAGAAACGGCATCAAACAAAGTGTACCTGATGAGAAAGTTATATGATCTTTGTATGAAGGATACAGACAATGTTGCTGCTCATCTGAATGAGTTTGATGCTATATTCTCACAGTTACATGCTCAGAATGGACATGGATAATGAAATGAAAGCAGCCTTGTTGCTATGCACCTTGCCATCATCATGGGATACATTTTGCATAGCTATTAGCAATAGTGCACCTAGTGGTAAACCGATTTATGATGACATATGTGGGGCACTCTTGAGTGAGGAGATTTGTAGAAAATCTATGGTTGGTACTCAGAGTGGAGATGCATATAATGTTCATGATTCTTACCAAGGAAAGAATCAGCAACGTGGCAAGAGCAAGAACAAGGACAAGAATGATCAACAAAATAAGAGTATAAGTAAATCAAGGAAGAGGGATATCGAATGCCATTATTGTCATAAGAAAGGACACATGAAGAAAGATTGTTATGCATTAAAGAATGCTAAAGGTAAGACACATAATGTTGATGGGCATGTTAAATAGTTACCTACACCATCTACTTCGACTATGAAGATTGAAGAAATTAAAGCTATTTTTGATGATGGTGATGTGTTGTCACTTGATAGTAATATGCCAAATGAGGCTCTTATGGCTGATTCTCTTTACCACATGTGGTTGCTAGATTCTGGTGATTCTTTCCACATGAAACCACATAGACAATGGTTCTCTAATTATGTAGCAAAGTCTCTTGGTACTGTGAGACTTGGTGACTCTTACCAGTGTGGCGTCATGCGGATTGGAGATGTGGTTGTGAAGATCATTGATGGTTCAAAATTTACTATGCATAATGTACGTCATGTACCTCAATTATCACAGAGTTTGATGTCAGTTGGTCAACTTGATGATCTTGGTTACAAGGTGGTCTTCTATGCTCAGTCCTTTCTTATATCAAACTACAATATGGTTATAGCAAAAGAAAGCAAAGTTGGCTCACTTTATCATTTATTTGTTTCAGAGAAAGAACACTTGTTAGCTGTTACTGAATAGCCTATGGCTTGTATTTGGAATGGTTGTTTGGGCCATATATCTCATAGTGGAATGAAAAATATTTCTCATTCTAGCTACTTATCTGTGTTATCTTTCTCTTATTTTTCATTTTGTGAGTATTGTCAATATGGAAAGCAAAACAGAAATGTGCATAGAATGCACATTGAATTTTCAATTCTACCTTTAGATCTTGTTCATACAGATGTGTGTTGTCCTATGCCCACAAGGTCATTAGGTGGTTCTCTTTACTTTTTCACTTTCATAGATGATGCTACTAGAAATGTTTGGGAATATCCTATCAAATCGAGGGATCAGGTATTCCCTACTTTCAAAAAATGGCTTGCTTCAGTTGAGACTAAAAAAGGAACTAAGGTCAAAGCTTTACATTAAAACAATGGGGGTGAGCATACCTCACATGCATTCAGCCTTTTTTGCTAGTCTAGAGGAATTTGTAGAGAGTTTACAGCTCCTTATACCCAAGTAAAAAATCATGTAGCTGAGAGGATGAATGGAACTATTCAGGATAGAGTAGTATCTATGCTGCATCATGAAAACCTTTCACAAGGCTTTTGGGCAGAATAAGTCTTTAGTAGGACACGTGTTAAGTACATATGCTACACACATGATAGCTTCAAGCCAGAAACTATGTGGTAAAGCATGACTCTTGACCATACACCTCACAGTCTCCATGAGTGACATGTTCTTTCGTTCAGCAACTCCATTCTGTTGAGGTATATACAGCACTATACACTAATGTTTTATCCAACGTTCAACCAAAAATACATTAAAGTCAGAAGACATATATTGCCCCCCTCGATCAGAATGGAGGGTGCCCATTTTACATCCTGACATATTTTCAGCCAAAACCAAAAACTATTTGAAGCACATAAACACTTCGGACTTTGCCTTCAATGGACATACCCATGCATGCTTGTTCACAAAGTAAAGATAGTTCTCAAAAGAAGGCGTATGCATAGGACCACAGACATCAATATGTAGAAGCTGCAATTTCTAAGTAGCCCGAACTAAACCAGCTTTTGGAAAGGAAGAACGTTGCATTTTGCCAAAAATATAGCCTTCGCATACATGTTTATCGGGTGCCTCAAGTTTGGGCAAAGAGGACACCATTTCAAATCTTTGCAGGCGTAGCAAACTAGCAAAATTTAGATGACCAAAGCATGCATGCCAAAGCTTTGTATCTAACATAGCCTGAGAATCATGTATTGCACATGCCAAAACATTTATAGATCTTTCACATTCTATGAGCTCATAGAACCTGTTGGAGCTTCACTCACTAATTAGGCATTGATATATGAAGACATATGGAGACATATGATGGAGGAAAGAAGAAGTGAAGGAAAGATCTACAGAAAATCAAGCCTAAGTGAAGGGACAATTTCACTATTGTAAATTAGTGCAAAATTAGAGTCTAGATTTGTAATTGATCTTTAGAACTTACGAGTTCAAGTCTAGATGAATGTAAACCATAGGTATATAAGTTAATTTGAGTCAGAAATATGTAGAGAGAACTCAATTTTGTAGTTTGAGGAAGTAGAGAAAAGTCGTGTAATTTCTGAGAGAGATGGTGAGAGAAAACTTCTGAGTCTGATAGAGTTTTCCATGGCTGTGAGCAAAATTAGGCCAAGCCATTTTGTACACACCTTCTCTGATAATCAACACATGTTTGTGTAGAAGCATTGTGTCTAATTCCTATTGTACATTGAGTCTCAAGTCATTTCATATGACTATGAAAGTTAGTTGACAGTTACGACTTTTCTGGCGCACATTTGACTGATCTTCTGAAGATCAGATCTCGAAGCATGGTGTAAAGTTTTTTGTAAGTGATAGCTCGTTGGAAAGCTATAATCCTCAACTACATTTGGTCAAAAGATCTTTGAGAAACGGGACGCGTACTCAGAGAAATCAGTTTAAGAGTGAAGGTATGTCAAATCGATGAAGTACATTTTCAGTTTTCAGACATAGTATAAAGGTTGATACAAAATCAGAGGATTGTGAAATTATTGCTTGAAAGTTTTGTTTGTTATGTGTTGTTTAACACTAGCAAGAACTTCTCTTAGCAAGTAATCAAAAGATTTGGCAAAGATTGAGCTAATACAGGTCAGATTGAAGGATTGAAGAAAAGGCGCAGATTTCTATGAAGTGAAGTTTTGATTTTCACTAAGTTCAGAGATGAAGATTTATAATGTGAGTGTTGCTAAGCTAATGGTGGTTATGGAGGTCTTCTAATACCACATTAGTTTAGTTCTTGTGGTGTTTTACACACCAACAAGTGGTATCAGAGCAGATAAGGTCCTCGAGAATAAAAGGAGTGCAGATACAAGAAGATTTGAAGAGTTCTTTATCAAAGAAGGAGGAAGCTGAGGTGTTCAACAACCAAAAGTCATCAGAAGAGTATTTCGAAGTTGCTCCCAAGAGTAAAAGTCTACAAAAGGTATCATTCTTTAACCTTACACTTACAGGTTGAAGCAGAAGCAAGGATACCATGGCAGATCATGTGTCCATTGACAAATTGGACAGAGATAACTATCCTGCTTGGGTAATGAGGATGGAGGCCTTACTTATGAGTAAGGACTTAATGGTATATGTGACAGGTGAAGAGGAGAAGCCTAAATTTGAAGATGAAAGCCATCCAAGGAAGGAAGAGTTAGAAGCTTTGAAGCTATGGCAGAAGAGAGATGCAAGTGCAAGAGCTTATATATACAACACTATTACAGATCACTTGTTGCCACATATCAGAGGTTTAGAAACAGCTGAAGATATTTGGAATGCTTTGGAAGACCACTTCCAAAACACTACTAAAGCTAGGAAAGCTAGCTTATGGTCAGAGTTCACCACATTCAAGAAGAAGCAAAATCAGAACATTAGTGATTATGTCACTAAGATGAAAGACTTGGCAGATAGCCTTGGATCTATTGATGAGGATATTGAAGATCATAGGTTGATAGCTCAATTACTTGCAGGATTAAGAGGTGATGAAAGGTGGAAGCCTTTTGTACTTTCAACAGAACTTTCATTAAATCATTATGTGCCAGAATTAAATCAATTACTTGGATTGATGCTCACATTTGAGCAAGACTTAAAGTCAGATGGAGACAAAGGTCAAAGTTCTGCAATGTATGTGAAGAACAAAAAGAAAGGAGATAAAGGCAAAGCAAAGGATGAAGAAGAGTCAACAACTCAAGTAAATTATGCAAGAGGAAGAGGTTTTGGCAGAGGTAAAGGTCGAGGTAATGGAAGAGGTAGAGGTAATCAGAACAATAACAAGAAGACATGTTGGATTTGTGGATTGAGCAATCATCTAGCATATGATTGTTGGCACAATCAACAAGGAGCAAATCAAAATCAGAACAACAATGGCAGAGGTAGAGGTGGAAGGTTTCAGAATCAATTTCAAAGAGGAAGACATAATTCAAGAGGAAGTTTTGGTAGAGGTGGTGGAAGAAATTGGAATCAGAACCAATCATACAACACTACATATTACAATTATGCAAATGATACACAGAATGACAACCATACAACATTGATGATGAATTCAATTAGTTCATCAGAGAAGGAGGATCTCAAGGTATTCTATATTGACTCTGGTTGTTCAAATCATTTATCAGGTAATATAGAATTATTGTCAGAATTGGAAGAAGGAAATTCAAGTCATACAGTACAAACAGGTGACAATACAAAACACAATGTACATTCAATTGGAAAGGTGAAGTGCAGGAGTGGAGCTGATTTATTAACAAATGTTTTGTATGTTCCAACAATACCAAAGAATCTGATTAGTGTTGGACAAATAGTGGAAAAAGGTTTTCAAGTCAGATTTACAAATGAAGGGGTATTTGTAGAAGATCCAGAGGATGCATACAAACCCATTGTTTGTGGTAAGAAGGAAGGTAGACTTTTTACTCTCAAAGTGCAAGGAAATGTTGGTCAAGCCCTAATTACACATGGTGATGAAGTAATTACAGAGTTAGATCTTTGGCATAAAAGATCGGGACATTTCAATGAAAGAGGAATCAAAACTATGGTGGAGAATCAATCTGTATTGGGACTACCAAATGTAAAGAATCAACATATGATATACAAGTGTGAAGCTTGTCAGATGGGAAAAGCTCATAGACAACCATTTCAGAAGAAAGGTTTCAAGCATGATGGTTTGCTTGAACTCATACATACAGATGTATGGGGACCAACAAAAGAAGGTTCAATAAATGGATCTAGGTATTATGTTTTGTTTATTGATGATGCTACAAGGTGGATAACCCTTTATGTTCTAAAGGAAAGATCAGAAGTCTTTGGAGCCTTCAAACATTTTCATGTTTATGCAGAAAGAGTTACAGGTCACAAACTCAAGAGGCTAAGGTCTGATGGAGGGGGAGAATACTTCTCCCAAGAATTTAATGACTATCTTTGGAATGCAGGTATCAAGAGAGAGATAACTTGCAGGTATACACCTCAACATAATGGGGTGGCAGAAAGGAGGAATAGAACATTGGTTGAATTTGCAAGAGCAATGTTAAAGGAAAAGAATTGCCCTAATTATCTTTGGGCTGAGGCTGTAAATACAGCCACATACCTTGTGAATAGGTTACCATGTGGAGCTTTGAATGGTATGACCCCTTATGAAGCTTGGTGGGGTAAGAAACCAACACTTGACCATTGTAAAGTGTTTGGGTCAATTGCCTATGCTTATGTACCATCACAACTCAGACATAAGCTTGAACCAAAGGCAGAAAGATATGTGTTTATTGGGTATGATGAAAAGCAAATGGGTTATAGGCTATGGAGTCCTTTAACTAAACATTTTATTGTTTCCAGAGATGTGACCTTTGATGAACAGAAGAGTTGGTATGCAGATAAAGAATGTGAGCTTGAAACATTTGAAGAAGAGATAAGAAGGAGTGCAAGAGGTAAGTCACATATGCAAATAGATGGAGATGAAGAACATATGCAAGCAAGCACATCAAGAGTTGGATCATATAGAAGGAATGAAGATGGACCAATATTTGATGAAGAAGTACATCCAGATAGACATGAAGAGTGTGAACCAAGAAGGTCAACCAGAATAAGGAATCAACCTACAAGGTATTCATATGACACTTCTTACTTGACTCAGAAAAATTATGCTTACATGGTTAAGGAAGATGAAGAACCTCAAAGCTATGATGAAGCAAAGGGTAAGAGACAATGGGAAGTAGCAATGAAGGAAGAATTTGATGCTCTTGAAGAGAACAAAACTTGGGAACTTGTCCCAAAACCTAATGGTAAGAAAGTGATTGGAAACAAATGGGTTTACAAAGTTAAGAAGCATGCAGATGGAACTATAGCCAGATACAAAGCTAGATTGGTGGTTAAAGGCTATGCTCAAACATTTGGCATAGATTATGATGAGACATTCAGTCCTGTGGCAAAGATGTCAACCATAAGAACAATCATTGCCATTGCAACATCAAAAGGATGGACATTGAGTCAATTGGACATTAAGAATGCATTTTTGAATGGATATATATCAGATGAGGTTTACATGGAACAACCTCAAGGGTTTGCAGATCATAAGTTTCCAAATTATGTTTGCAGGTTGAGAAGAGCCCTTTATGGTTTGAAGCAAGCTCCAAGAGCTTGGAATTATAGACTTGTAAAGTATCTTAATGACCTTGGGTATCAAAGTTCAAAGGCAGATGCAAGTTTACTTATCAAAAGAACAGATGAAGGTATGATCTACATTTGTATATATGTAGATGACATTATAATTACAGGTACCTCAAATGAAGGAATCAAGGAGGTGAAGAAGCTACTTGAAAGAGAATTCAAGATAAGTGATCTAGGAAAATTGTCATATTTTCTTGGAATGGAAATCACTTATGCAGATCATGGCATTTATGTATCACAAGAAAGGTATCTCTTGAATCTTCTAAAGAAGTTCAACATGGAGAATTGCAGAGAGGCATCTACACCATTAGAAGTCAATCACAAACTCAGTAGATATGTTGGTGCAGAGTTCAAAGACATGAGGAAGTATCAATCTTTAGTTGGAAGTTTGATTTATGCAACTCTAACAAGGCCTGATCTTAGTTATGCAGTTGGTGTTCTTTCCCAATTCATGCATTGTCCAAAGGATCCACATTGGATTGCAGGTCAAAGAGTCCTTAGATATATCAAAGGGACTTTGAAAGAAGGATTGTATTATCCTTTTACATCAGATATAAGATTGAGAGCCTATAGTGATTCAGATTGGGCAGGAAGTCAAGATGACAGAAGGTCTACTCATGGCTACATGATATACATTGGAGATAAGCTTGTGAGTTGGTGTTCAAAGAAACAACACACAGTGGCCTTATCATCAACAGAAGCTGAATACAAAGGACTTGTGGAAGCAGCAAAGGAAGTCATATGGATGCAGACATTATTCAAAAGCTTGGGAATTGATCAAGGTATACCCATTATTCATGGAGATAACATGAGTTCATTATATCTTGCAGCAAATCCTGTGTTTCATGCAAGGACAAAGCACATAGAGATACAGTATCATTTTCTTAGAGAAAAGGTAATGGAGAAAGAAATTGAAGTGGTGTATACTTCCACAAAAGATCAGATTGCAGATATTATGACAAAAAGCTTGGATGGAGTAAAGACAAGTAAGTTCAAGGAGATGGCAGGAATAAAAGAGAAGGAGATTATGTGAAGAAGTCAAATTATGCTAATTAGTGATTGAGGGGGAGCTGTTGGAGCTTCACTCACTAATTAGGCATTGATATATGAAGACATATGGAGACATATGATGGAGGAAAGAAGAAGTGAAGGAAAGATCTACAGAAAATCAAGCCTAAGTGAAGGGACAATTTCACTATTGTAAATTAGTGCAAAATTAGAGTCTAGATTTGTAATTAATCTTTAGAACTTACGAGTTCAAGTCTAGATGAATGTAAACCATAGGTATATAAGTTAATTTGAGTCAGAAATATGTAGAGAGAACTCAATTTTGTAGTTTGAGGAAGTAGAGAAAAGTCGTGTAATTTCTGAGAGAGATGGTGAGAGAAAACTTCTGAGTCTGATAGAGTTTTCCATGGCTGTGAGCAAAATTAGGCCAAGCCATTTTGTACACACCTTCTCTGATAATCAACACATGTTTGTGTAGAAGCATTGTGTCTAATTCCTATTGTACATTGAGTCTCAAGTCATTTCATATGACTATGAAAGTTAGTTGACAGTTACGACTTTTCTGGCGCACATTTGACTGATCTTCTGAAGATCAGATCTCGAAGCATGGTGTAAAGTTTTTTGTAAGTGATAGCTCGTTGGAAAGCTATAATCCTCAACTACATTTGGTCAAAAGATCTTTGAGAAACGGGACGCGTACTCAGAGAAATCAGTTTAAGAGTGAAGGTATGTCAAATCGATGAAGTACATTTTCAGTTTTCAGACATAGTATAAAGGTTGATACAAAATCAGAGGATTGTGAAATTATTGCTTGAAAGTTTTGTTTGTTATGTGTTGTTTAACACTAGCAAGAACTTCTCTTACCAAGTAATCAAAAGATTTGGCAAAGATTGAGCTAATACAGGTCAGATTGAAGGATTGAAGAAAAGGCGCAGATTTCTATGAAGTGAAGTTTTGATTTTCACTAAGTTCAGAGATGAAGATTTATAATGTGAGTGTTGCTAAGCTAATGGTGGTTATGGAGGTCTTCTAATACCACATTAGTTTAGTTCTTGTGGTGTTTTACACACCAACAGAACCCACGACATAAAATGCCAGAAGCAATAATGACATCACCATTCGATAGATCATGAACTGTATATTTGTCATCAACAAATTTCACAACCAAGCCAATCTTGGCTAATGCAGAAACTGATAATAGATTTTTCTTGATCCCTGGCACAAACAAAGCATCTGACAAAGTGAAAGAACTACCATCAATAGTAGTCAAAATGATCTTACCAACTCCCATAATAGGATAGAAGGAGTTGTTCGCGCATATAACAGTATTCCCTATAGGGGCAGGCTTGAGTGAAAAGAAGAAATTTTACTGCGAGGTAATAGTAGAAGAGCTCCATTTACCTTTGCCCTTCTGACTAGCTAGGAAAGCTTGATATGCAACACACATAATAGACCTATTCTACCTAGATTGGTCTTCCTGCAATAGAACAGAGACTAACTCCTCAAATTCAAGGCATTTGGATTTCCTTTCATCATCAAACAAAGAGTAGAAGCAAAACTCTGATATGAATCAGGAAGACCATTCAAAATGGTCTGCACAAGTGAGCTATCTGGTATAACTTCATCAGCAAAAATCAACTGTTCTTTCAAATCCTTGATCTTTGTGAGAAAATTGTCCATAGAATCACCTTCATTCATGTGCTCACTCTCCAATTGTTTTCGGAGGTAAGCAACACGAGCCTCATTCCTAGCCTGGTACAATGTGGTAAGTGTATCCCAAGCATCCTTAGCTATTCTACAAGAGCGAATGTGAGGAATAATGGCACGCTTGATAGACAAAGCTATCAATGCATGTGCTTGAGCATCTCTGTCATCCCAAAAAATTTGCTTTATAGTAGGTGCAATAGAAACAGTAGCACGAACAGGAATCTGCAGAATATCATCATCTTCGACACCATCCCCATCAGCTCCAGCACTTGTATGTGCAGTACCTGTATTCCCAAGTGTAACAGGACATCTTTCAACACCCTGCATAACATTCCATAGTCCTTTTGCGACCAATACATGATGCATCATATAAGCCCATAATGGGTAGTTGGTACCATCCAACTTATCCTCAACAACTAACATACGGAATACACCACTGCTTTCAGCCATGGCTGGTGACTAAAATACCTTGATGCAAAAAATTTATTATATCTCAAAAAGTTGAATAGAACTGTCAAGATGAATTTTGCTAAACCTCTAGTAGACTTCGAGATGCTTATACTGGCGAACCAAAACTAGTATATACCTTTGGCACAAATAGAAAAAATAGCCTGCACATATGATAGTGCATTCGGGGGCTGAAAAGACCTATTATCACGATCTCGACACCACAAGACGAAGCTATTTTGATCTCTAAAACATCCTGAGTATGCTTACCAAATTTCATGTGATTCTGAGACTGCAACCGGAGAGGTGTAGACAACACCCTAGATGAAGCGACGACCTGCTCTGATACCAATTGTTGGAGTTAGCATCTACGGAAGCACGCAAATAGCACAAGGAAGAAGAAGCTTCTTGGAGCACAACACACAATACTGAATGTATTACCACTAGAATGTACAAAGATAAGTAGCCCATTAGGGCAATAAGTGTATATATAAGCTGGGAGAAAAAAAACTCCTAAAGAGGGAAAAAAGTTCCCCAACGGTCCTAGAGTGTTCACACACATCACTACCTAAATATATCAACAACAACATCATAGAAAATTTGATGATAAAGCATTGAAATGTATTTTTGTTGGATATAGTTCTAAAAGCAAAGGCTATCATCTATATCATCCACAGAATAAATGCATTTTGGTTAGCCATAATGTTGTTTTTGTGGATGATGCTATTCAGCCATTACTTTCATGTACTAAGGAGACATCTGTTAGCTCCAAAGACATGTATGACACTTTGTTGCCTCTTTTTAAAGGTGGATAGTCTAGTGCTAGTTCTAATGGGGTAACTTCTCAACCTTTATAGGTTTCATGTGATGATATAGATCATTCCATTTCTGATGTAGATTTACATGATGCACTTATTGATGAGAGAGATGATATTGAGGAGGCAAAAACTATGCCAAAATGGCTTCTGTAGACTTTGCATGACAGAAAATTAGATGCATCTCTCTCATATCATACTTGTTCAGGCTCTCATAATGCCTCTTTTGCATCAAATTGCTATCCTATGGCTGCCTCTAGTCTTTATGATGAGAATGAGTCTGTTTCTTTGATGAAGCACAAAATTCTGAAAATTGGATGGCTATTATGCAATTAGAATATGATGCTATCATGAAAAATGGTATCAGGTCTTCATGTGACTTGCCTCCTGGCAAGAAGGCCATTGGCACTAAGTGGGTATACAAGTTGAAGTGTAATCTTGATGGAACACTTGACAGGTATAAGGCTAGGCTTGTTGCAAAGGGTTATGCGTAGGAAAGAGGCATTGATTTTGATAAGACCTTTGCACCTACTTGCCGAATGACTACTGTTCGTAGCATCTGTGCACTTGCAGTTCATCATGGTTGGAATGTACATTAGTTGGACATTAAAACTACATTTTTGAATGGTGATTTGCATGAAGAAGTGTATGTTTTTCAGCCCCATGGCTTTGTGCAAAAAGGGCATGAAAACTAGGTGTGCAAGTTAAAAAAGGCATTATATGGTTTAAAGAAAGCACCAAGTGCTTGGTATGAAAAGATACATGCCTATCTAATTGCACATGGTTTCGAGAATAGTCCAATTGAAAGAACCTTATATGTTAAGCGTGCTAATGATGTGCTTATGATCATTGTTGTGCATGTTGATAACATGTTGCTCACTGGTCCTCATGAGAAGCATATTGTGGATTTTAAGGCTGATTTGCATGCCTCATTTGAGATGTCAGATTTGGGGCATTTGCATCATTATTTGGGCATTCAGTTTATGCAAGTTGATGATGAAACAGTTTTTTGTCAAATGAAATATATTGACACTTTATTGTAGTGTTTTGGCCTTGAAGACTGTAAACCTGTTGCCACTCCTATGGAGACAGGCTTACAATTGATTCTTCATGATGTTGGACATGCATTTGATGTTTTTCTCTATCAACTCTATATCGATCTTTGTTCACCTTAGGTTTTCATTGTTTTGGTACTACTTCCTTTGTCTTGATCCTTTAGCCGGACTAACTTTCTCTAGTTGGTTTCCTTAGCTTCCTTTGTTTCCTTTGCTTTAATAATCCTTGATTGTCTTGATAATAGAATGGTCTTTTTTTAAAGCATGATTACTTCATTGAATGCTATGATGTCTTCCTTAACTTGCTCTAGAGTGTTCCTTGGAATCCAAACTCGTCTTTGTTTGCTTTGGGCTTCAATGAACTGCTTTAATACCCACACTTGAATAGTCTTTGAATTGCTTGCTCTTGGTCTTTCTACTTGGAATGATTTTCTTCTTTTAGGTTTTTGTATTTGGAACTTCCTCTTAATTCCTTGATACCCGTGAAGTTGTCCTTTGTGGATCCATATTTGTTTGAGCCCTTTGGTTGACCATTTTCTAGTCTTTGTTGATGCCAATCTTGTTGACGACTCTCCATGTTCCTATAAGATACTTCCACTGATAATAATAGGTTCAAGGAATGGGGGTTACTGGATAATTCCAATGTGTTTCTATTTCCATACACAATACAATCTTAACTATTGGATTTTGAGGTCTGTGGAAGCATGCGAACAACACAAGAAAGAAGGAGAAGCTTGGAGCACAAGAGACAATACTAAATGTATTACCACTAGAATGTACAAAGATAAGTAACCTATTTGGGCAATAGGTGTATATACAAGTCGGGGGGAAAAACCCTCCTAAAAAGGAAAAAAAGTACTCAGACACTCCTAGTGTGTTCATACACATCACTACCTAAATATATCAGCAAATCCCCCTTAGGAGTTGTTGGTGCAGGGCAATCAACAATTGAAGTTTTGGATGAAGAATTGAAGTCAAGGACTGAAGAAAAGACCAAGTCATGAAGCATGAACGAAGTGCATATCTAGAAGATAAAGAGGTGTACACATATAATGTAGATAGTTCACTTATACTTTTGTATAGTCATGAACTTGTAAATATTTGCCTATATATATATATATATAAATTAAATGTCGGGGAAAATATGAGGGAGTGTAGAATACAAGAATTGGAGAGAATTAGAAGGTTTTAGACACTTGAGAAGTATGAAGATTAGCTCTCTCATCCAATTGTAAAATTCCTTCAGGAATGAAAGAAAATTGCACCCGATGTTTCTGTGTATTCTCCTTCTGTGCTGATCATTTCAAGAATCCTTTTGTAGACATCTAAGTCTATAGTAAATGAGTCTATGGTTAAAGTTTGAGAGCTTAATTGTAAACAGGCTGTGAGAATTATGAGTAGGAACATTTATATGTGAAGAAGTGTTCATTGGTTCCTGAAACAGGCGCAAAATTTGATGCTAATGTTTTGGTCAATTCTCCTTCCACACTGTAAAATTTTGAGCAAGCAAGTACTCAATCTTTAAGTTAGAAGATAAGCTATCTGTAGCTAAAAGCATTTGCATAAACGGGTTCTATATTGAGAGAACCAAGTGTTAGAAGTTATAGATGTCTAAATCGACTTTTCAGAAGAGCAGTTTTAGACATAGGTAACTTGTTGAGATCATTTCTCAAGATCTACTGAATCTTTTGGAGTGATTCAACTTGGAGAAGGTGCAGAAACTGTAGGTGACACCTTTTGCAAATTTTCATCAAAAACTTTACACAATTGATAAGTTAATGTGAGAGATATGTGCAGCAGACTTTCTATGTAGTCATCTCCTTCACAGATTTTCAAAATCCTTATAATTGATCATTGATCCTCTAAATTTGGTGAAGGTTTGAGTTATTCTTGTTATAGAGGTGCTCTAATTACAAGAGTAGCTTGTTCTTTTGGAGATTAACACTCTCCATCAGTGGTATCAGAGTAGGAAGTATCAGAATTGAAGAAAGGAGGATCCCGACTGCTGCAGACAGAAAGAATTCAACAATTAAAGATTCAGAAGGTGAAATCTTGAGAGCAAATCTTGAGGAGGAGGACATACGACATCAAGGAAGACAAAAGGAACATTATTCGAAGTAAAGGTACATCTATTACTCAAATTTGAAGAATTCAATATACAAGTGAAGAAAGGATGGGAGATTCTCTTCAAATAGAGAAGTTGGAAAGAGAGAACTATCCAGCATGGTCAAAGCTCATCTTATGAGCAAAGATTTGATAAGTTACATCACAGGTGAAGAAGAAAAGCCTCACTTCAGATAGCCTAGTGTTCCAACTAGGGAGGAATTACCAGACTTGAAGACTTGGATGAAGAAAGATGCTCAATCTAGGAGCATTATCTATATGGTAGTCAATGACTACTTGCTACCTCACATTAGAGGTCTTGAAAGTGCAAGTGATATATGTAATGCTTTGTAGGAGCATTTCCAAAACACCACAAAGTCTAGAAAGGTATCCTTGTGGGCAGAATTTACCACATTCAAGAAGAAGGCCTCTCAGTCCATCTCAGATTATGTAACCAGAATGAAAGACATTGCAGATGCATTAGGAGCAGTTGATGAAGACATTGAGGAGGATAAATTGGTAAGACAAATCCTCACAGGTTTGAGAGGTGATGAAAAATGGAAGCCATTCATTTTGTCTACTGAATTATTACTTGATCATTTTGCTCCTGACTTAAATCAGTTGCTAGGACATATGTTAACCTTTGAGCAGGATACCAAAGGTGAAGGTGACAAGAGTACAGGTCATGCAATGTATTCAAAGGATAAGAAAAAGAATATCAAAGGAAAGCAACAAGCAAATGAGGATGAAGGTACAACTAGTCAAGCTAACTTCCTAAGAGGAAGAGGAGGTGGCAAAGGAAGAGGAAGAGGAAGGAGTAATAAAGATGGAGTCAAGGCTTGCTAGATTTGTGGTAAGACAAATCACTTAGCTAATGATTGTTGGCATAATACTCATAGTAATAGTGGATATAATCAGAACTTTAATTCAAGAGGAAGAGGTGGCAGAAATCAAAGAGGTAATTTCAGAGGAGTCAACAATACAACAATACCTACTACAATTATGCTTCAGATCAGAAGGAGGATTCAACATTGATAATGAATGCAACTTGTGAAAGGCAGAGTGAAGACCAAAGAGTCTTCTACATTGACTCAGGGTGTAGCAATCATCTGAGTGGTAACATAGCATTGATGACTGACTTGGAGAATAAGAGAACTAATCATGTTGTTCAAACAGGTGACAATACAAAGCACAATGTGAAGTCAATTGGATCAGTGAAGGCCAAGGATGGTAGTACTCTCTTGAGTAAGGTTTTGTATGTTCCTACAATTCCTAAGAATTTGATAAGTGTAGGACAAATTGTTGAAAAAGGTTATGAATTTAGGTTCACTAATGAAGGAGTGTTTGTGGAAGACCCTAGCAATGGGTATAAACAAATTGTTTTAGGGAAGAAAGAAGGAAGATTGTTCACATTGAAGATCCAAGGTAATGTTGGTCATGCCTTGTTCACTTATGGTGGACATAAGATCTCTGAGTTAGATCTTTGGCATAAGAGGCTTGGACATTTCAATGAAAGAGGTATCAAAGATATGATTAACAATGGTTCAGTGCTTGGATTGCCTAATGTTGCAGGTCAACATATGACATATAGATGTGAGGCACATCAATTAGGTAAGGCTCATAAGCAATCTTATTCCAAGCATGGTTTTATGTATTCAAAGAAGCTTGAATTGGTACACAGATGTGTGGGGACCATCAAAGGATTTCAGTATCAATGGTTCAAGGTATTATGTGATTTATGTTGATGATGCTACCAGATGGATCACTATCTATGTGATCAAAGATAAGTCAGAGGTGTTCAATACATTCAAACATTATCATGTGTATGCAGAGAGAATTACAGGTCATAAATTGAAGAGACTAAGGTCAGATGGAGGGGGAGAGTATTTCTCTAATGAGTTTAGTGATTACTTGTGGAATGCAGGTATAAAAAGAGAAATTACTTGCAGGTACTCTCCTCAACAAAATGGTGTAGAAGAAAGGAGAAATAGAACTCTTGTTGAGTTTGCAAGATCCATGATGAAGGAGAAAAATTGCCCTAATTATTTGTAGGCTGAGGCTGTAAACACGGCTACTTATTTGGTCAATAGGTTACCATGTAAAGCTTTGCAGGGTATGACACCATATGAGGCATGGTGGGGTAAGAGACCTACTCTAGATCATTGCAAAGTATTTGGATGTTTGGCATATACATATGTGCCATCTCAATTAAGGCACAAATTGGAACCTAAAGCATAAAAATATGTGTTTATTGGATATGATGATAAGCAGATGCGATATAGGTTGTGGAGTCCATCCACAAAACAATTCCTAGTGTCAAAAGATGTTACATTTGATGAGCAAGGTACTTGGTATGCAGGTACAATCAATATTTATGCAGGTGATGAAGAAATTGTGGATCAAAAGAAAGGTAAATCAAAGGTTCAGATATTTGATGAAGAAGAGAACAATGAAGTACAGGTTGAAGTTGAAGAAGTGCCAAGATTTGATCCAGAGTGTGATGAACCAGAAACCTCAAGGAGTGGAGAACTCAGAAGGTCATCATGACACAAATGGCAACCTACAAGGTATAGCTATGACACTTCTTTTTTGGCTACCAAAGATTATGCTTATATGGTAAAGGCAGATGAAGACCTTCTACATATGAAGAGGCAAAAGGTAAGGAAAATTGGGAGAAAGCTATGCAGGAAGAGTATGATGCATTGATGGAGAATCAGACATGGGAGTTGGTTCCTAAACCAAATAGCCAGAAGATCATTAGATGCAAATGGGTCTACAAGACAAAGAGGTTTGCAGATGGAAGTGTGTCTAGGTATAAAGCTAGACTTGTTGTGAAGGGTTTTGCTCAGACATATGGTATAGATTATGATGAGACCTATAGTCATGTGGCAAAGATGACAACCATCAGGACACTCATAGCTATTGCTGCATGTAAAGGTTGGAAGTTATGTCAACTAGATGTGAAGAATGCTTTTTTAAATGGTTATATTTCAGATGATGTTTTCATGGAGCAACCCCAAGGATTTAGAGAGGGAAGGTATCCAGATCATGTGTGCAAGCTCAAGAGAGCTTTGGCATGGAATTATAGACTTGTGAAGTTCTTGAAGGAACTTGGATTCCAAGTATCTAAAGTAGATAGTAGCTTGCTTGTTAAAGCAAGTGATGATGGGTTCATTTACATGTGCATATATGTTGATGATATAATTCTTACAGGTACAGATGAGAAAGGTATTCAAAGCCTAAAGAAGCAAATGGAGAAAGAGTTCAAAATCAGTGACTTGGGAGACTTGACATATTTCTTGGGCATGGAGATCTCATACACTCAACATGGAGTGTATGTAACTCAAGAAAGGTATTTGAAGAACTTATTGATCAAGTTTAAGATGAGTGATTGCAGGGTAGCACCTACTCCAATGGAGGTGAATCACAAACTGAGCAGATATGGAGGAGAAGAGTTCAAGGACATGAAGCTATATCAAAGTTTGGTTGGTAGTCTGATCTATGCTACATTAACTAGGCCTGACTTGTCATATGCAGTTGGAGTTTTGTCTCAATTCATGCATTGTCCTAGGAAAGAACATTGGATTGCAGGACAAAGAGTGTTGAGGTACATTAAGGGTACACTCAAAGAGGGTTTGTATTATGGGTTTACATCAGATACAAACATCAAGATATATAGTGATGCAGATTGGGCAGGTAATCCTGATGATAGGAGATCAACTTATGGATACTTGTGTTATGTGGGAGATACGTTAATTTCTTGGTGTTCAAAGAAGCAACACACAGTTGCTTTATCATCTACAGAGGCTGAGTACAAAGGTATGGTTGAAGCTGCAAAGGAAGTAATATGGCTTAAGACTCTGATGAAGAGTTTTGACGCCATTGAGAGTATACCCCACTATTCATGGAGATAACATGAGTTCTTTGTATTTAGCTGCTAACCCTGTGTTTCATGCCAAGACTAAACACATTGAGATTCAGTATTTTCTAAGAGAGAATGTGATGGATAAAGAGATTGAAGCCATACATACTTCAACAAAAGATCAGATAGCTAATATGTTAACCAAAAGCTTGGATGGGCCAAAGCTACAAAGATTCAAAGACATGGCAGGCATAAAGAAGATAGATAAAACCTCAATTGATGATTGAGGGGGAGCTGTTGGTGCAGGGCAATCAACAATTGAAGTTTTGGATGAAGAATTGAAGTCAAGGACTGAAGAAAAGACCAAGTCATGAAGCATGAAGGAAGTGCATATCCAAAAGATAAAGAGGTGTACACATATGTACATTAATACAGAGATAGTTCACTTATACTTTTGTATAGTCATGAACTTGTAAATATTTGCCTATATCTATATATATATATATATATATATATATATATATATATATATATATATATAAAGGAAATGTCGGGGTAAATATGAGGGAGTGTAGAATACAAGAATTGGAGAGAATTAGAAGGTTTTAGACACTTGAGAAGTATGAAGATTAGCTCTCTCATCCAGTTATAAAATTCCTTCAAGAATGAAAGAAAATTACACCCGATGTTTTTGTGTATTCTCCTTCTATGCTTAATCATTTCAAGCATCCTTTTGTAGACATCTAAGTCTATAGTTAATGAGTCTATGGTGAAAGTTTGAGATCTTAATTGTAAACAGGCTGTGAGAATTATGAGTAGGAACATTCATATGTGAAGAAGTATTCACTGGTTCCTGAAACAGGCGCAAAATTTGATGCTAATGTTTTGGTCAGTTCTCCTTCCACAGTGTAAAGTTTTGAGCAAGCAAGTACTCAATCTTTAAGTAGAAGATAAGCTACTTGTAGCTAAAAGCATTTTCATAAACGGGTTCTATATTGAGAGAACCAAGTGTTAGAAGTTATAGATGTCTAAATCGACTTTTCAAAAGAGCAGTTTTAGACATAGGTAACTTGTTGAGATCATTTCTCAAGATCTACTAAATCTTTTGGAGTGATTCAACTTGGAGAAGGTGTGCAAACTGTAGACGACACCTTGTGCAAAGTTTCATCAAAAAGTTTACATAATTGATAAGTTAATGTGAGAGATATGTGCAGCAGACTTTCTGTGTAGTCATCTCCTTCACAGATTTTCAAATCCTTATAATTGATCATTGATCCTCTAAATTTGGTGAAGGTTTGAGTTATTCTTGTTATAGAGGTGCTCTAATTACAAGAGTAGCTTGTTCTTTTGGAGATTAACACTCTCCATCAGGAGTGATGTGGTGAACAAGGAGCTACCTCTCATGTATAAGGAAGTGCCAAGCTTTGTGGAATCAACCCAAAAAAGGAAGTAAGCCCAAAGCTTTGCGAAAAGCCTCAAACTTCTCCGTAGGGAGATCCTTTGTGAAAAGTTCTGCAATGTTCTTTTGCATGGGCACATATGCCAAGCTGATCTCTCTAGTGGAGAGCCTCTTCCTAACATAATGATAATGCACCTCAATGTGTTTAGTGCAAGTATGGAACACAAGGTTCTTCGCAACTCCCAATGCACTCTGACTGTCAGTGAAGATGGTGGTGGCAGAAGATTGACCAACACCCAAATTTGTTGGTGCAACTCAATCACCAATTGATGTTTTGGATAAATACTTGAAGTCAAAGGATGAAGAAAAGATCAACAATTGAAGATTGAAGATAGAGTATGTTCAGGAAATGAAGACTTGTATACATATGTACATTAATTTGAAGTTAGCTCACTTATACCTTTTGTATGGTCATGAGCTTGTACATATATGCCTATATATACAAGTAGAAAGTCGGGGCAAGTATGAGAGAGCATGAGATAATAAGAATTAGAAGTTGTAAGAGTCATTAGACATTTTAGAAGAGTAGAAGATCTCTCTCTCATCCAGATGTAAAATTTTTCACAGAAGAAGAAAAATTGCACCCGATCTTTTGCTGAGTACTCCCTGCGTTTAATCTTTTGTGAAATTCTTTTGTAAAAGTCTAATTCTATAGTTATTGACCTTTTTACAAGTTTTCAGATCCTAATTGTGATCAGGCTGAGAGAATTGAGAGTAGGAACATTTACATGTGTAAATCTTAAGAAGTGAAGTTGCAACATGCGCAAAATTCGATGCTAATGTTTTGGTCAGTTCTCCTTCCACAATGTAAAGTTTTGAGCAAGCAAGCACTCATTCTTTAAGTTGGAAGGTAAGCTACCTATGTCCAAAAGCATTTGAATAAAGGGGTATAGTTTGAGAGAACTATGCATTTAAAGTTACAGGTGTCAAAGTTGACTGTAGAAAAGTATAGTTTTAGACATAGGTGGATTGTTTGAATCATTTCTTAGCATCTACTGAGTCTTTTGAGATGATTTAACTTGGAGAAGGTGCACAAACATTAGTTGACACATCATACAAAGTTTCATTGAAAAGTTTACACATTTGGTTAGTCAATGAGTGAGTTAAGTGTAGTAGGCTTTTCTGAGTAGTGACTCTCTTCACAGTTAGTTCAAAATTTTGATAATCTGGTATTGATCCTCCAAATAGTAAAGGTTTTGAGTTATTCTTGACATAGAAGTGTTCTAACCTCAAGGATAGCTTGTTCTTTTGGAGATTAACACTCTCCATCAGTGGTATCAGAGCAGGAATCATCAAAATAGAAGAAAGGAGGATCGCGACTGCTGCAGTTATACAAAAATCAACATTTGAAGGTTCAAAAGGTGAAAGCCTAAAGAGAAATGTTGAGAAGGAGGCCAGAAGTTATCAAGAAGATCAAAAGGAACTTCATTCAAAGTAAAGGTACACTTATTCCTCATAAAGCTTGAAGAATTTAATACACAGGTGAAGAAAGGATGGGAGATTCTCTTCAGATAGAGAAATTGGATAGAGAAAACTATCTAGCTTGGTCAATGAGGATGGAAGCTCATCTCATGATCAAAGACTTGATAGGTTACATCACAGGTGAAGAAGAAAAACCACAATTCAGAGATCCTAGTGTTCCAACTAGGGATGAACTATCATATCTGAAGACTTGGATGAAGCGAGATGCTCAAGGAAGGAGCATTATCTACATGGGAGTCAATGATTACTTGCTACCTCATATTAGAGGACTTGAAAGTGCAAGTGACATATGGAATGCCTTGGAGGAGCATTTCCAAAACACTACAAAGTCAAGGAAAGCACCTTTGTGGGCAGAGTTTACCACATTCAAGAAGAAGGCCTCTCAATACATTTCTAATTATGTAACACGGATGAAAGACATTGCAGATGCATTAGGAGCAGTTGATAAAGATATTGAGGAGGATAAATTGGTAAGGAAAATCCTCACAGGTTTGAGAGAAGATGACAAATGGAAACCATTCATTTTGTCTATTGAGTTGTCACTAGATCATTTCACTCCTGATTTAATCAGTTGCTAGGACACATGCCAACTTTTGAGTAGGATGTCAAAGGTGATGGTGATAAGAGTGCAGGTCAAGCAATGTACTCAAAGGATAAGAAGAAGAATAGCAAAGGCAAGCAACAAGTAAATGAAGAAGAAGGTACAAGTAGCCAAGCCAACTTCCTAAGAGGAAGAGGAGGTGGCAAAGGTAGAGGAAGAGGCAGAAGCAATAAAGATGGAGCCAAAGCTTGTTGGATTTGTGGTAAGACAAATCATTTACCTCATGATTGTTGGCATAATAATAAGAACAATGGAGGATATGATCAGAATTTTAATTCAAGAGGAAGAGGTGGCAAAAACCAAAGAGGTAATTTCAGAGGTAGAGGTAGTAGAGGTTACTTTGGAAGAAATGCAAGTAGAGGATTCCAAAGTCAATCCTACAACAATACCTACTACAATTATGCTTCAGATCAGAAGGAGGATTCAACCTTAATCATGAATGCAACTTGTGAAAGACAAAGTGAAGATCAAAGAGTCTTCTACATTGACTCAGGCTGTAGCAATCACCTGAGTGGTAACATAGCTTTGATGACTGATTTGGAGAATAAGGTAACTAATCATGTAGTTCAAAGACGTGATAATACAAAGCACAATGTGAAGTCAATTGGATCAGCGAAGGCCAAAGATGGAAGTACTCTCCTGATTAAGGTCTTGTATGTTCCTACAATTCCAAAGAATCTGATAAGTGTAGGACAAATTGTTGAAAAAGGTTATGAATTAAGGTTCACTAATGATGGAGTTTTTGTGGAAGACCCTAGCAATGGGTATAAACAAATTGTTTCAGGGAAGAAAGAAGGAAGACTCTTCACATTGAAGATTCAAGGTAATGTTGGTCATGCCTTGTTCACTTATGGAGGACATAAGATCTCTAAGCTAGATCTTTGGCATAAAAGGCTTGGACATTTCGATGAAAGAGGTATTAAGGATATGGTTAACAATGGTTCAGTGCTTGGATTACCCAATAATGCAATTCAACATATGACATACAGATGTGAGGCATGTCAATTAGGTAAGGCTCATAGGCAATCATATTCTAAGCATGGATATATGTATTCAGAGAAGCTTGAATTAGTACACACAGATGTGTGGGGACCATCAAAGGATTTTAGTATAAATGGTTCAAGATATTATGGATTTATGTTGATAATGTTGGATTTAGACGTATGTGGAAGCACGCAAATAGCACAAGGAAGAAAAAGAAGATTGGAGCACAATACACAATACTGAATGTAATACTAGAGAATGTACAAAGATAAGTAGCCCATTAGGGCAATAGGCATATATACAAGCCGGGGGAAAAAACCTCCTAAAGAGGGAAAAAGGTGCCCCGGCAGTCCTAGAGTGTTCACACACATCACTACCTAAATATATCAACAAATCCCCCCTGGGAGTGATGCGGTGAACAAGTAGCTAGCACTCATGTATAAGGAAGTGCTAAGCTATGTGGAAATCACTCCACAAAAGGAAGTAAGCCCAAAGATTTGCGGAAAGCTTCAAACTTCTCCCTGGGTAGAGCCTTCGTGAAATGGTATGCAATGTTCCCCTGCGTGGACTCATATGCCAAGCTGATCTCCCCAGCAGAGAACCTCTCCCTGACATAATGATAATGCACCTCAATGTGCTTAGTGTGAGCATGGAACACAAGTTTCCTCGCAACTACCAATGCGCTCTGACTATCAATGAAGATGGTGGTGGCAGAAGACTGACCAACACCCAAATCAGCCATAAGGCATCTGAGCCACACACACTCAATAGTAGTTGTGAAAGTTGCCCTATACTCAGCCTCACAACTAGAAGTGGCCACAGTAGGTTGCTTCTTGCTCAACCAAGATATACATGAGCTACCAAGCATGAAGCAAAAGCCACTAGTGGACACACGAGTGTCATAGCAACCAGCCCAGTCTGAGTCAGAAAAAGCATGCAAATATGGAGGTAGTGATCCACCCTTGGGATAAAACAACCCAAGTATCCGAGTACCACTCAAGGAGCGAAAGATGCGCTTAACCGCCTGCCAATGCTTGACACCTGGGCAATGCATAAACCTGCTCATCTGTGAGACAGCAAACTGAATATCTAGCCTAGTAATGCATAAGTAAATCAGGCATCCAACAGCCTACTGATAGAGTACAACATCAAATGCATCTCCAGCATCATAAAGACTCAATCGTAAACCTATCTCCATAGGAGTGGCAATAGGCTTACAATCTTCAAGGCCAAAATGCTACAATAATGTGTCAATATATTTCATTTGACACAAAGCCATTCCACCATCAACTTGCATAAACTGAATGCCCAAATAGTGATGCAAATGCCCCAAATCAGACATCTCAAATGAGGCATGTAAATCAGCCTTAAAATCAGCAATATGCTTCTCAATAGGACCAGTGAGCAGCACGTCGTCAACATAGACAACAATGATCAGAAGCACATCATTAGCACGCTTAACATATAAGGTGCTTTCAGTTGGACTATTCTCAAAACCATGTGTAATCAGATAGGCATGTATCTTCTCATACCAAGCACGTGATGCTTGCTTTAAACCATATAATGCCTTCTTTAACCTGCACACTTGGTTTTCATGCCCTTTCTGCACAAAGCCACGGGGCTGAAAAACATACACTTCTTCATGCAAGTCACCATTCAGAAATGTAGTTTTAATGTCCAACTCATGTACATTCCAACCATGATGGGTTGCAAGTGCACAAATGCTCCGAACAATAGTCATACGGCATGTAGGTGCAAAGGTCTCATGAAACTCAATGCCTCTTTCCTGTGCATAACCCTTTGCAACAAGCCTAGCCTTATACCTATCAACTGTACCATCAGGTTTACGCTTCAGCTTGTATACCCACTTAGTGTCAATGGCCTTCTTGCCAGGAGGCAAGTCACATAAAGACCAAGTACCATTCTTCATTATTGCATCATATTTAGATTGCATAGCTGTTATTCTCTTTTGGTCCAAGGGAAAAGATTTCCACAAATGCTTATGGTGTGCTCAATTCACCTCAACCTAATTGATTTGCATTTCTTGAGCCCCTAATTTACCTTCAAACACACTTGTACGTACGCACTATTGCTCTCTCAAGTCCTCTTACTCTCACACACTCACTCTTACTCCCACTCTTCCCTTTACCTCTTGCGCACTCATATACCCACCTACCTTTCACTCATGCACGCACTCAAACACACATGCTCATGTGATCAGTCACTCGCATTCAAGCAAACCAATCAGACCCTCACAATCAAGCACTCAAATTATCAAGCATTCTCACTTGCACTTACTCAGACTCACTTACTCAACTACACACTCACACACTTTAGCAAGCACACATTTCCTCCTCACGCTTTTCACACACCCCCACACATATGTAATCGCACACCTCCGATTGAACTTCCCTTTCCCACACTCTCACTTCCCTTCACTCCACTCTTTTGCTCACACACGCATCCCTTCTGTTGCCGCATAATGTGCAGGAGGAGGCTTTGGTGCAGCTTGTGCAAAAAAATCCATTGGCATTTTCAATGAAGTCACGCTTCCTCTCCACACCCGGGACTGAACCCACTATGAACTCATAGGGCTAAAAAGATATCATGATCCGCATTAGTGCACATAATTTAAAACGTGATCAAGTCAACAACAACAGCACACTAAAAATATAACACCAGCATAATAGGCAAGGCTTGAAATTCGAATGCTTCAGTACACTCATCAGGCTAGTTACAACATGGGTATATAACAAATAGCAAGTACAACAAGGGAACAAAGTCATGCCTGAAAACACAACTAAAAAGAAGCCGTTACAAGGAATCGCATTTTAAATGATGAAAGATTGTGTATTACTAGTACAACGTATTGTTTCCTAAATTGTTGGCGTGTCATCTATATGTACAGAGCAAAAGGAATCGTCCTGCAACTTAGCCTGTCTCATATCACGAAATGCAATGCTTACATGTTGTTTTACGTTTGCTCAACCTCAAAATAGAAGATATGATCAAAATGAATCTCCATTGTCTTAAGCATAAATATCATGGCATCTGCATTAAAGAAAGGTAGATAACACGAATTTGAAGAAAAATACGTAGTGAGGAAACCTACACAACAACAATGTTCGGAGCATGACAGTCATTTACAACATAAGGGCTACAAAAACCCATATGCAAAATAAAAATGCAAAGAAGAGGAGAAATACACCAGCAGATCATATACTTGAGCTATAATACGATTGCCACCTAGCAATTTCGACTCACGACTTGAGATTGCATCAATGCCGCGATAAATGCAGTCGAAGTGTACCTGTAGTAGGTCCTCCACGCAGCAGTCCTGATGATCGCACACTCCTCTCCAAGGATAGCTTGGTCAACAGCCCCTTCTGCAGCTCGATGATACGCACACACAGCCTTCACGTCCACAATCACTATGACTCAGCTTCATACTTTTCTGCAGCTGCTAGATCCCTCCATGACGGTATAAAATGCTCTGTTAACAAAAGAGCCTTCCTTAGTGACACAAAATGCACATCAACTGCGTGCTGATAGAAATTGTAACCACCAAACAGGCCCACGTAATCCCTATAGCCAAATATCTCATCATCAGAATCATCTTCTTCATACAGATTTGGCTCTGCATCTTGCCCACCACAAAAGCGATAAATCAAACGAACTGGCAGTGGAAGTTTCCAACCCAGCTGTTGCTCAAACTTATCAAGAAACTCTTCTGAAACCCCTGGCTGCAATGAGTCGGCAATTTCTGGATAGTGGCAGGATGACCAATCCCTCAGAGTGTCCCAGCATCTCTTTGTTCTGATTACCAATGACTCTGGATATCCACGGAAATTTGAATGTCAGACCTTGTAAGCCTCCTGATGGTCTGCTCGCCCGTCGATCCTGGATTTGTCAGTAAAGAACACCCTGATATCTTTGCGCGTTCCTGGATAAGACTTGCGATGGAAATGACTTTGTCTTCCTCGGCTTTCACTTCCAAAGTATGGTTCCTCCCCTTCAGGCTTGCTTCTCCTCCTGCCCGCATAGCCCGATAACTTCCTCTACCAAGAATCCCCGCTTCTATCCACGTTTTTTTCTTACAAGGACACACAAAGG
The DNA here is from genome assembly GCA_020310875.1 of Ceratopteris richardii. Lineage (NCBI taxonomy): Eukaryota > Viridiplantae > Streptophyta > Polypodiopsida > Polypodiales > Pteridaceae > Ceratopteris > Ceratopteris richardii. The sequence goes on along the minus strand of CM035409.1, from coordinate 136,140,618 downwards.
CAAGAGGAAAAAAAACCCAGAGAAGACTTCCCCCCCAGTCGTGTGTAACAGAAAGCGACCCCCCCTTCTCTTTACAGCAGTGCAAAAAACTCCCTTTTCTATTTCTCCCCGTCAGAGCTGCAAAAAAACGGCCTGGCCCCCTCCACTTCCTCTGCCACTTCCCCCCTTTCTGCAGCAACAACTGAAGAACAAACCAAAAACAAAAAAAAACCAACGGACCCCTCCCCTTTAGTCGACGGCCTCTATGGAAGATAAATGTTCTCCAGAGAGCGGGCCCCCTCTTTGGCTTCCATGTCCTGGTAAAAATGCCTCCCAGACTACCGAGCAACTTTTCACCCACTGAAAGATTCTGATCTATGTCATATGTAACTTCATGAGTCCGCCTCAACTGCTGCCCTTGTTGATGCAAGCTAATAAGCGTGCGGGACACATCCTCCTTGATCTCCTCAATCACTTTGACACAATTTTGCAAGCACTTGAACGAATATATCTGCACTGGCATTAAAGCTCCATAAAATTTCCTCTGTAAGTGATGTTGCCAGACATGAAACGTGGGAACAGAATGGCCTAAGACTTTACTACATTTTCCTTGCTGAAAAAATCAGTCGCTCGTGCCTTGTATGGGACATGCATTGTAAATTTGCTAAACCCTCTGATCTGCAGTATATTCCCTAGGTCTTTTGCAAAGTCGAGCCTAAAGCAACAACTGTCCATTGGCGACAATGACATGATCCATATGAGAGCTGCCTTGACAGTCTACGGTCATATTATTCTCACAGAGCCACTTCCATCTAATCACAAGTTCTCCCGCAGGAACGGAACGCAATAAAAAGTAATCATTATCCACACTTTGTATTTGCCAGAGACAATTGACAACCGTAGTCCAGGCCATTTATGAAAAAGGCAGACAAAAACTGTTCATCGAAGCTTCAACACCAGTCACATAAAATGCACTGAACATATCATTTTCCCAGCAAACGACGGCCTCGCATGTTGGCTCTTTTAATGCGATCATCAAGCACAACTACATCATTCTGGAAATTGTCCAATGAGCGGTTTTGCCTGGAAATCTCAATACCCATGTCAATGGACATTTCCTTTAGCTCATCTAAGACAGTACTCAAATCAGAGAGTACATCATCCTGCTTTGCCCTCTCTATCTTTAGCTTTACTTCTGTTGCCTCTACTAGGGAATGAGACACATCAAAAAAGGGTTGTTTTGCAGGCACAAGAGATGCTTTTTAATCTGGTCTAGAACTATTTTGTCGGTCAAGGTGATAATCTTTCCTTCGTACTTGAAACTCCTTTGGATCACTTCTTGGACCGTTGATAGCAGGCCCCCTCTTTATCCTTCCAAAAAACTGTTTTTGTCCTTTCTTCTGACCACCTTATCCCACCACTGTTGAATATACATACGGAGATGTATGATACGGAGAAGCCTTGCTATAAGTAGGTAGCAAATCCTATCATAATGGTTATGCAGGAGTCGAATTTATTCAAGCCTTCCCTCCATTAGTTAAAGAACTCGTAGGCATAGATTTTCAGAAGCATTTCGACCCCATCAATCCAACTGTTGTGCTTTCTTGATTAAGTCTTTTTGCGTTCCCAACTGCATGGCAAGTTAAGAAGGTACAAGATTGCCAGCAAATAGAAACTTAGGAAGAAGACTGATGTCCACCGGGTTCCTGTAGTGTAACATAGCTCTCAAGCCACACTTGCCAGCTCTCCATCAATCCTTTTCGAATGATCTCATCATGGATTTTACAGCCATTTCTATTAAAATTGTTGCTGGATTCATATCTGACTGGGTTATGCTTTTATTAGGTTTTGGAAATGATCGTTCTGCATCCACAGCCTAAGACACTGCCACGAAAGAATTCTTGCTCCAACGACCCGTACTGAATATTGCGTATGTGTGGTTCTGAACCCCTTTTATTCAGCCTTGATGTTACCACATTTAATCAGAGTTTATTGTTATCGACCAACATCTTTCCTTGACGGATACCTGCAATCCACATATAATCTGAAAAATGGAAGCATGTTAGTGCACCAAAACCAACCATTTCTTGAGCTAACATACTTCCCTCTTCTTAATTGTGAAGTCGTCCTCGACGAGCTACTCTATGCTGTCATATAATCCACACAATCATGAACATGTCAGTTTACAACTTATATTACCTTTTCATCGAGCCCTCATTCCAAGTGGACCTGCACTCATTGAAGCTGTTAGTGCTAAAAATCACTCATGAATACATACAAATCAATCACTTACAAAATGATCCAAGAACATGCACATATATGCAATTCCATTTCAGCCATGCATCCATTTGCTCATACATTCCATTATGGAAAATGGTCTCAACCAAAATAACACATGCACACCTTTCCATGTTTTACACATGCACTGTCATTGCGAAAAGCAGAAAGAAAATACCAGAATAAACTACAACAACTGAAATGAATCCAACAGGACATGCAAAAATACCCAAAATGCATACCCCATTATTGCATTTACTATTCGCTATGTACAATCATTCCATGACTAGACGTTCCCAAAGAATCCCCATCGTCGTCCTACAAAAACCATCGAAACTCGAGTGCAAGTGAAGACATACATCAGAACCCTAGAGTGTCACACATACTAGAAAAACCCTCAGATAGAGCACACAAGTTATAAAGCAAGACCGTTGCATTACCTCGCTAAAGCCTCATCCATAAGTACATATAGAGTCTCCGTGCCTTCAAGAATGTTGATTCAAAGTAAGCTGATCTGTCGCAAGCCAACACATACCAATCACACAAGCAAATAACGTTCCCTTCCAGGCGATCATCGCCCTCTCCTCTCTCTCTCTCCCCCTCAAGAGTGGGGAATAACTTCATATGAAAATTTTATTTTAATCACACGTTGGCCTACATTGTCACTGGATGCGATTCGTGGACCTGACCTCCCGATCAGGTTGATTCCACCCATCTACCAACGCAATGCAGCGCACAACACACAAACACAAAATGATAACACATAACATATATCAGCTAGCCCATAACGAAGCTGGATGCGGCTCATGGTCGTGACTACCCAGCCACGATAGCTCCACCTGCCTACCAACCCGTTATGGCGCGTAGCTAAGACACAGACATATACCTCCCAAGCCTATGGCGAAACTAGCTGCGGCTCATGGTCCTAACCACCCGGCGAGGATAAATCCACCCACCTACTAGCCCACCATAGCGCATTCGTACGATCACAACAACACAATAAAAATTTTTTCTTTCTTTCCTTTTCTTCGTTTTTTTTCATAGTTTATTAGTTCACCCAAGTCCTGAGAATTAGGGAGAGGAAGAAAGGGACTTTTCCACTGTTCCCACACATGCATGCAAAACATATACACACTAGCCTTTGACAGATCAACCACCTCTTCACTTCATTCTCTCAATTACAGACGCTACATATGTATTCATCGAGTTGACTTTTCACTAGGTAACTACAGCCAACTATGCCTTAGTCCCTCGTATACCTATCCCTAGGTGCTCTAGAATGTGAGTCTCCGGGATGTCTCATGTAGTCTCACATCGTACTCGCATCCCGACAACTTCCCTAAGGCGAGTCAGGCTCAACTTCAGGAGCTCCGTCATCACTTCCTAGCGTTAGCACATCTGCCCAAGCCCATGTGATATCGTTTTCCTCGTTAGGCATTTCCCTCGAAGGATGGAAATAGTAATATCGATCTCCCGCCCATCCTACATGTCGAGCTAGGTATTCCTCAAAACACTCAATGTAAAATGCAACACCCAAATCCTGGTTTATAAAGCATACCAACCAATGCGCTTCCTCAACATCGTATTCCGTCTCAAAGTGGTCGACATCTATGTCCATGCGGGCGAATGTTTGGTCCGAGAAATATATTCTTAACTCGTACAAGTAGAGTTGCGTTATCTGATCTGCCATTTTGTTACTTAGCTCCTAACAGTCTCTGCGCAACATAAGGAAAATAATTAGAAGTCCAAAATTCTTGAGCTAGCAAGGAAGAATATTTATGACACACAAATCATAGCTTACATATGCGCATATATATATATAATACTATACATGTATGTACAAGGAGTCTACTTCGTCCTTCTGCTTGAATCTCATCTGGCTTCTCCCGTCCTAATATCACTTGAAATATGGTTTAACTCGAAGCGCGTTAACCTTCACGGGAGCATATTCTTCTCCTAAATCTTGAATTTGCATGGAACCATTGGAATTGAGTTCCACCACCTTAAACGGTCCTGCCCATCTTGTCTGTAACTTTCCCGGGAATTTATAATATTTACTATCATAAACTAGTACCAAATCCCCTTCTTGAATCACATAGGTTTTGAGATTCTTGTCATGCCTCTCCTTACGTCTCTTCTGAATAGCTTCCAAACTTTGTTGTGCGATGAGTCTCTTTTCTTCCAGCTTGACCAGTTGTATGTACCTCTCCTTTAATGACTCTTCCTCGCCTAACCTGGCTTCGATGGCCACTCTTAATGTCGGAACTTCTTTTTCGATGGGAAAGATGGCTTCCTCGCCATATACTAGGGAGAACGGAGTGCTCTTAGTCGTCACCCGGTAGGATGTTCGATATGCCCACAAAGCTTCCAACAGTCTCTCATCCCAGTCTCGCCTATGCACAGCTACTGTCTTAGTCAAAATCTGTTCTAGCACCTTGTTGGTAACCTCCACTTGTCCATTTTCCCTCGGGTAATATGGAGTGCTTTTTCTATGTGTGATCTTATATAATTCCATTAATTCTTCGATCAGTTCGTTGACAAAATGTGTTCCTCTATCACTCACTATTTCCAACGGGCATCCGAATCGAGTGATAATTTGTTCATACAAAAATTTAGCTACATCAATAGCTCGGTCAGTCTTCAGAGCTTTGGCTTCTACCCACTTGGTAACATAATCAGTACAGACCAAGATATACCTATTGAATCTTCGTCGTGAGGGAGGATCAATAGGCCCCACAAAATCAATTCCCCATTTCTCAAACGGCTTAAGAGCCAACACCGGCGTAAGAGGAGCAGCATGTGCTAATGTGGGTTTTCCCATTCGTTGGCATCTGTCACATTTCTTACAGTATGTATGTGAGTCTTTGAACAGTGTTGGCCACCAATACCCAGCCAATAAAATCTTTCTTGCCGTCAGTTCACCAGCAAAATGCCCACCGCAAGGTTCGTCATGCAAAGCCCTCAACACTAGGTTTGCTTCTTCTTCCTCGAGACACCTCCGATAAATGCTCTCATGAACAAAATATCGATAGAGTTGCCCCCCAATGATGCTATGGTGCTTCGCCAATGCTAACAGTTTTTGCTTCTCTCTCTTGCTTGCTCTTGGCGGATATTTAGTAGTGCACAAGAAATTCACCAAGTCGGCATACCAAGGTACTTTAGCATCAACCTGGAATAGATGCCCATCAGGAGCATCGTCGGGCACACCAGAGATTGGCTCCTCATTAACAATTCGAGATAAATGGTCGGCCAATATATGAGCTTTGCCTGGTCTAGTTATCAGTGTGAACTGAAATTCTTGGAGAAGTAGCATCCACCTCATCAATCGCCCTGATAGCTCGGGTTTATTAATGATATACTTAAGGGCTTCATGATCCACATAAAAAGTGAAATGCTTTCCCATCAGGTAATGCCGATACTTGTTCACCGCAAAGATCATCGATAGGCATTCCTTCTCCGTAGTCGTGTAGTTCCTCTCAGTGCTATTCAAGTTGCGACTTGCGTAATAAATAGGGTGGTCCAACTTCTTTTCATCGGCTTGGCATAGTACTGCTCCAACCGCAGTATGAGAAGCGTCGGTATGCACATGGAATTCTTTTGTCCAGTCGGGTGCTACCAAGATTGGTGCATTTATCAATCTCTCCTTGATCGAGTTGAATGCAACTTGACACTCGTCAGTCCATTGGTATTGTTGGTCCTTCCTCAAGAGATTCGTCAGTGGGGCCGCTATGGATGCAAAATTTAATATAAAACGTCGATAATAATTCGCATGGCCCAAAAATCCTCTGAGTTGGCACAAATTTTGAGGAGGTGGAAGTTGTCCGATCTTTTCCACTTTATCCTCATCGACCGCAATCCATTTTTCGGAAATAACATGTCCCAAAAGCAATCCTCTTCGTACTCCAAATGTACACTTTTCAGGATTTAATGCAATGCCTTTTTCAATGCTTCGTCTTAAAATAGCTTCGATCCTCTCCATCATGTTTTCATCATTGCCTCTGATTGCAAAATCATCGAGAAATATCTCCATCCAATCGTGCAGGTAGTCTTGATATGCAGCTATCATTGCTCTCTGGAATGTGGCCGGTGCATTACATAATCCGAATGGCATCACACGATATGCATACGTACCCCATTCTGTGGTGAAAGTAGTTTTTGATTGATCCTCTTCATGGATTTGGATTTGGTTGTACCCACTGAAACCATCCAAAAATGAGTACAATTTATGTTAAGGAAACACTCACGAATTTGACGCAACAAACAAAGAGAAAACCAGAATCTGCTGGAAAATTTATGCACAGGTGTACAGTATGCGAAGTTAGTGCACGGTGCGCGCATAACAGAGCAATTAACCACGGCGGGCGCGTGAGGCGCGCATAACGCAAATTGAAGAGTAACAGCGCAGAGGAGCGCCAAAGAAAGTGTATATATATACACAGCAAGTTTTGAAGAACAGAGAGAGAGAGAGAGAGAGAATAGTAGATGATACGCAGAGAAGAACGAGAGACAGATATAGAGAAGACGCCATAGATCGCGTATGAGTGAAGAGAGAGTTAGAAGTTCTCAGAAGACGCCGTAGATCGCGTATGTACAGATGAATAACACAAGCCTGAAGTGTCGGGTCTTTTTCATCTGAAGAGAGATGGTAATAAGAAACTACTCACTGTAGGAGAGTTTCTGTAACTTGAGCAAGAAGAGGCCAAGCTTACTTGTACACATCTTCTCTAATTGAAAACACATGTTCATGTGGACGTCTGCGTGCAATCTTTACTTGTGAAGAATCTGAAGCTATTTCGTGTTACGGTAGGATGTTTCGTTTATCGTTAACGGTCACGACTCGTTACTAAACATGCTTCAATACCTTCTCTGTAAACGCATGTTTCGGTGAATAACAGTTTACTCAGTAAACATATTTCAGTAATTTCCGGTCAGTTACAGTTTCTCAGAAAGCAACTTTTCGGTAGAACAACGAAGTATAACTCGTAGCAGAGTTCGAAGCTTTGTATGAGAGATAGCTCATCTTGTAGCTAGACGTCTCTACTTTAAGCTGGTCACAGTTTCCGGTGAAAAGGAGATGTGCATGCAGTACAAAATCTAACCGGAAAGAAGCACTTCAGAACTGTGAAGTTTTTTCTTAAAACTTCAGAAGAGTTCATTAAGTGGAGAAAGCTCACGAATCACTTTCTTACTTCTGTATGTTCACTTGAAGCAATTATAACCAAAGTAGAAGTTCATTTCGGTGAAGTTCCGGTACGACTACGGTGTCAGTCCAGTGACAGTCTGGTGAAGTTCCGGCGGAGCTTGTGTCGCTGGATAACACAGTTAAGGTGACGTTGATTAGGCTGAGCTACTGTTGATTACAGAAGTGTTCTGAATCACTCTAGTTTAGCACTCTATTATGGTGGCGCGACAATTTCCGCAGGCCTGACAGAGTTCAAGCTTTGTTGCGAAACCCACCTTCAGGGCGAAAGTATTTCCGCAACAGTGGCGTTAGAGCCGAAGTTTTCGCCAACAATTGGTATCAAAGCAGGTTAGTTTTCCAAGAATCGGTATAAGAGCCGGATCATTCCACGAGAGGAAGAAGATCATGGCAGATCATGTCCAAATTGATAAACTAGACAGAGATAATTATCCCGCATGGGTAATGCGCATGGAAGCCTTACTTATGAGTAAGGACTTAATGATGTACGTAACCGGAGAAGAAAAGAAACCGACTTTCGAAGATGATAGTCAACCGGAAAAAGAAGAACTAGACGCCCTAAAGTTGTGGCAGAAGAAAGATGCAACGGCAAGAGCCTACATCTACAACACTGTTTCAGATCATCTGCTACCGCACATTAGAGGTCTGGAGAAAGCAGAGGACATATGGAGTGCATTGGAAGATCACTTCCAAAATACTACGAAAGCTAGGAAGGCCAGCCTATGGTCCGAGTTCACAACGTTCAAAAAGAAGCCGAGTCAAAGCATCAGTGACTACGTCACTAAAATGAAGGATCTAGCAGATAGTCTTGGATCCAATGAAGAAGTCGAAGATCATAGATTGATAGCGCAAGTGCTCACAGGTTTGAGAGGAGATGAAAGGTGGAAACCTTTTGTACTATCAACTGAACTCTCCTTAAATCATTTTGTACCAGATTTAAATCAGCTGCTTGGTTTGATGCTCACATATGAGCAAGACCTGAAAGGAGACGCAGACAAAGGACATAGCTCTGCAATGTACATGAAGAACAAGAAGAAAGACAAAGGAAAGTCAAAAGATGAAGAAGAATCGAGCTCTCAGGCCTATTACGCAAGAGGAAAAGGCACTAGCAGAGGAAGAGCAAGAGGAAGAAGCCGCCAGAATACCACCAAGAAAGCTTGCTGGATTTGTGGACTAAGTAACCATCTGGCGCATGACTGTTGGCACAATCAACAAGGATCAAATCAAAATCAAAACAACAATAGCAGAGGCAGAAGCGGAAGAAATCAGAGTAATGCTCAAAGAGGAAGACAAAACCAAAGAGGAGGCTATGGTAGAGGTGGAGTAAGAAGTTGGGGACAGAGCCAATCCTACAACACCACCTACAACAACTACGCAAATGACACACAGAATGAAAGTCATACATCATTAATGATGAACTCAATCAGCACATCAGAAAATGAAGACCTAAAGGTATTTTACATTGATTCTGGATGCTCTAATCATTTGCCAGGAAATATAGAACTAATGTCAGAACTAGAGAAAGGTAGTTCTAGTCACACTGTTCAAACAGGTGACAATACAAGACACAAAGTACAATCAATCGGAAAAGTGAAATGCAAGAGTGGAGCAGATTTGCTAACCAATGTTTTGTATGTTCCAACAATACCGAAAAATCTGATCAGTGTGGGACAGATAGTCGAAAAAGGTTTTCAGGTCAGATTTACAAAGAAAGGAGTATTTGTAGAAGATCCCAAGAACGGATACTATCAGATCGTCTCTGGTAAGAAAGAAGGCAGACTCTTTACCTTAAGAGTACAAGGGAACATTGGCCAAGCGCTGCTCACACATGATGAAAAGGTAATTATAGAACTTGATCTCTGGCACAAGAGATTAGGTCATTTTCACGAAAAAGGAATCAAAGCTATGATAGCGAATCAGTCTGTACTGGGATTACCGAACGTACAGAACCAACATATGATTCACAAATGCGAAGCCTGTCAAATGGGAAAAGCCCACAGGTTACCTTTCCAGAAGAAAGGATTCAAACATGATGGTGTGCTAGAACTCATACATACAGATGTATGGGGACCAACGAAAGAAGGATCAATCAGCGGATCAAGGTACTATGTTTTATTCATTGATGATGCAACAAGGTGGATAACTCTTTATGTTTTGAAGGAAAAGTCAGAAGTGTTTGGAGCCTTCAGGCATTTTCATGCATATGCTGAAAGGCTTACTGGACGAAAACTTAAAAGACTGAGGTCTGATGGAGGGGGAGAATACTTCTCCCGAGAATTCAATGACTATCTTTGGAATGCAGGTATTAAGAGAGAAATAACCTGCAGGTATACACCACAACAGAATGGTGTAGCAGAAAGGAGAAACCGAACTCTAGTCGAGTTTGCACGAGCTATGCTAAAAGAAAAAGATTACCCAGATTATCTTTGGGCTGAAGCCGTGAACACAGCAACATACTTGGTAAACAGATTACCATGTACAGCATTAGAAGGAATGACCCCTTATGAAGCTTGGTGGGGAAAGAAGCCAACACTTGATCACTGCAAAGTGTTTGGATCAATAGCGTATGCTTATGTACCGTCTCAACTCAGACATAAGCTTGAATCGAAAGCGGAAAAATATGTGTTCGTCGGATATGATGAAAAGCAGATGGGTTACAGGTTATGGAGTCCTCTAACCAAACATTTTACTGTTTCCAGAGATGTAACATTTGATGAACAGAAAAGCTGGTATGCAGATCAGAGCCATACAGCTGAAGAATTTGAAGAAGAGATAAAAAGAAAAGAGAAAGGTAAAACAATCGTACAGGTAAACAAAGAAGACGAGGCAAGTACGTCCAGGACCAGAACAGGTATAAGGAACGAAGATGAAGACGGGTACTCAGACACACACGAAGAATATGAGCTAAGAAGGTCAAACAGAGTAAGAAGACAACCGGAAAGGTACTCATATGATACATCGTATATAAGTCAGAACGATTATGCATACATGGTCAAAGACAATGATGAACCTCAGAGCTATGACAAAGCCAAAGGCAAGAAGCAATGGCAAGAAGCAATGGAAGAAGAACTCACCGCACTGGAAGAGAACAAGACATGGGAGCTTGTTCCTAAACCGAACGGTAAGAAAGTAATTGGAAATAAATGGGTGTTCAAAATAAAGAAACTTGCAGATGGAAGGATAGCCAGACATAAAGAGAGATTGGTTATCAAGGGCTATGCTCAGACGCATGGCATAGACTATGACGAGACGTTCAGTCCGGTGGCAAAGATGTCAACCATAAGAACAGTGATTGCTATAACAGCATCAAAAGGATGGAAGCTAAGTCAGCTAGATATAAAGAATGCATTCCTGAATGGATATATATCAGATGAAGTCTATATGGAACAACCGGAAGGGTTTATAAGTTCCAGATACCCAAATTTTGTTTGCAGGTTAAGAAAAGCACTTTATGGACTGAAGCAAGCTCCAAGAGCTTGGAACTATAGACTCGTGAAGTATCTGAACGAACTTGGATACCAAAGTTCGAAGGCAAATGCAAGTCTACTCATCAAAAGGACAGAAGAGGGATTGATCTACATTTGTATCTATGTAGATGACATAATAATTACAGGAACCTCAGATGCAGGAATCACAGAGGTAAAGAAACTGCTAGAAAAGGAATTCAAAATCAGTGACCTGGGAAAGTTATCATACTTTCTAGGTATGGAAATCACATATACAGATCATGGTGTATATGTCACACAAGAAAGGTATCTCCTCAACTTACTGAAGAAGTTCAATATGGAAAATTGCAGAGAAGCTTCAACACCGCTTGAAGTAAACCATAAACTTAGTAAATATGATGGTACAGAGTTTAAAGATATGAAGAAGTATCAATCGTTAGTAGGAAGCTTAATATATGCTACGCTAACAAGACCGGATCTCAGTTTTTCGGTGGGAGTTCTCTCACAGTTTATGCATTGTCCGACAGAGCAACACTGGGTTGCAGGACAAAGAGTTCTCAGATATATCAAAAGAACTATAAAAGAAGGATTATATTATCCTTTTACGTCAGATATAAAGCTCAGAGCATATAGTGACTCAGATTGGGCAGGAAGTCAAGATGACCGAAGATCAACGCACGGGTATATGATATACCTAGGAGACAAGCTGGTAAGCTGGTGTTCGAAGAAGCAACACACAGTAGCCTTATCATCAACAGAAGAAGAATACAAAGGACTGGTAGAAGCAGCAAAAGAAGTAATATGGATGCAGACTTTACTTAAAAGCATGGGTATAGACCAAGGCATACCGATCATACACGGAGATAATATGAGCTCGCTGTATCTTGCAGCGAATCCTGTGTTTCATGCAAGAACAAAACACATAGAGATTCAGTATCATTTCCTAAGGGAAAAAGTAATGGAGAAAGAAATAGAAATAGTCTACACTCCTACGAAAGATCAGATTGTAGACATTCTGACTAAAAGCTTGGATGGAACAAAGACAAACAGATTCAAAGAAATGGCAGGAATAAAAGAAAGAAAGATATATGAAAGACCGGAAGATGTCAAATTAGTGATTGAGGGGGAGCTGTTAAGGAAACACTCACGAATTTGACGCAACAAACAAAGAGAAAACCAGAATCTTCTGGAAAATTTATGCACAGGTGTACAGTATGCAAAGTTAGTGCACGGTGTGCGCATAACAGAGCAATTAACCGCGGCGGGCGCGTGAGGCGCGCATAACGCGAATTGAAGAGTAACAGCGCAGAGGAGCGCCAAAGAAAGTGTATATATATACACAGCAAGTTTTGAAGAACAGAGAGAGAGAGAGAGAGAATAGTAGATGATACGCAGAGAAGAACGAGAGACAGATATAGAGAAGACGCCATAGATCGCGTATGAGTGAAGAGAGAGTTAGAAGTTCTCAGAAGACGCCATAGATCGCGTATGAGTGAAGAGAGAGTTATAAGTTCTCAGAAGACGCCATAGATCGCGTATGTACAGATGAATAACACAAGCCTGAAGTGTCGGGTCTTTTTCATCTGAAGAGAGATGGTAATAAGAAACTACTCACTGTAGGAGAGTTTCTGTAACTTGAGCAAGAAGAGGCCAAGCTTACTTGTACACATCTTCTCTAATTGACACATGTTCATGTGGACGTCTGCGTGCAATCTTTACTTGTGAAGAATCTGAAGCTATTTCGTGTTACGGTAGGATGTTTCGTTTATCGTTAACTGTCACGACTCGTTACTAAACATGCTTCAATACCTTCTCTGTAAACGCATGTTTCGGTGAATAACAGTTTACTCAGTAAACATATTTCAGTAATTTCTGGTCAGTTACAGTGCAACTTTTCGGTAGAACAACGAAGTATAACTCGTAGTAGAGTTCGAAGCTTTGTATGAGAGATAGCTCATCTTGTAGCTAGACGTCTCTACTTTAAGCTGGTCACAGTTTCCGGTGAAAAGGAGATGTGCATGCAGTACAAAATCTAACCGGAAAGAAGCACTTCAGAACTGTGAAGTTTTTTCTTAAAACTTCAAAAGAGTTCATTAAGTGGAGAAAGCTCACAAATCACTTTCTTACTTCTGTATGTTCACTTGAAGCAATTATAACCAAAGTAGAAGTTCATTTCGGTGAAGTTCCGGTACGACTACGGTGTCAGTCCAGTGACAGTCTGGTGAAGTTCCGGCGGAGCTTGTGTCGCTGGATAACACAGTTAAGGCGACGTTGATTAGGCTGAGCTACTGTTGATTACAAAAGTGTTCTGAATCACTCTAGTTTAGCACTCTATTATGGTGGCGCAACAATTTCCGCAGGCCTGACAGAGTTCAAGCTTTGTTGCGAAACCCACCTTCAGGGCGAAAGTATTTCCGCAACAGTGGCGTTAGAGCCGAAGTTTTCGCCAACAATTTATGGCCAGCCACTCTGTCCAAGATTTGATCAGTAAATGGCAAGGGGAAGTGATCCTTCTTTGTGCGCTCGTTCAACTTTCGATAGTCTATGCAAATACGGATTTTCTTATTTTTCTTCGGAACCACTACAATTGGTGATACCCACTCGCTGGATGTGATGGGATATATGAATCCTGCTTCCAATAATTTGGTCAATTCCAGCTTGATCAACTCCGAATAGACTGGATTCGTTCGCCTGAGTCGTTGACATATTGGTCGTGTGCCTTCTTCCAAGTCTATATAATGTTGGCAGATTCGAGGATCAATTCCTCTCAAATCACTGTATGACCATGCAAAGGCCTTGCTGAAATTTTTGAGTGTCGCTTTAATACAATCTCGTACTCCCTCTGGTAGCTCTGACCCTACACTCAAGAACTTTTCTGGAAAAACTTCCCATTTTTCCAACTGAGCTTCTCGCGAGTATTCCTTATTCCTCGATGACACTGTGATTGGAATGTGCTCTCCGATCACGCGTGCATGGTTGGCCAGTAAATCATTGTTTTGTTCTGTTTCGATTGAACCTAATTTCTTTAATTCAGCTTTTGCAATGGCTTCCGACACTTTAGTCTTACTCTTCGCTTCTTTTTCCAATTCTCGACTTCTCTTTAGAATCTCTGCTTCTAGCATTCTAACTCTTTCTCTCAACCGTTGCACTTCCATCGTCGGAGCTAACTCCCGTTTCAACTCTTCTTTTGAAGTTCCCTTCTCCAGGGATTGAGTAGCTTTGTTTTTACTTGCGTCTATACTCAACATGTAGCACTCAAATTCTCTTGTGTGCGTCAACCATCCTAGAAACTCCTGATCGGAATCGTCGTTATAGAGTAATGGATTTTGATACTCTCCCATCTTCGTGTCTTGATTCTTAAAGAGCTGCAAGTTGAACCCGTCTTGAAGCAGATTCTTGTAGGCGTCCGTGTTCAAGGAAAACCTAGCTCGTGCAATCTCGTGGCTTGCTTTCTCCTTCTCTTTCTTTTCCCTCTCATCGACTGTTATTGTTTTCTTCTTGTTGCTCGAGGGTGGGGATACCTGCAACTGAATCCGATCAGACTTTGGCCCTATTGAAATAAAACCTGTGCGCCAGTCATGTACACATTCGGCTTGCACCAGCCATGGTCGTCCAAGTAGGATTGAGAAAGTAGCCTCTGAGGTCCTTGGTCTTACTATCAGATAATCAACTTTAAACTCTAGACCGCCCACAACTGTGCTTACATTCTTCAAAAGACCCGCAGGCTTCACTTGTGTTTGATCTGCCATTCTTAAAGACATCGGCGTTTCTTCCATGTGGTTGAGGCCCAAAGCTTTCATCATGAACTCAGTCATAAGGTTGACTGCGGCTCCACTATCTAACTGAGCACCAGGGACTGCATATCCTTTAATTTCGACCGTCACAGCTGGAGCGTTCGAATCAATTTGCGTCGTAATACTTTGAATGATTCCTTGGACAACTTTATCTTGCCTATTTTTATCTCGAGCTTTCTTCGGCTTCTTAATATATTCGTTGTAGAATTGTTTCCTATAAACAGGTGAACATTTCAGCAATGTGCCAATATCCAGCGTGACTTCCGTGTCAGCGAGCAACTTTACAATATCGACTTCTTCCAAACTTTGTCTTTCCTTTCTAATCTTCGGAGCTTTCAATCTTTCAGGGAATGGTGCTATGCCCGGCACAAACTCCTTGGTCACTGGTGGAAGAATCTCAATTTCTTCCCCATCCTCAAGCTCTTGCTGCTCAGCAAATCCTCCAACTTGGTTTTCTACCTCTTCACGCTCAGCGATCTTCTCTTGACTCCCTTCTTCACTTTCGCATCCTGGATTCTTCTTCGA
Source organism: Ceratopteris richardii (assembly GCA_020310875.1). Classification (NCBI taxonomy): domain Eukaryota; kingdom Viridiplantae; phylum Streptophyta; class Polypodiopsida; order Polypodiales; family Pteridaceae; genus Ceratopteris; species Ceratopteris richardii. The sequence continues at coordinate 136,125,397 of CM035409.1, read as the reverse complement.
ATACTCTTGCGTCCTTGTGACTACTGCCACAGTTGGATCTTTGTGTGGTTTCTTGGCCTCGTAAGCATCCACAAAGTGCATTGACAAGCTAGAGCCTTCTTGAGGGCTCGGTGTCTTGAACACTACTCCGATTATAGGAACTTGCTCTTGAGCTCTCGATGTGGAATACATCTGAGTATCAACATAATTTGAAGGCCCTACTGGTCCTTTTTCCTTGCCGGCGGCAGCTCTTTGTTTTGGACAATCCTCATCAAAATGGCCCTCTCCACTACAGTACCTACATAGTGGGGTATAATCAATTGGTTTCTTTTCGTTTGGACATCTAGATTGAGTATGGCCAAAGCCATGACATCTCCAGCACTGGATTGGACCATCTCTTCTTTGATCACGCGCGGCTCCTCTTGGATAGTCTCCTCCTTGACCCTGAGCACCATATCCATAAGTAGGTCTGTTTTCCCAATGAGATGTAGGTGGGACACTTTGAGCGGGCAATCCCGTGTAAGGTCTCTCTCTTGTATCTCCCGATTTCATGGTCCTCTCTTCATAGGCTCTCTTGTTGTAACATCGGTCTTCCGTGTGATTTGTTCTTCCACAAAAAGTGCAACGCATTCTAGGTGGCGATCTATCTGTGAATACTCTTGAGACGGTAGGGCATTCTGAAGCTAAATGGCCATAACCATGGCACTTTCCACACCATGTATTTGATCGAAACACTTGATTCGGGTTTGTTGTGACCTCTGGTTTTACTGTGTATGTCTCCTGAGTTATTGTGGCAGCTTTTATAGCTTGCGTGACCAACTCCAATATTTGTTCTTCGGTTAGCGCAGGCTTTACCTCGCCTAGCGTGCTAGTGGCAGCTACAAAAGCTGGGGTCGTCAATGCGGGACTTCCTTGGCCAGGATCTTTCATCGGTATGTTTCCTGGGCCTCCCATAGGCTCATATAAGAGTTCCATCTTCCTTTGTTGGCATAATTGTACTTCCTCCCAAAGCCTCGCTTGCTCTTTAGCATCCATTAAGGTCGCAGGTCTTGTCAGGCTGATATGCTGCTGTGCCGTAGGATCTCGCAATCCCGAAATGAATCTTCGTTTCAATGTCTCATCGTTCGGGGCATTCACGCCCATCTTTCTTACTAACGTTTCCATTCTCTGAATGTAGTTATCGATGCTCTCATTGACTCCTTGTCGCAAGTAATCCATTTGTTGGGCCAATCTGTCTTGGAAGCCTTGTCGCCGAAACTTTGCCAAGAAGGCTTCCTTGAGCATCTGATAAGTTCCACGCTCTTGTGGTGTCAGATTCCCATACCAATTGGCTGCCTCATCACGGAGAATAGCCGGAAAAATTCTCAACCTTTGATCCGGGTCAACTACATCATTGGCCTCACAGGTAACCTCAAACAACTGGATAAAACTATCCGGATCTTCGTCCCAAGTACCTGAAAACTTGGTGAAGTCCCCCAAGTGAACTGAAATCCGCTGAGCCATTTCGAACAGAGGTGTGATGTCGATATCACTTCGATCCCAAAAATTTAATACACGTGGCTTCAGGATCCCTCCTTCAAACTTCCGCACTTGACACGCGACTCTCCTACGGGAGTACACGTTTTTGATTGATTTCTTCGAGCCAATCGAGGTCCACTCACCTGGCGGTTCCCACCTTCTCCTTTCTCTTTCAAGGGCTCTTCTCTGAGCGCGTTCCTCTCTTTGAGTTTGTGTTGCTCCTGACGATGAGCTCCCCTCGCTCATGTACTAGATCTTGGGTCCGCAAGCTCGGCCAACCTGTGGTGCTAGGCGAACCTATGGCACTCTCTTATAGAGACGTACCAAGCTAATTCCTGGCAAACGCACCAAAATGTTATTCTCTTTTGGTCCAAGGGAAAAGATTTCCACAAATGCTTATGGTGTGCTCAATTCACCTCAACCTAATTGATTTGCATTTCTTGAGCCCCTAATTTACCTTCAAACACACTTGTACGTACGCACTATTGCTCTCTCAAGTCCTCTTACTCTCACACACTCACTCTTACTCCCACTCTTCCCTTTACCTCTTGCGCACTCATATACCCACCTACCTTTCACTCATGCACGCACTCAAACACACATGCTCATGTGATCAGTCACTCGCATTCAAGCAAACCAATCAGACCCTCACAATCAAGCACTCAAATTATCAAGCATTCTCACTTGCACTTACTCAAACTCACTTACTCAACTACACACTCACACACTTTAGCAAGCACACATTTCCTCCTCACGCTTTTCACACACCCCCACACATATGTAATCGCACACCTCCGATTGAACTGCCCTTTCCCACACTCTCACTTCCCTTCACTCCACTCTTTTGCTCACACACGCATCCCTTCTGTTGCCGCATAATGTGCAGGAGGAGGCTTTGGTGCAGCTTGTGCAAAAAAATCCATTGGCATTTTCAATGAAGTCACGCTTCCTCTCCACACCCGGGACTGAACCCACTATGAACGCATAGGGCTAAAAAGATATCATGATCCGCATTAGTGCACATAATTTAAAACGTGATCAAGTCAACAACAACAGCACACTAAAAATATAACACCAGCATAATAGGCAAGGCTTGAAATTTGAATGCTTCAGTACACTCATCAGGCTAGTTACAACATGGGTATATAACAAATAGCAAGTACAACAAGGGAACAAAGTCATGCCTGAAAACACAACTAAAAAGCAGCCGTTACAAGGAATCGCATTTTAAATGATGAAAGATTGTGTATTACTAGTACAACGTACTGTTTCCTAAATTGTTGGCGTGTCATCTATATGTACAGAGCAAAAGGAATCGCCCTGCAACTTAGCCTGTCTCATATCACGAAATGCAATGCTTACATGTTGTTTTACGTTTGCTCAATCTCAAAATAGAAGATATGATCAAAATGAATCTCCATTGTCTTAAGCGTAAATATCATGGCATCTGCATTAAAGAAAGGTAGATAACACGAATTTGAAGAAAAATACGTAGTGAGGAAACCTACACAACAACAATGTTCGGAGCATGACAGTCATTTACAACATAAGGGCTACAAAAACCCATATGCAAAAAAAAAATGCAAAGAAGAGGAGAAATACACCAGCAGATCATATACCTGAGCTATAATACGATTGCCACCTAGCAATTTCGACTCACGACTTGAGATTGCATCAATGCCGCGATAAATGCAGTCGAAGTGTACCTGTAGTAGGTCCTCCAAATATCGCACACTCCTCTCCAAGGATAGCTTGGTCAACAGCCCCTTCTGCAGCTCGATGATACGCACACACAGCCTTCACGTCCAGAATCACTATGAATCAGCTTCATACTTTTTTGCAGCTGCTAGATCCCTCCATGACGGTATAAAATGCTCTGTTAACAAAAGAGCCTTCCTTAGTGACACAAAATGCACATCAACTGCGTGCTGATAGAAATTGTAACCACCAAACAGGCCCACGTAATCCCTATAGCCAAATATCTCGTCATCAGAATCATCTTCTTCATACAGATTTGGCTCTGCATCTTGCCCACCACAAAAGCGATAAATCAAACGAACTGGCAGTGGAAGTTTCCAACCCAGCTGTTGCTCAAACTTATCAAGAAACTCTTCTGAAACCCCTGGCTGCAATGAGTCGGCAATTTCTGGATAGTGGCAGGATGACCAATCCCTCAGAGTGTCCCAGCATCTCTTTGTTCTGATTACCAATGACTCTGGATATCCACGGAAATTTGAATGCCAGACCTTGTAAGCCTCCTGATGGTCTGCTCGCTCGTCGATCCTGGATTTGTCAGTAAAGAACAACCTGATATCTTTGCACGTTCCTGGATAAGACTTGCGATGGAAATGACTTTGTCTTCCTCGGCTTTCACTTCCAAAGTATGGTTCCTCCCCTTCAGGCTTGCTGCTCCTCCTGCCCGCATAGCCCGATAACTTCCTCTACCAAGAATCCCCGCTTCTATCCACGTTTTTTTCTTACAAGGACACACAAAGGCAAGAGAAAAAAAAACCTAGAGAAGACTTCCCCCCCGGTCGTGTGTGACAGAAAGCGACCCCCCCTTCTCTTTACAGTAGCGCAAAAAACTCCCTTTTCTATTTCTCCCCGTCAGAGCTGCAAAAAAACGGCCTGGCCCCCTCCACTTCCTCTGCCACTTCCCCCCTTTCTGCAGCAACAACTGAAGAACAAACCAAAAACAAAAAAAAAACCAACGGACCCCTCCCCTTTAGTCGACGGCCTCTATGGAAGATAAATGTTCTCCAGAGAGCAGGCCCCCTCTTTGGCTTCCATGTCCTGGTAAAAATGCCTCCCAGACTACCGAGCAACTTTTCACCCACTGAAAGATTCTGATCTATGTCATATGTAACTTCATGAGTCCGCCTCAACTGCTGCCCTTGTTGATGCAAGCTAATAAGCGTGCGGGACACATCCTCCTTGATCTCCTCAGTCACTTTGACACAATTTTGCAAGCACTTGAACGAATATATCTGCACTGGCATTAAAGCTCCATAAAATTTCCTCTGTAAGTGATGTTGCCAGACATGAAACGTGGGAACAGAATGGCCTAAGACTTTACTACATTTTCCTTGCTGAAAAAATCAGTCGCTCGTGCCTTGTATGGGACATGCATTGTAAATTTGCTAAACCCTCTGATCTGCAGTATATTCCCTAGGTCTTTTGCAAAGTCGAGCCTAAAGCAACAACTGTCCATTGGCGACAATGACATGATCCATATGAGAGCTGCCTTGACAGTCTACGGTCATATTATTCTCACAGAGCCACTTCCATCTAATCACAAGTTCTCCCGCAGGAACGGAACGCAATAAAAAGTAATCATTATCCACACTTTGTATTTGCTAGAGACAATTGACAACCGTAGTCCAGGCCATTTATGAAAAAGGCAGACAAAAACTGTTCATCGAAGCTTCAACACCAGTCACATAAAATGCACTGAACATATCATTTTCCCAGCAAACGACGGCCTCACATGTTGGCTCTTTTAATGCGATCATCAAGCACAACTACATCATTCTGGAAATTGTCCAATGAGCGGTTTTGCCTGGAAATCTCAATACCCATGTCAATGGACATTTCCTTTAGCTCATCTAAGACATTACTCAAATCAGAGAGTACATCATCCTGCTTTGCCCTCTCTATCTTTAGCTTTACTTCTGTTGCCTCTACTAGGGAATGAGACACATCAAAAAAGGGTTGTTTTGCAGGCACAAGAGATGCTTTTAAATCTGGTCTAGAACTATTTTGTCGGTCAAGGTGATAATCTTTCCTTCCTACTTGAAACTCCTTTGGATCACTTCTTGGACCGTTGATAGCAGGCCCCCTCTTTATCCTTCCAAAAAACTGTTTTTGTCCTTTCTTCTGACCACCTTATCCCACCACTGTTGAATATACATACGGAGACGTATGAGACGGAGAAGCCTTGCTATAAGTAGGTAGCGAATCCTATCATAATGGTTATGCAAGAGTCGAATTTATTCAAGCCTTCCCTCCATTAGTTAAAGAACTCGTAGGCATAGATTTTCAGAAGCATTTCGACCCCATCAATCCAACTGTTGTGCTTTCTTGATTAAGTCTTTTTGCGTTCCCAACTCCATGTCAAGTTAAGAAGGTACAAGATCGCCAGCAAATAGAAACTTAGGAAGAAGACTGATGTCCACCGGGTTCCTGTAGTATAACATAGCTCTCAAGCCACACTTGCCAGCTCTCCATCAATCCTTTTCGAATGATCTCATCATGGATTTCACAGCCATTTCTATTAAAATTATTGCTGGATTCATATCTGACTGGGTTATGCTTTTATTAGGTTTTGGAAATGATCGTTCTGCATCCACAGCCTAAGACACTGCCACGAAAGAATTCTTGCTCCAACGACCCGTATTGAATATTGCGTATGTGTGGTTCTGAACCCCTTTTATTCAGCTTTGATGTTACCACATTTAATCAGAGTTTATTGTTATCGACCAACATCTTTCCTTGACGGATACCTGCAATCCACATATAATCTGAAAAATGGAAGCATGTTAGTGCACCAAAACCAACCATTTCTTGAGCTAACAATAGCAGCCATCCAATTTTTTGAATTTTGTGCTTCATCAAACCAAACAGGCTCATTCTGATCACAAAGACTAGATGCAGCCATAGCATAGCAATCTGATGCAAAAGAGGCACTATGAGAGCTTGATTGAGTACGATATGACAGAGGTGCATCTAATTTGCTATCACGCAAGGTCTTCACCAGCCATTTTGGCATAGTTCTTGCCTACTCAATATCAGCTCTCTCATCAATAAGTGCATCATGTACATCTGCATCAAAAATGGAATTATCTACATATCACATGAAACTTGCAAAGGCTGAGAAGTTGCCTCATTAGGACCAGCACTAGACTCTCCACCTGTAAAAAGAGGCAGCAAAGTATCATACATGTTTTTGGAGCTAACAGATGTTTCCTTAGTGCATGAAAGCAATGGCTGAATAGCATCTTCCACAAAATGAACATCACGGCTAACCAGAATGCATTTATTTTGTGGATGATACAGACGATAGCCTTTACTTTCAGAATTGTACCCAACAAAAATACATTTTACTGCTTTATCATCCAATTTTCTACGATGTTGTTCAGGCACTAATGCATATGCCAAAAAACCAAAAATACGCAGATTAGCAACAGATGGCTTGCGATCATGCCAAGCCTCATATGGAGTTTTTTGAGTAGCCGGAACTGAACCATCTTTTGGAAACGACAAACATTGCGTTTTGCCCAAAATACAGCCTTCACAAACATGTTTTCCAACCGCCTCAAGTTTGGGCAAAGAGGACACCATTTCAGATTTCTGTAGGCATAGCAAACTAGCAAAATTCAAATGACCAAAGTGTGCATGCCAAAGCTTTGCATCTAACATAGCCTGAGAATCATTTACTACACATGCCAAATCATTTACAGATCTTTCATAGTCTATGAGCTTATATAGTCCATGACATAAAATGCCAGAAGCAATAATCACATCGCCATTTGACAAATCATGAACTGTACACCTGTCATCAACAAATTTCACAACCAAGCCAATCTTGGCTAATGCAAAAACTGATAACAGTTTCTTCTTGATCCTTGGCACAAATAAAGCATCTGACAAAGTGAAAGAACTACCATCAACAGTAGTCAAAATGATCTTACCAACTCCCATAACAGGATAAGAGGAGTTGTTGGCGCATGTAACAGTATTCCTTGTAGGGGCAGGCTCGAGTAAAGAAAAGAAACTGCGCTGCAAGGTAATATGTTTGGTTTCCCCACTATCAAAATACCAAACATCTGAGTCTACTGTAGACATGCACTGCTCATGAGAAGATGGGTCAAAACTACACACATTAGTAAACACCCATTCTTCTTCCTGCACAAGATTAGCAGACTCTGTTTTTGGTGTAGAGGCCTCTGCAGCAACCATTCCAGCCTCTTTCTTCTTTGCCTCTTTGGCAGCCAGTTTTGGACAATTCTTTATGATATGATCATTCCCTTTACAATACTTACAAAACAATTTCTGCTTTTCTGATTTCTTCTCATCTTTATCTTCCTTCTTCGAATATGCAGAATTAGCAGATTTCTGCTTACTAGTTGAAGAGCTCCATTTTCCTTTGCCCTTCTGACTAGCAAGGAAAGCTTGATCTGCAACTCGCATAATGGACCTGTTCTGCTTGGACTGATCTTCATGCAACAGAACAGAGACGAACTCCTCAAAGATAAGGCATTTGGATTGCCTTTCATCATCAACCAAAGAGTAGAAGCAAAACTCTGATATGAATCAAGAAGACCATTCAGAATGTTCTGCACAAGTGAGCTATCTGGTATAACCTCATCAGTAGAAATCAATTGTTCCTTCAAGTCTTTGGTCTTCGTTAGGAAATTGTCCATAGCATCACCTTCATTCATGTGCTCACTCTCCAACTGTTTTCGCAGGTAAGCAACATGAGCCTCATTCCTAGCTTGGTACAATGTGGTAGGTGTATCCCAAGCATCCTTAGCTGTTCTGCAAGAGCGAATGTGAGGAATAATGGCATGTTTGATAGACAAAGCTATCAATGCATGTGCCTGGGAATCTCTACCATCCAAGCGAATCTGCATTGTAGTAGGTGCAGCAGAAACCGTAGCACGAACAGGAATATGCAGAATATCATCATCTTCGACACCTTCTGCATCAGCTTCAGTACCTGCAGGTGTATTAGTTACAAGTGTGATAGGACGTTTTTCGACACCCTGCACAATGTTCCACATTCCTTTTGCAGCCAACATATGCCGCATCATATAAGCCCATAACGGGTAGTTGGTACCATCCAACTTATCCTCAACATCCGACATATGGAATACATCACTGCTTTCAGCCATGGTTGGTGAATAAGATACCTTGATGCAGAAAATTGATTGTATCTCAAAAAGTTGAACAGAATTACCCAGACGAATTATGCTAGACCTGTAGCAGACTTTGAGACGTTTATACTGGCGAACAAAAACTCGTATATACCTTTGGCACAAAAAGATGGAATAACCTGCAGAAGTGTTGCAAGAGTGCGTTTGGAGGCCGAAACGAGCTCAGATCGCGATTTCGGCACCACAAAGCGAAGCAATTTTGATCTCGAAAACACGCTGAGTATGCTCACCAAAATTCGTGCAATTTTGAGACTGCAACCGGAGGAGTGTTGACGGCACCCTAGATGAATCGACGACCTGCGCTGATACCAATTGTTAGAGTTAGACGTCTGCGGAAGCACGCGAACAGCACAAGGAAGAAGAAGAAGCTTGGAGCACAACACACAATACTAAATGTATTACTAGAGAATGTACAAAGATAATTAGCCCATTAGGGCAATAGGCGTATATACAAGCCGAGGGAAAAAAACCTCCTAAAGAGTCAAAAAAGTGCCCCGGTGTTCTTAAAGTGTTCACACACATCACTACCTAAATATATCAACAGATGATGCTACCAAGTGGATCACTATCCATGTGATCAAAGATAAATCAAAGGTATTTAATACATTCAAACATTATCATGTGTATGCAAAAAGAATCACAAGCCAAAAGTTGAAGAGATTAAGATCAGATGGAGGGGGACAGTATTTCTCTAATGAGTTCAATGATTACTTATGGAATGCAGGTATGAAAAGAAAAGTCACTTGCAGGTACTCTCCTCAACAAAATGGTGTAGCAGAAAGGAGAAATAGAACTCTTGTTGAGTTTGCAAGATCAATGATGAAGGAGAAAAATTGTCCAAATTATTTGTGGGTTGAGGCTATAAATACAGCTACATACTTGGTTAATAGGTTACCATGTAAAGCTTTGCAGGGTATGACACCATATGAGGCATGGTGGGGTAAGAGACCTACCTTAGATCATTGCAAAGTATTTGGATGTTTGGCTTATGCATATGTGCCATCTCAGTTGAGACATAAATTGGAACCTAAAGCTGAAAAGTATGTGTTCATTGGATATGATGATAAGCAGATGGGATATAGGTTGTAGAGTCCATCCACAAAGTTATTCCTTGTATCAAAGGATGTTACATTTGATGAGCAAGGTACTTGGTATGCAGGTACAATCAATAATCATGTAGGTGATTAAGAAGTTTTGAATCAGAAGAAAGTTAAATCGAAGGTTCAGATATTTGATGAAGAAGAGAGCAATGAAGTACAAGTTGAAGTTGAAGAAGTGCCAAGGTTTGATCCAGAATGTGATGAACTAGAAACTTCAAGAATTGGAGAACTCTGAAGGTCATCAAGACACAAATGGCAACCTACAAGGTATAGCTATGACACTTCTTTTTTGACTACCAAAGATTATGCTTACATGATGAAAGTAGATGAAGATCCTTCAACATATGAAGAGGGAAAAGGTAAGGAAAATTGGGAGAAAGCTATGCAAGAAGAGTATGATGCATTGATGGAAAATGAGACATGGTATTTGGTTCCTAAACCAAATAGTCAAAAGATCATTGGATGCAAATGGGTCTACAAGACAAAGAGGTATGCAGATGGAAGTGTGTCTAGGTATAAAGCTAGACTTGTTGTGAAAGGTATGCTCAGACATATGGTATAGATTATGATGAGACCTATAGACCTGTGGCAAAGATGACAACCATCAGGACACTCATAGCCATTGTGCATGTAAAGGTTGGAGATTATGTCAATTAGATGTGAAGAATGCTTTTCTTAATGGTTATATTTCAGTGATGTCTTCATGGAGCAACCACAAGGGTTCAGAGATAAAAGGTATTCAGAATATGTAAGTAAGCTCTAGAGAGCTTTATATGGTTTGAAACACGCCCCAAGGGCATGGAACTATTGACTTGTTAAGTTCTTGAAAGAACTTGGTTCTCAAGTATCTAAAGTTGATAGTAGCTTGCTTGTCAAAGCAAGTGATGATGGGTTCATTTACATGTGCATATATATTGATGACTTAATTCTTACAGGTATAGATGAGAAGGGAATTCAACTCAACATGGAGTGTATGTAACTCAAGAAAGGTATTTGAAGAACTTTTTGATCAAATTTAAAATGGAAGATTGCAAGGTGGCACGTACTCCAATGGAGGTGAATCACAAATTGAGCAGATATGGAGGAGAAGAATTCAAGGATATGAAACTTTATAAAAGTCTGGTTGGTAGTCTAATTTATGCTACATTAACTAGACCTGATTTGTCATATGCAATTGGAGTGTTGTCTCAATTCATGCATTGTCCTAGAAAAGAACATTGGGTTGCAAGACAAAGAGTGTTGAGATACATTAAGGGTAAACTCAAGGAATGTTTGTATTATGGTTTTACATCAGATACAAACATCAAGATATATAGTGATACAGATTGGGCAGGTAATCTTGATGATAGGCGATCAACATATGGATACTTGTGTTATGTGGGAGATAAGTTAATCTCTTGGCGCTCTAAGAAGCAACATATAGTTGTTTATCATCTACAAAGGCAGAGTAAAAAGGTACGGTTGAAGCTACAAAGGAAGTCATATGGTTGAAGACTCTCATGAAGAGTTTTGACATTACTCAGAGTACACCCACTATACATGGAGATAACATGAGGTCATTGTATCTAGCTGCTAATCCTGTTTTTCATGCCAGGTCCAAACATATTGAGATTCAGTATCACTTCTTAAGAGAGAAGGTGATTGATAAGGAGATTGAAGTCATACATACTTCAACAAAAGACCAGATTGCAGACATGCTAACCAAAAGCTTGGATGGACCAAAGCTACAAAGATTTAAAGACATGGCAGGTATAAATAAGATAGAGAAAACCTCAATTGATGATTGAGGGGGCGCTTTTGGTGAGATTCAATCACCAATTGATGTTTTGGATAAAGATTTGAAGTCAAAGGATGAAGAAAAGATCAACAATTGAAGATTGAAGATAGAGTATGTTCAGGAAATGAAGACTTGTATACATATGTACATTAATTTGAAGTTAGCTCACTTATACCTTTTGTATGGTCATGAGCTTGTACATATATGCCTATATATACAAGTAGAAAGTCAAGGCAAGTATGAGAGAGCATGAGATAACAAGAATTAGAAGTTGTAAGAGTCATTAGACATTTTAGAAGAGTAGAAGATCTCTCTCTCTCATCCAGATGTAAAATTTTTCAGAGAAGAAGAAAAATTGTGCCCAATCTTTTGCTGAGTACTCCTTCTATGTTTAATCTTTTGTGAAATGTTTTTGTACAAATCTAAGTCTATATTTGGTTGACCTTCGTACAAGTTTTCATATCCTAATTGTGATCGGGCTGAGAGAATTGAGAGTAGGAACATTTACATGTGTAAATGTTAAGAAGTGAAGTTGCAACAGGTGCAAAATTCGATGCTAATGTTTTGGTCAGTTCTCCTTCCATAGTGTAAAGTTTTGAGCAAGCAAGCACTCATTATTTAAGTTGGAAGGTAAGCTACCTATGGCTAAAAGCATTTGAATAAACGTGGTATAGTTTGAGAGAACTATGCATTTAAAGTTATAGGTGTCAAAGTCGATTGTAGAAAAGTACAGTTTTAGACATAGGTGGATTGTTTGAATCATTTCTCAAGATCTATTGAGTCTTTTAAGATTATTTTGTTGATATATTTAGGTAGTGATGTGTGTGAACACTCTAGGACCACCCGGGCACTTTTTTCCCTCTTTGGGAGGTTTTTTTCCCCCGGCTTGTATATACGCCTATTGCCCTAATGGGCTACTTATCTTTGTACATTCTCTAGTAATACATTCAGTATTGTGTGTTTGTGCTCCAAGCTTCTTCTTCTTCCTTGTGCTGTTCGCGTGCTTCCGTAGATGTCTATCTCCAACAATTGGTATCAGAGCAGGTCGTCGCTTCTTCTAGGGCGCCGTCGACACTCCTCCGTTTGCAGTCTCAGATTCGCACGAAATTTGGTGAGCATACTCACTGTGTTTCCGAGATCAAAACACCTTCGTTTTGTGGTGCCGAAATCGCGATATGAGCTCGTTTCGGCCTCCGAACGCACTATCGTAGTGCTTATGCAGGCTATTTCGTCCTTTTGTGCCAAAGGTATATACCAATTTTTGTTCGGCAATTTAAGTGTCTCAAAGTCTGCTACAGGTCTAGCAGAACACGTCTGGGCAGTTCTGTTCAACTTTTTGAGATACAGTCAATTTTCTGCATCAAGGTATTTTAGTCACCGACCATGGCTGAAAGCAGTGATGTATTCCGTATGTTGGCTGTTGAGGATAAGTTGGATGGTACCAACTACCCATTATGGGCTTATATGATGCGACATGTACTGGTTGCAAAAGGATTGTGGAGCATTGTGCAGGGTGTTGACAGATGTCCTGTTACACCTGTAACGACAGTTACTACAAATACAGGTGTTGGAGCTGATGAAGATGGTGTCAAAGATGATATTCCGCAGATTCTTGTTCGTGTTGTTGTTTCTATTGCACCTACTGCAGAGCAGATTCGCTGGGATGGCAGAGATGCCCAGGCACATGCATTGATAGCTTTGTCTGTCAAACGTGCCATTATTCCTCACATTCGCTCTTGCAAAACAGCAAAGGATGCTTGGGATACACATACCACTTTGTACCAGGCTAGGAATGAGGCTCGTGTTGCTTACCTCCGAAAACAGTTGGAGAGTGAGCACATGAATGAAGGTGATTCTATGGACAGTTTTGTCACAAAGATCAAAGACCTAAAGGAACAATTGATTTCTGCTGATGAGGTTATACCAGATAGCTCACTTGTGCAAACCGTTCTGAATGGTCTTCCTGATTCATATCAGAGTTTTGCCTCTATTCTTCGGTTGATGATGAAAGGCAATCCGAATGCCTTGTCATTTGAGGAATTAGTCTCTGTTCTGTTGCAGGAAGATCAGTCCAGGCAGAACAGGTCCATTATGCGTGTTGCAGATCAAGCTTTCCTGGCTAGTCAGAAGGGCAAAGGAAAATGGAGCTCTTCTACTAGTAAGCAGAAATCTACAAATGCTGCACAATCGAAGAACCAGGATAAAGATGAGAAGAAATCAGAAAAGCAGAAATTGTTTTGCAAGTACTGTAAAGGAAATGATCATATCATAAAGAACTGTCCAAAAGTGGCTGCTAAAGAGGCAAAGAAGAAAGAGGCTGGAATGGTTGTTGTAGAGGCCTCTACACCAAAAATAGAGTCTGCAAATCTTGTGCAGGAAGAAGAATGGGCGTTTACTACTTTCTGCAGTTTTGACCCATCTTCTCATGATCAGTGCATGTCTGCAGTAGACTCAGATGTTTGGTACTTTGACAGTGGGGCGACCAAACATATTACCTCGCAGCGTAGTTTCTTCTCTTCACTCGAGCCTGCCCCTATAGGGAATACTGTCACATGCGCCAATAACTCCTCTTATCATGTTATGGGAGTTGGTAAGATCATTCTGACTATTGCTGATGGTAGTTCTTTCACTTTGTCAGATGCTTTATTTGTGCCAGGGATCAAAAAGAACCTGTTATCAGTTTCTGCATTAGCCAAGATTGGCTTGGTTGTGAAATTCGTTGATGATAGGTGTACAGTCCATGATCTCTCAAATGGGGATGTGATTATTGCTTCTGGCATTTTATGTCATGGGCTGTATAAGCTCATAGACTATGAAAGATCTGTGAATGATTCAGCATGTGCAGTTCATGATTCTCAGGCTATGTCAGATGCAAAGCTTTGGCATGCATGCTTTGGTCATCTGAATTTTGCTAGTTTGTTACGCCTGCAGAAATCTGAAATGGTGTCCTCTTTGCCCAAACTTGAGGCACCTGGAAAACATGTTTGTGAAGGCTGTATTTTGGGCAAAATGCAGCGTTCCTCCTTTCCAAAAGATGGTTCAGTTCGGGCTACGCAAAAATTGCAGCTTGTACATAGTGATGTCTGTGGTCCTATGCAGACACCTTCTTTTGGAAATTACCTTTACTTGGTGACTTTCATTGATGATTTTTCCAGGCATGCATGGGTATATCCACTCAAAGCAAAGTCCGAAGTGTTCATGTGCTTCAAACAGTTTTTGGTTTTGGCTGAAAATCTGTCAGCATGTAAAATGGGCACCCTTCGTTCTGATCGAGGGGGGGAATATATGTCTTCAGATTTTAATGCATTTCTGGTTGAACCTGGGATAAAACACCAGTGTACAGTGCCGTATACACCTCAACAGAATGGAGTTGCTGAACGAAAGAACATGTCACTCATGGAGATGGCGAGGTGCATGGTCAAAAGTCAGGCTTTACCACATAGTTTCTGGCTTGAGGTTGTCATGTGTGAAGCATATGTATTGAACAGGTGTCCCACTAAAGCGTTGCAGTCTATCACTCCATATGAGGCTTGGCATGACCGCAAGCCATCTGTTGCTCATCTGCGTGTTTTTGGTTGTTTGGCATATGCATTAGTGCCTGATCAACATCGCAGAAAATTGGATGATAAGGCAATAAAATGTATTTTTGTTGGGTACAGTTTTGAAAGTAAAGGCTATCGTCTGTATCATCCACAGACTAAACGCATTCTGGTTAGCCGTGATGTTGTCTTTGTGGAAGATGCTATTCAGCCATTGCTTTCATGCACTAAGGAGACATCTGTTAGCTCCAAAGACATGTATGATACTTTGATGCCTCTTTTTACAGGTGGACAGTCTAGTGCTTGTCCTAATGAGGCAACTTCTCAGCCTTTGCAGGTTTCATATGATGATGCAGATCATTCCATTTCTGATGCAGATTTACATGATGCACTTGTTGATGAGAGAGCTGATATTGAGCAGGCAAAAACTATGCCAAAATGGCTGGTGCAGACTTTGCGTGACAGCAAATTACATGCACCTTTGTGATATCGTACTCGTTCAGGCTCTCATAGTGCCTCCTTTGCATCAGATTGCTATGCTATGGCTGCATCTAGTCTCTGTGATGAGAATGAGCTTGTTTCTTTTGATGAAGCACAAAATTCAGAAAATTGGATGGCTGCTATGCAATCTGAATATGATGCTATAATGAAGAATGGTACATGGTCTTTATGTGACTTGCCTCCTGGCAAGAAGGCCATTGGCACTAAGTGGGTATACAAGCTGAAGCGTAAACCTGATGGTACAGTTGACAGGTATAAGGCTAGGCTTGTTGCAAAGGGTTATGCACAGGAAAGAGGCATTGATTTTGATGAGACCTTTGCACCTACATGCCGTATGACTACTGTTAGGAGCATTTGTGCACTTGCAGCCCATCATGGTTGGAATGTACATCAGTTGGACATTAAAACAGCATTTCTGAATGGTGACTTGCATGAAGAAGTGTATGTTTTTCAGCCCCGTGGCTTTGTGCAGAAAGGGCATGAAAACCAGGTTTGCAGGTTAAAGAAGGCATTATATGGTTTAAAGCAAGCACCACGTGCTTGGTATGAGAAGATACATGCCTATCTGATTGCACATGATTTTGAGAATAGTCCAATTGAAAGCACCTTATATGTTAAGCGTGCTAATGATGTGCTTCTGATTATTGTTGTCTATGTTGATGACATGCTGCTCACTGGTCCTATTGAGACACATATTGCTGATTTTAAGGCTGATTTGCATGCCTCATTTGAGATGTCTGATTTGGGGCATTTGCATCACTATTTGGGCATTCAGTTTATGCAAGTTGATGGTGGAATGGCTTTGTGTCAAACGTAATATATTGACACATTATTGCAGCGTTTTGGCCTTGAAGACTGTAAGCCTATTGCCACTCCTATGGAGACAGGTTTACGATTGAGTCTTCATGATGCTCGAGATGCATTTGATGCTGTTCTCTATCAACAAGATGTTGGATGCTTGATTTACTTATGCATTACTCGGCCAAATATTCAGTTTGTTGTCTCATAGATGAGCAGGTTTATGCATTGCCCAGGAGTCACGCATTGGAAAGCGGTTAAGCACATCTTTCGCTACTTGAGTGGTACTCCGCTACTTGGGTTGTTTTATCCCAAGGGGGGATCACTACCGCCAGATTTGCATGCTTTTTCTGACTCAAATTGGGCTGGTTGCTTTGACACTCGTGTGTCCACTAGTGGTTTTTGCTTCATGCTTGGTAGCTCATGTATATCTTGCTTGAGCAAGAAGTAGCCTACTGTGGCCACTTCCAGTTGTGAGGCTGAGTATAGGGCAGCTTTCACAGCGACTGTTGAGTGTGTGTGGCTCAGACGCATTATGGCTGATTTGGGTGTTGGCCAGTCTTCTGCCACCACCATCTTCACTGACAGTCAGAGCGCATTGGCAGTTGCGAGGAACCCTGTGTTCCATGCTCGCACTAAGCACATCGAGGTGCATTATCACTATGTCAGGGAGAGGTTCTCTGCTTGGCATATGTGCCCACGCAGGAGAACATTGCACACCTTTTCACAAAGGCTCTCACTAGGGAGAAGTTTGAAGCTTTTCGCAAAGCTTTGGGCTTACTTCCTTTTGTGGAGTGATTTCCACATAGCTTGGCACTTCCTTATACATGAGTGCCAGCTCCTTGTTCACCGCATCACTCCCAGGGGGGATTTGTTGATATATTTAGGTAGTGATGTGTGTGAACACTCTAGGACCGTCGGGGCACTTTTTTCCCTCTTTGGGAGGTTTTTTTCCCCCGGCTTGTATATATGCCTATTTTCTTCCTAGTGTTGTTTGCATGCTTCCACAGACGTCTATCTCCAACATATTTAACTTGCAAAAGGTGTGCAAACATTAGACAACACTTCATAAAAAGTTTCATTGAAAAATTTACACATTTGGTTGGTCAATGAGTGAGTTAAGTGCAGCAGACTTTTTTGAGTAGTGACTCTCTTCACAGTTAGTTCAAAATTTTTATAATTTGGTATTGATCCTCCAAGTTGGTAAAGGTTTTGAGTTATTCTTGATATAGAAGTGTTCTAACATCAAGGATAGATTGTCCATCAAAATTAGCCATAAGGCATCTGAGCCACACACACTCAACAGTCACTGTGAAGATTGCCCTATACTCAGCCTCACAACTAGAAATGACTAGAGTAAACTACTTCTTGATCAACCAAGATATACATGAGCTACCAAGCATGAAGCAAGAGCCACTAGTGGACACAAACAATGTCATAGGAACCAGCCTAGTTAGAATCAGAAAAAGCATGCAAATCCGGCAGATGTCATCCCCCTTGGGATAAAACAATCCAAGTAGCCGAGTACCACTCAAGTAGCAAAAGATGCACAAGTAGCAGATATGATGACAAAGGCACTTGATGGAATAAAGCTTTGTAGATTCAAAGCTATGGCAGGTATTCAATCTATCAGAGAATGAAGACTCAAGCATACTTTAGCTTGAGGGGGAGCTGTTGGAACATCAAGCTTACACTATGCTTGAGGTGGATTTGATCTACATCAAAGGCTATCGCATCGAAAGAATATCCGTTGGAGAGTTCTTTTTCATATGCTCATTTATTGTATTTTTTTGAGAGATTTTTTATGGCTCATTTACCATTGTAAAAGCCTTGAGCTTTACACATGTAAAGGTAGAAAGATAGAGCCCAAATCCCACGAATTTTTGGTGGTTGAAGTTGCATTCAATTAAGCAATCAATCACCTAAAAGTAGATCAAAGTAGATCTTCACTTTTCCTAGATTGTAGGAAAGTGAATTGATTCCCTCCAACAACCATTCCCACCTTCATTTGAATTCAAATTCAACTTGTAAAAGTCGTGGAACACTCCTAGAGTCTATATAAAGACTTCAAATCACTTGTGCATTACATGGAAGCAATATACATACACTTGTGACCATCATTGTCTTGCTCCCTCAATTTTCTGCATCATCTTCTTCGCCAACAGTAACATTGCAGAGGTTGCTGCTCCATCCCCATAGCTCCAAATTGAACGCAAGATGTGTCATTGGAAAGGTATAAGTCTCTAGCTTATGTCTATAAATTTTCATAGCATTTAACTCCGTAAATAAGGAGAAATCTGAGTTTTTCTGCCTTGGGGTCAATCTCTACGTATTCCTGAAAAATAGGAATTACCACCGGTGAATGTCGCATTCATTCCTATAGCATATTTTGCTTATTCCTTATACTTTTGTGCATTCCATAAACTCAACCCTATGTGTATCACTCCCATAAAAGGATTTTTTCTAATTGTAATCATGCTGGTCGCTATGGGCATTTGAAGTTCATTGTCCATAGATAGTAAGTTTTTTGAGGTAATCGACCCGCGAACCTATATGTTTTGTATCAACTCATTCTCCTTGATGCTCCAAAGTACATAGTGCATTTCTTTGCACTTATCACATGCCTATAAGGTCTTTTTGAGTCTCCATAAGCTCAAGTGCTGGTCTTGTGCCGGTTGTCTTGACCAAACTTCATTAAGCTTACACTATGCTTGACGTGGATTTGATCTACATCAAAGGCTATCGCATCGAAAGAATATCCGTTGGAGAGTTCTTTTTCATATGCTCATTTATTGTATTTTTTTGAGATATTTTTGATGGCTTATTTACCGTTGTAAAAGCCTTGAGCTTTACACATGTAAAGGTAGAAAGATAGAGCCCAAATCCCACGAATTTTTGGTGGTTGAAGTTGCATTCAATCAAGCAATCAATCACCTAAAAGTAGATCAAAGTAGATCTTCACTTTTCCTAGATTGTAGGAAAGTGAATTGATTCCCTCCAACAACCATTCCCACCTTCATTTGAATTCAAATTCAACTTGTAAAAGTCGTGGAACACTCCTAGAGTCTATATAAATACTTCAAATCACTTGTACATTACATGGAAGCAATATACATACACTTGTGACCATCATTGTCTTGCTCCTTCAATTTTCTACATCATCTTCTTCACCAACAGTAATACTGCAGAGGCTGCTGCTCTCTCTCCAGAGCTCCAAATTGAGTGCAAGATGTGTCATTGGAAAGGTATAATTGTCTATTTTATGCCTTTAAATTTTCATAGCATTTGGTTCATTAAATTGCGAGGAATCTGAGTTTTCCTGCCTTTGGGTCAATCTCTACATATTCCTGAAAAATAGGAAGTACCACCAGTGAATGTTGCATTCATTCCTATAGCATATTTTTCTTATTCCTTATACTTTTGTGCATTCCATAAACTCAACCCTATGTGTATCACTCCCATAAAAGGATTTTTTGTAATTGTAATCACGCTGGTCGCTATGGGCATTTGAAGTTCATTGTCTCTTCCATAGATAGTAAGGTTTTTGAGCTAGTCGACCCACGAACCTATCTGTTTTGTATCGACTCATTCTCCTTGATGCTCCAAAGTACATAGTGCATTTCTTTCCATTTATCACATGCCTATAAGGTCTATTTGAGTCTCCATAAGCTCAAGTTCTGGTCTTGTGCCGGTTGGCTTGACCAAACTTCCTCGCCTCGAAACGCACTTTTCTACCTTCGAGAAGCTTCTCCAAGTTTTTTTAGTGGTATCAGAGCTAGATCAAGATGGGTGACGGCTTTCCCTAAATGATCAAGAAGCTTGATCGACACAACTACGCGGCTTGGCAAATCAGAATGGAGGCCTATTTGCAAGGTAGAAATCTTTATGGAATTGTAGCAGGTGATGAAGCTATGCCTATTCCAAGATCCAAAGGAGGACCAACACAAGAGGAGACAGATAAGCTCACACTTTGGTGCGCAAGGGATGCTCAAGCAAGGTCGTACATACTAAACTCTATCTCTGACTTTCTATTACCACATATTAGAGGATGCAAGACATCTCAAGAGACTTGGGATGCCCTCGAAACTTTCTTTTCTGCTAGTACCAAAGCAAGAAAGAATCATCTTTGGAACGAGTTCAACCAAATGAAGAAGACACCTAAACAAACCATCACAGAGTTTGTTACCAAGGTCAAGGAGGTTGTTGATCAGCTAGCATCCATTGGAGAGCTGATTGAAGAAGAGGTCATCATGAGGCAAATTCTCAACAGCATTCGAAGTGTTAAACAATGGCAATCCTTCACGACGGCTTATGATCTCATCATGGATGTGCAAACTCCAGACTTCAACATCTTTCTTGGACAACTCTTCAATCAAGAAGCCAACAATAGCATAAAGGAAGGTAAATCTTATCATGGTAATTCAACTAGTGCTCTATATGCAGATAAGAAGGATAAGAAGCAGAAAGGCAAGAAGAAGGAAGAAGATGAAGAAGAGACTTCTCAAGCCAACTTTGCAAGCAAGAGCAAATGGAAAGGGAAGAAGAAAGGACCAAAGCAAAACAAAGCCAAAGGTCAAAATGTTCAACCTTGTGCCATATGCAATAAGACCAACCACACCACTCAGAAGTGTTGGTTCAATGGGAAGACCCAGAAAGGAAGTGGAAGAGGTGGATATGGAAGCTATAGAGGCAGAGGTGGACACAACTTCAACAATAACAATAGAAGCTATAATAGAAGGGACTACAACAATTATTCAGAAGATCAACCACATGAAGACTCATTGCTTCTCATGAATCTAAGCCACAAAGAAGGTAAAGAAGATGATCATTTTTTCTACATAGATTCAGGATGTTCAAATCATGTTGTAGGCAACATTATTCTTTTATCTGATTTGGAAAGTCCAAATCATAGACATGAAGTGCAAACAGGGGATGACACGAAGCACAATGTGGAGAAGATTGGTAATGTCAAAGCTTCCAATGGCACGACAAACATTCTAAGTAAGGTTCTCTATGTACCCACTATCACTAAAAACCTAATAAGTGTAGGCGAAATAGTTGAAAAACGCTTGCAAGTTAGGTTCACCCAACATGGAGCTTTTGTGGAAGATCCATGTCAAGGCTTCAAGAAGATAGCCCGAGATGAGAAGCATGGTAGGCTCTTTACTTTTGAAGTACGAGAAACCAAGAACATAGATCTATTCAACTTTGGGTCTCAAACCCTAAGTGAGCTTGAAGTGTGGCATAAGAGACTTGCTCATGTGAATGAAAGAACCTTGAAGGATATATGCAGGGATCAAAGTGTTCTAGGACTACCGAACATATCAAAGCAACACATGATCAACAGGTGTGATGCATGTCAAATTGGGAAGGCACAAAGACAACCATTCAACCACAAAGGCTACATCCACAACAACTTATTGGACTTAGTACATACAGATGTATGGGGACCAAGTCAAGAACCTTCATTGGCAGGATCAAGGTATTATGTCTCATTTATTGATGACCATAGTAGATGGACTATTCTATACTTTATCAAGAGTAAGAATGAAGTGTTTGATTGCTTCAAGAAGTATCTTGCACATGTGGAGAATCATACAGGTAGATCACTAAAGAAGCTCAGATCTGATGGAGGGGGAGAATACTTCTCCAAAGAGTTTGATGAGTTCTTGCAGGACAAAGGTATCAAAAGGGAAGTGACTACTAGGTACTCTCCTCAATTAAATGGAATTGCAGAGAGGAGAAACAAGACATTGGTTGGATCAGCCTGAACAATGCTTGAAGAGAAGAAGTTGCCACATTATCTATGGGCAGAAGCTATTTCGACTGCTGTGTACCTTGTCAATAGACTACCATCCAAATCACTTCAAGGTATGACTCCTTATGAAGGATGGCATGGAAGAAAACCTAGTCTTGGACATTGCAAGGTTTTTGGTTGTTTAGCTTATGTTCATGTATCATCACAAATAAGAGGTAAGCTAGATGAAAGGGCAACAAAGGCAGTGTTTATTGGATATGATTCAACTCAGATGGGTTACAGGTTCTTCAATCCTTCAACCAAGCAATTCACTACAAGTAGAGATGTTGTGTTTGAAGAACACAGGTCTTGGTATGATGAAGACAAACAAAAGGTAACACTACCATATGATCTTGATTCTGACTCTCATCAATTAGGAAGCAAGCATGATACACAGGTCTAGGATCCAAGAAGTGATGCAGACGATGACCAAGATGAAAGAGAAAAGGATTACAAGCTATGGAAGTCAAGAGGCAAAGCAAAGATGCAAGAGGTTGGAGAATGCTCCAAACAAGCACCTAGAAGATCAGTAAGAGAGAAGAAACAACCAGAAAGGTATGGATATGATTCCACATTTGTTACGAAGCATTCAATATACTTGGCAAAAGACTCTATTTCAGAGGAACCCTCAACCTATGAAGAGGAAAAGGGAAACCCTGATTGGGAAAAGGCCATGAACGAAGAGATAGATGCATTGAAGGAGATGGACACTTGGGATTTGGTTCCAATGTCACCGAATCAAAAGTTAATTGGTTGTAAATGGGTATATAAAGCTAAAAGAAATTCAGATGGATCAGTTTGCAGGTACAAGGCAAGATTAGTTGCCAAAGGATGCTCACAAACTCATGGTATAGACTATGAGGAAACATTCTCACTAGTTGCAAAGATGACTACAATCACGACATTGATAAGTGTAGCTGCTACAAGGAATTGGAGACTCCTCCAACTTGATGTGAAAAATTCATTCTTAAATGGTTGGATAAGTGAAGAGGTATACATGTCACAACCACCAGGTTTCGAAAACCCTAATCATCCATCTTATGTTTGCAGACTTAAGAAAGCATTGTATGGATTGAAACAAGCTCCAAGAGCTTGGAATTACAGGTTGGTTACATATCTTCAAGATCAAGGGTTCAAAGCTAGCAGCTCAGATCCTTCTCTATTCATCAAAAGGGATCGCAATGAGGTTATCTATCTATGTGTATATATAGATGATATTATTGTGACAGGTGATGATCTAAATGGCATTCAAATGATCAAGAGACACATGCAAGAGGAGTTCAAAATCAGTGACCTAGGTGATCTCACATATTTCCTAGGTATGCAGGTGATATACACAGATGAAGGAATGTATTTGACTCAAAGAAGATACATTCAGGATCTTCTTCTCAAGTTCAAAATGGAGAACACTAAACCTGCAGGTACACCTTTGGAGATGAATCATAAATTAAGTGTTTATGAAGGTGAGAAAATTGAAGACATTAAAGAGTATCAAAGCTTGGTAGGTAGCTTGATATATGCTACTCATACAAGGGCAGACATCTCATATAGTGTGGGAGTGCTTAGTCAGTTCATGCACTCACCGAGAAGACCACACATGGATGCAGCTAAGAGAGTACTTAAGTATCTCAAAGGTACAATCAACGAAGGTATATTCTATCCTTACTCTTCAGATTTGGATATCAAAATCTATTCAGATGCAGATTGGGCAGGAGCTAAGGATGACAGAAAAAGTACATCTGGTTATTTGCCATTTGCAGGTTCAAAGCTAGTGTCATGGAGTTCCAAGAAGCAACCAACAATTGCTTTATCTTCAACTGAAGCAGAATATAGAGGCTTGACCATAGCAACTCAAGAGGCAATATGGTTAAAAGCATTGTATACAGATTTGGGACTTGTGAGTTCCAAACCTCACATATTTGGAGATAATGTAAGTTCCATGCATCTAGCGGCAAATCCTATTTTTCATGCGAGAACCAAGCACATAGAAGTCCATTACCACTTCATCAGGGAGAAGCTCATGGCAAAGGAGATTGAAATTTCTTTTGTTCCAACTGAAAAGCAAGTAGCAAATATGATGACGAAGGAACTTGATGGAATAAAGCTTTGTAGATTCAAAGTTACGGCAGGTATTCAACCTATCAGAGAATGAAGACTCAAGCATACTTTAGCTTGAGGGCTAGCTGTTGGAACATCAAGCTTACACTATGCTTGACGTGGATTTGATCTACATCAAAGGCTATCGCATCGAAAGAATATCCGTTGGAGAGTTCTTTTTCATATGCTCATTTATTGTATTTTTTTGAGAGATTTTTGATGGCTCATTTACCGTTGTAAAAGCCTTGAGCTTTACACATGTAAAGGTAGAAAGATAGAGCCCAAATCCCACGAATTTTTGGTGGTTGAAGCTGCATTCAATTAAGCAATCAATCACCTAAAAGTAGATCAAAGTAGATCTTCACTTTTCCTAGATTGTAGGAAAGTGAATTGATTCCCTCCAACAACCATTCCCACCTTCATTTGAATTCAAATTCAACTTTTAAAAGTCATGGAACACTCCTAGAGTCTATATAAATACTTCAAATCACTTGTACATTACATGGAAGCAATATACATACACTTGTGACCATCATTGTCTTGCTCCTTCAATTTTCTGCATCATCTTCTTCACCAACAGTAATATTGCAGAGGCTGCTGCTCTCTCTCCAGAGCTCCAAATTTAGTGCTATATGTCTCATTGGAAAGGTATAAGTATCTTGTTTATGCCTATAAATTTGCATAGCATTTGGCTTAGTAGATTGGGAGAAATCTGCCTCGGGTTCAATCTCTGCGTATTCCTGAAAAATAGGAAGTACCACCGGTGAATGTCGCATTCATTCCTATAGCATATTTTGCTTAGTCTTTATACTTTGTGCATTACATACACTCAAGCCTATGTGTATCACTCCCATAAAAGGATTTTTTCTAATTGTAATCACGTTGGTCGCTATGGGCATTTGAAGTTCATTGTCTCTTCCATAGATAGTAAGTTTTTTGAGCTAGTCGACCCGCAAACCTATCTGTCTTGTATCGACTCATTCTCCTTGATGCTCCAAAGTACATAGTGCAATTCTTTGCACTTATCACATGCCTATAATGTCTATTTGAGTCTCCATAAGCTCAAGTGCTGGTCTTGTGCCGATTGGCTTGACCAAACTTCGTCGCCTCGAAATGCACTTTTCTACCTTCGACAAGCTTCTCCAAGTTTTTTCATGAACATATGATCATTAGATGGGTCTCATCAAGAGCTTCGAAATGAACCCATTATTGATCATATTTGGAGTCTAGAGCTGAGAGAAAAGTTTGAATTTGTGCTTGATACTGTAAATGCTATCGGGACGTGCATTTTCAGAGAGTTAGTGAGCTGGAGAGGTAGTTGAGACAAGTCACATGCATCGTAGCATTGATACTTCTCTTACCATCATGTGTGCACATGTCCTCATACACTTGGTACGTCTAACTCCTCGGATTGATAATTAAACATGTATTAATCCACCACTATATGCACTTGTGGGGCGATTGAGGTAAAGTCTCATCGACACAAGTCCCTAAGACTTCACGACTTAGGTACACATGTTTTTGGTGCCATTGTCAGGGAAAAGCCCAACCAAGGTGCCTTCATGATCGTTATAGCTATGGAGTGAATGAATCATACTTGTAGAGGTGAATTCACTCTGTGGCAAGTCATTAGGTATTTCAACACTTGTTACTTCACACTTTAGGAGTGTGTGTAATGAGTTTTCAAGTTTAGGTTTAGGAGTGAGGAAGTGAGGAAAGATTTAGGGTTTCACTTGGCTAACCAAGGCCATAAGACCCAAAAAAATAGTCATTTTCTAGTCACTTGTTTTGAACAAGTATCATGGGAGAGCAGGGATCGGTATCATGGGAGTCGTATCATGGCAAGTAGGTGCATAAAAAACATTTTGAGCACAGAGCCTAGGCTAGATACTCTTGAAGGTGAGTTCTTTAACTTTAGAACCTCAAAAAGTATAAATAACACTCACAAACATGATCAAACTCACACGTGATATTGCAGGGGAAGACAGGAGGTTTTGGGTGATTTTTTGAGTAGCACAGTGGGCTAAGAGTGAAGTGGAAAGAGAACACACACTTTGCACTAAAACTTTTTAAGTTTTAATCACTTTTGGCTGTAGTATCATGATCAGTTGAGTTTTGGTATCACGATACCAAAATTCCCTAGTATCATGATACCCGCTTGGTATCGTATCGTGCATACCACCTTGAGTTATTGTGATATCATCAAGGTATTGTGTATCGTCAAGTGTTGGTATCGCGATTGCGATCATTCGGTGGTATCGTATCGTGGTCCACCAGGTATTGTATTGTCCCACTCTTGGTATCGTATCGTGAGTGTAACTAGTATCGTATCGCGGTTATCTTAAGTATCATATCCCATCATTTTGGTGGTATCGTATCGTCTAGGTCAAGATATCGTATTGTCGATCGAGTGGTATCGTATCCTTCACATAGTGGTATCGTATCGTGAGCTAATTTGGTATCGTATCGTGAGGTTGGTATCGTTTCATGACTGATAGAGGTATCGGATTGAGTGCAAACCAAGTATCATATCATCTTGTTCAAGTAGTATTGTATTGTGCCATAGTAGTATCATATCATAAATACATGCTTACCTATCACATTTAATGGGTATATAACTAAAGCTATCTTAGACACCAGAGCGGGTGTAGCCATAGCCACCAAAGAAATCTGGGAAAAATGGGGAAAACTAGCCCTATGACCAACACGTATGAAGCTTCAACTAGCAGACGGCCATGTGGAAAGACCCCTAGGAATATTGGAGAAGGTTAAGCTTACTACCTATGGAGTAGAATTTGAACACACTCTAGCCATATGTCAATTTGGAAAGGCCAATAATTATGAAATGATATTAGGACGACCTTTTATGAGACAACTCATAGTAGTACAAGATTGGGGAAGAGATGCATTATACTTGCAACATCAAGAGACCACTACAAAGATAAATTTACATACATTTTCATATAGGGATGTGCCCCCACTACAATGGAATCCCATACATAAGGAGGAAGATGATTTGTCTATTCACAGTGCAGGTTCTAGTGATCAATCATGGATGCACAAAGATGCTCAATTATGGATGTGCAAAGAGGCAAAACAAGAGGTGAATAAAATTCAATCATGGCCTATCGGACATGGAAATCACCGGCTCATAGATGATCCCAGGTATATGCCTCAAATGTTCCCAGATGAAGCATTCGAACCACACAGATGGATGGAGATTCTAGCCACCTTAGATGTGTGTGTAAATGAGGACGTATGGATGCATGCGTGAAGAAGGTTATGATGTGAGCTTTTACATGGTAATCCTTCAGGAGGTAGAGGCAGGAGAATTGTTAGAAAAGGAATGGTGGGAGGAGTACGAAAGCATAGAGATGGAGCCGGAGTTCGATTAGGAGGAATGGTATTTAGAAATAATACAGGCCAAGAATGAGAAAGAAACACCCAAGGTATTAGCGATAGAAGTAGCTCATGCAAGACCAGACGACAAGGAAACCTTAGATAAGGTAGAATAAACTCTAGATCTTCTTGAAGTCCCAGAGCACTTCAAAAGATAAAGTGGAAGCGAGAAAGATAGCTATTCAAATGCTGAAAAGGGAAGCCATAGAAGGCAAAGCTTATGATAACAAGGAACAAACTAAGAAAGTAATAGTGACCATGGAAGAAGGAGAAGAGAGATGTATGATATTGGAAGAGACGTGTCGCCTGAAGAGGAAGAAGAACTGATAGCACTAATCAAAAAATATCGGGATGTATTTGCATAGACCTAGAAGGACCTCAAGGGAGTAGATCCATCCATTTTCTCCCATATAATCCCAATGACACCTGATGTGAAACCATCAACGCAACACCCTTACACATATAATGATGTCTATTCTGCAAAAATTAAAGAGGAGATAGACAAACTGTTAGCCGCCATATTCATTTATGAGGTAGAGCACACGGAATGGGTGTCACCATTAGTGGTAGTACCAAAGAAGAATGGAAAACTAAGAGTGTGTATTAACCTAGAGAAAGTAAATGTAGCCACTATCCGTGATAGCCACCCATTACCAATCATTGACCATCTCTTGGAAAGAGTTGCAGGCAAGGAAGTATATAGCTTCCTAGATGGATTCTCAGAGTATAACCAAGTAGCCATCGCTATTGATGATCAACATAAAATAGCTTTCACAACTGAATGGGGATTTTATGCTTTCAGAGTGATGCCATTTGGGCTCACAAATGCCCTCATTACCTTCCAAAGGTTGATGTGTCATGTGTTTAAGGAATTCCTAAGGAAGAATATAGAAGTCTACGTAGATGATTTATGCACCTACTCAGGCCAAAGAAGTGAACACATTCTTAGAATTACGGAATATTTTTTAGAAATGTCGACAATATCGAGTGTGCTTGAATCCTGAAAAATGTGTCTTTATGGTAAGGCAAGGAGAAATCTTAGGACACATTGTATCAAAGAATGGAATTTCCATGGATGAGGATAACATTAAGGTAATCATAGAATTGCCTACACCAAAAAATGCAAAGGAAGTACAAGCCTTTATGGGTCATTGTGGATATTACCGTAGATTTATCCACATGTATGCCATAATCGCTAAGCCACTATATGGATTATTAATGCAATTCACTTGGATGGATGAGTGCAAAAAAGCATTTAATGAATTGAAGTAATGATTAAGCACAGCACCTATATTGAAGATACCCAATTGGAATAAATCATTCCATATCCATGTAGATGCGTCTAATTATGCAATAGGATGCATATTAGCTCAACCCACGGATGAAGGAAAATTAGACCATCCTATCACCTATGCAACTAGACAACTCAACCAGGTAGAAAGAAATTATACCACCACGGAAGGAGAAGGTTTAGGAATGGTGTATGCAGTCAACAAATTTAGACATTACCTCCTAGCTAACAAATTCAAGTTGTTTATCGACCATCAGGCCTTATTGTACCTAGTCAATAAGCCCTGTAATACGAGAAGGCTAGTGAGATGGTTTTTATTGCTGATGGAGTTTGATTTTGAAGTAGTGGTCAAAAAAGGGAATACTCATGTGAGAGCTGATCACCTGTCTAGGTTAACACATGAACCACCCAACGGAGTGGCGGATGATCTACCTAACACATACTTATTCAACCTAGAAGTATGTCCAAAGTGGGCCGAAAAGTTCATTCATATACTCACACATGGACCACATCATAGAATCAACAAAGATGACAGAAAAGGATTTCTGCAATCACGTAATTTGCATATTGTGGTAGGAAGTTTGTACTATAAAGAACCAAACGACGTATTGTTGAGATGTGTAGAAGAGGCTGAACAAAAGAACTTAATCGAGCAAGCTCATGTGAATCGATGGAAAATTCATAAAGGAGCTTATGGAACGCTAAGGGAATTAAAAAGATTGGGAGTGTACTAGCTAGATATGCCAAAAGATGTGCATGAATATATTGGCAGTTGCCAAGGATGCCAAGAACATACTTTAGAAGACCATACATCATTACAATTCTCTACCATAGCACCAAAATGGAGTAGGGCATTGGTTGAATTCCTGAAAACGTGAGAGCACGAGGGAGGAATGAGTCTAGCAAGGAAGTGATCCCTAGAAGAAATGAGCAAGGACTATACTATAATGGGAAGGCAATTATTTAAAAGAGGAACTAGACTATGCATCCACGAAGAAGAATACTTACCTATATTAGAGATGGCACGTGCAGGCACTGCAGGAGGACATTTTTTGGCCAAAAGAACTGTAAAAATGATTGTCTTTGCAAGCTTGCGATGGTCAACTCTACATATGGATGCAGACACTTATGTACGAAGTTGTGAGGTGTGCCAAAGAACCAAGTATCCTATTAGGAGAGATGATATGCCTCTAAGACCCATGATTTGTGTGAGAGCCTTTTCAAAATGGGGCATTGATTTCATAGGACACATTAATCCTCCAACCAAATGATCATATGCGGACTATATAATAGTGGCAATGGAATATCTAACGAAATGGGTAGAAGCAAAAGCAACAAGAAAGAATGATGTGCAGACTACAGTGAAGTTTCTCTTTGAGAATGCCTTTACTCGTTTTGGATTACCAATAGAGATAGTGAGCGATAGAGGAATGCACTTCATCAATGAAGTAATAGAATCATTGATGAACAAATTCCTAGTAATTCACAAAAAATTAGCTCCCTATCACCCTCAAGCTAATGGTCAGGCAAAGAGTTCTAATAAAGTGTTATGTATAGTGTTGACAAAGATAGTCAACAACGGAAGGTCAGATTGGGATTTGGCCTTCCGAGTGGCTTACAAGACAGCCATTGGAGCTACTCCTTTTAACTTAGTATACGGACAGAATGCAACATTACCAATTGACTTTTTAGTACCTACTCTACGTGTAGCACAATAGTATGAATGGACAGGCCATGAACTATCCAAGCAATTATACCAAATTGAGAAAGTACACGAAACCAGATTACAAGCACTTGCGGGAATTTATGCTGCTAAGCAAAGGTAGAAAGCATATTATGATGCACATATCAAAGACAAAGGCTTAAAGGAAGGAGATTTGTTCCTATTATATACATTGAAACAACATGCTAAGAAATTGCAACAACACGGATATGGACCATTATTGATAAATCGAATCTCAACAAGCAGAGCAGTGAATCTAGCTACATTAGACGGAGATGTTCTTCCCAACTACATAAGCAGATGTAGAGTGAAACAGTATATGGAACCATTAATAGACCAAATGTTAGTGCGACTTTTGGGAGCACAAAATCGAAAGAAGGAAGAAGAGAGGATTAGAGAAGAAGCACGCCAGGAAGCCTTAGAGCATATCAAGAGACGAAAAGAGTGGATACACCAAAGGGATGAATGATATCTACAGGGAGAGGAACATATTCCCATGGCCAACTATCAAGTCAATAATACAAGCAATACGAGCTATAGTATCTCCCAACCATACTTAAACCTAGGAATCAAAAACTCAAAGTATAAATTAGTGGATGCTCTGATTGAGTCATGAGTGGCTCTCAGTTGTATACGAGTGTTGTTAACCACTCATCTCCAAATGACCATAAGTCCCACTAGGGCATGTATGATAGAATGTGTCGGAGAAGCCCTAATGTCCCTTCACTTAGGAAACTCCTCGATGGAGCAAAGACTATTGGTATGCAAGGATGAAGACCTTATCAAAAATCTAATTCTAGGAAAAGATTGGATCATTGAGAATGAAGTCAGCATACATCTGGGTCAAGGATACATATCAGCCAAAATAGGGCATAAAGAAGTCTTTAATTTGTTGGAAGAAAGATCATCACAAATCAGTAATGTCATCAAACCTAAGGGAGAGAACTTAAAAGAAGGGAAAGAAATTGATTCATTAAAGAGTATATCCCAAGAATGCCTTAACCTAGAATTGCCTGCAAATAGGGAAGTGTTTCATGATTGTGTGACCACCTCGCCCTTGTGACATGAGCCTAAGAGTGATCATGAGGACATTACTTCTCAACATATCTACCCTATAAGAGGAAAACCTACATGGATGACGACTATCCGAACCTCACGTCCATGCAATACTCATTTTCAATGGGTGCGTAAAGATCGAATCACTCAACAAGTCAACACAACACAGAAGTAAATTATCCATCCAGTAGAAACACAGAGAAACAACCACCATTCACAATCACAATCGGATAAACCAAGACTTCTTCGTCTATGGCTTCCAAATTCATTAGTAGAAGCCTAGAAATCACAGCAACAAATATGGATCTCAAAAACAGTCCGACAAACAGCAAATCAAGAAATAGGAAAGCTCAATGAGGTATCATACCTACAGTGTGAAGCAAAAATGTCTATAAACACTAACCAAGGATACCAAAGGACCACAGAACGAGGAGCTCGATAGAAGAAAATGCCACGAGCACAAACTACCAAGTGGATATGGAGGCCTAAAAAACTACAAGGAACTAAAGAACAGAGTCAACTAAATGCTACTTGCACTCATGAAGAATCCAGTGCATCCAGAGTATGCATGACAGGGCCACATTACAAGGCCATGGATTCGGCACATTGGCTCTTCAACAAAAGTAGTGGTCCACGTTTCCACAATTGGAATGGGACTTAGCTTCTATTGTCATAGGAATGACCATACATTGTAAATAAATAAATGCTTTGGCTAGCATTAATCTTCTGTTTTCTTTCAGGATTAAAACTTAAGAAAGGTGTGATGGCTTTCGAAGATTCTGAGGCAACCATTCAAGAGGAAGTACTCAAATTTCCACTACAAAGTGTAACAAAAGCTAAGGGCCATTGGTTTAGAGAAGACCAACCTACAAGAGAGCATCTATTCTTGGTGACCATAAAGATCATGGACACAGATCATCAGTTCCCAGTGATGTCCCAGGACTTTAAATTCTTACATGAACTCCCATCGATTGTGGATGTATTAATGAAGGTAGGAATTCGTAAGTGCTTCGAGCTACCAATTTATAAGCTGGATTTTTAACAGTGTACTCAGGCTATGAACAGTCTTCAATCGGCTCTACATAATCCTTTAGTACCAAAAGCAAAATTTCTCAATGCGGAAGGATAATGGGTGATTATTCAGTTCACGCATGAATTGATTAAAGAAGCATTTGGATGGGAGAAAGATGGGAACACCGACCTAAAGGATGAAAGTCATGGAGCAAAAACCCGAACATTTGTGGACATCAATCGTGTGGATATCAAAGAGGAGGTAAGGCTCATACATCAACATTTCTGCTTTCCAACATGCACTGCTACACAACACCACAAAAGGTTATAGTACACCTTCTATCTCATGCCACCAAACAAATTGGCAATCAAGTGAATCTGACACCCTATGTCCAAGAATTCTTATTCAAAGCTAAAAAGCAATGGGGTCAAAAAAAATTCCTTAATGGAAGTGTGGCTTTGACAATCTTGATTTATCATGCATTAGGTATTAGGGAGTACCTTAAGCAAATGCTTTCATCAATTGAAATGGCAAAGAATGCAAAGCTAGCTATCATTCCTAGGAAGAAGAAAGGAGTGAAGGTGACTTGAGGCACGAACAAGCTATCAACCCAGAATGAGAGGTGGAAAGAGATTAAGAGAAGTATTGAAGGTGGAAGAAGCACTCCCTTCATTGAAAAGAATACATGTACTTCCAAGAACCAAAATCGAACAGGTCAAGCCAATCATAGAAGAAGAGTTAAAGGAAGCCATGGAAGATACTCACATATTTATGGAAGGACAAGTGAACCTACCAGTCCAAGGGCACCACTATCATCAAGAACATGCAAAGACCATGCAAGGCAACAGACTAATAAAATTCCATAGATATAGAGAACTAGGATTGGTGAACTCTAGTTCATCTTCTGAAGTTCAGGAAGACCATGTATCATCCCCCATGAATTTGGATATCAAAAGTGAAACAAATGAACAATACAGTCATAGAGACACCAAAGAAAGGATCGTCACAAGGAGAGGTCCATACACTAAAGATGAATGAAGAAACAAAGATTCAAATCATGGAGACCCACTTGGACGGTGAAAGATCATGAAGATGTGGACAAGCAAGAACCATTTACACCCATAAGGATTGTAGCTGAGCCTTCCCCATTGGATGTAACATTTCAAGGAAGTGCTACAAAACATACAACACATGAAGAAAAAGAAAATCGGATCCACCTTCAAATTAGACAGCCATATAATGAAACGATACATGTGGACAAGGGAAAAGATGCACTCACGGGTGAAGAACCAAGCATCCCAAAGACATGGCTGAATGTAGATGTGGCTCAACTCAAACTCGTAGTAAAGAAAATGATAGAAAGGACCATGGATACTCAGCAAAAATTCATAGAAGCAGATAGTGATTATGACAAGGCTTTAGTGGAACGCAATCAATTCAAAGCATTGAATGAGAAGTTATCTACACAGGTATTACAAGTTCAACATGCATTTACAACTAAGGAAAAAGAGGCAAATGAAGCTATGGAAAAGTGCAACGTACTCATTGTCGAAAATCAAAAAATGCAAGATCAGCTCAAAGAGCTTCAGAGTAAGTATAAAGCAGGTGAAGTAGATTTGGCACAATTGATTACCAGAAGCAAACTTCTAGAGACACAAATTAAGGTATACATGGATGAAGCAGATAATCTCAGAAATAGAAATAAAGAACTGATGACTGCCATTTTGTGCAATCAACCGATAGAGGCACAAGAAATTGCGCCTAATAATACACAAGCAATGGAAGCTCAAATCGCAAAGTATGAAGATCAGCTAAAACAAGAGCAAGCACTAAGGGAAGAATGGGAAAAGAAATACATGCATGATACAAATGAGCTCAGAAAAGGATGGAAGATTGTTGAAGCTAAAACGATAGAACAATGTAGAGAAGATGCCGAACAAATTGTTGTTATAGGTGAAGATCTCCTGAAGAACAAGGAAGCACTCACAACAGTGGCTAGTGAAATCATGAAAAAGAACAAAATCATTGAAAACCTAAAGGCTCAATTAGCACAACACATTCCAATGGGACACCAGTAGTTCCGAGCTCCCAAGCGGCTACTGTGGAGATTGAGGTACGTTCTCTTTCTCCCCCCATGCATCATTCTCCCATCAAGGAAGAAGCAGAGCCGAGCACTGGCCGACATAAACGGGTTGTTACAGAACTAAGCCATCATGAGAGGGCACTACTGGTGTTCCAGCTTACAAAGCAGTTTGAAGATCAGGTAGTAAAGGTAATGAAGGAGGCAAGGATAGAAAGTAAGAGTTTTGAACACATTCTGAATCCATTTAATATACCCTACAAATTATTAAAAGAGAAAACTAGACAGTATATCAAAAAAACTACAAACAAGGAACCTGATCATGATCTGCAATTCAACATGAACACATTTTCTTATACTCACAAAGAATTTGACAAGGCAGATCTTGTGTGGAGAAGAAAGTTCTTGGAAAAGAATCTGACATTACGGGTGCACTGGGAGTCAGTGCCAGGGTACCATAAATAATCAATGGCTAAACTATCCATTACTACCAAGTCCGCCTCATAATTACTTACCAACGGAAGAATACATGGTACAAACAATTGAATTTTGGTTATCAAGATATGCGACAGTACCAGACTTAGCCATCAAGATGACAAATAAAATATTAAGCATGCTCCTTACAGTTTTGAAAGTATTTAAGCATGCACAATATACATTTTTGAACTTTATCAGCATCAATCAAGGAGTAGATGCAATCATGTACTACACCAAGCAGACTTACAATTATGCCTATGTATTCTAGATTAATGTTCCTACCGAGTCCATATATGCAGACCTTTGAGGAAGCTTTCTTTACAGGCTTCTTTGTGATGGATTCGGAAATTTTTGTAAAAATGGCTTTGAATTTTAATGAAAGACTGTTGGCCTACGAGCTGAGCTTCTTTGCAGATCACAAGCATGCACCAGATGATGGAGTGAAGTCAACACAGTGGAAAGAGCTAATGATATGTGAAGCCAATTTGATAAATCACAGAGAGCAGAAAGTTATCCAAACATACTCATGTCACCACAAAAAAGCATGTTGGGGATGACAGAGTTTAGGAGAAGGGGGGGGGAATCAAGTAAAAAGAGAAGAAGAAGAAGATCCAAAAACAAAACAGCTCAATAAGAAGAACCACCCTCTATCCAAAGCCCCACAGGGGCACACATCAGGCTGCAACACCAAAGAAGCAGGTCCCGAGGAGTGAAAACAAAAAATTTCAATAGGACCTTAGCAGCCTAACAGTAGCATGCACAGTGGACTTGGACCCAATAGGTTAAGAATCTTTCATATCTGACAAAGGATTATTAATTCTATTTAAATCATAAAGAAACTCATTGAAAACTTCATGGAGACTAGAGACTTTTGAATCAGTAGTTTGTCAAAAAACATATTCATCCAGATTTTGATGAAGTTGGACAATCCATATAGTGGCTTCTTCTTTAGCTTCTAAAAAAATAGCTTTAAGCTTTT
Organism: Ceratopteris richardii; assembly: GCA_020310875.1. Lineage (NCBI taxonomy): Eukaryota > Viridiplantae > Streptophyta > Polypodiopsida > Polypodiales > Pteridaceae > Ceratopteris > Ceratopteris richardii. The sequence continues at coordinate 136,089,339 of CM035409.1, read as the reverse complement.
CTAAGAAATCTTGCAAAGCTACTTTTGCTTCTTCATGTCGTAATTGAATTCATTGCAACTCTGGATTGTGCTGAGTTAATTGTGTCTCCATATCAGTAAGTTGTTTTTGCAATTCTTCTTTATTCTGTAACAAGGAGGAAATTTTGATCTCTTTATCAGTGAGCATTTGAACTTGATCAATATTTACTTGAGTAGCCTCCTATGGTTGAACTTTCAGATCTTTTATTCCATCCACCTTGGCCTTAGAAACCTAAAGACTCTCAGTTAAAGAGACAATATGATCTTTTGCAAAATTGTGTTATGTCAGTAATGTAGTAGCTTGATGTTGCAAATCATCCTTATCAGCATGAACATGTCAAAGCTCCTCTTTAATTGCTACAAGTTGCTCAGTCACTTCTTGATGGTCCAGTGATTTCTTCTATATGTATCTCGAGAGCATTAATCTTATTTTTAAAATATCGAGCCTCTTCATTAGAACAATTTTCCCTTCCTACTAATGCATCCTATAACTTCACATTCTGTTGCTTGTAAAGAAACAACTCAGCATATAGCTGGTCTAGTTGAGATTGAGCTAAAAATTGAACACTTTTCTTAAATGGAGCATAATGCTAACAAGCGAGCAACATCCGTAATTGTTCTTGCTTGTACTTAATAATCCTTAAAAAACCAAGGATATATAATTGAAGATCAATTAATGGCTGGTAATTGGACTTTACCTGCTTGATTCCTCTATGGATTGGAGTTTCTCTTGTTGAATACAGGGAAACGAATCGAAGGTGGAGACCCTGACTACAAAAATTGATTGGTTTCAGTTCATCGACATGTCGAGGGTTGAGATCTTGATTCTCCTGCAAATTTTAAGGGAGGGTAAGAGGCTGACCGCTTGTTGGGGACCACCATGCTAATGGATTGGGAAATCCAGTCTAACCGTGACTGTTGAAGCTCCTTTGTTGTTGTTGTTGTTGTTGTTGTTGATGTTGTTGTTGTTGTTGTTGTTGTTGTTGTTGTTGTTGTTGTTGTTGTTGTTGTTGTTTCTGCCTCTATTGTTGTTGTTGTTGTTGTTGCCTCTGTTGTTTTTGTTGTTGCCCACCGGGTCCTTGGTTGTGTGTTTGTTGTTGTTGAGGTTTCCCTTCTGGACCGTTGCCTATCACTACTACTATTGTTGTTGTCAATGGGCAGCCTCATTCGTTGTTGTCTATTGCCATTGTTGGCTTCAACAGCTACGACAACCTCCTTCTGATGTTGGTGTCAGAGCTCCTCCTTTGGTTGCTTCTGCATTCTTCATTGTCGTTCTTCCTCCACCTGGCGAATAGCTTCTTGAACAATAGGGGCCCAAGCTCGCTTCTCCGCATTCAAAGGTTGAGTAGGTTTGGTACAGATCTTTTACTCTATTTCTTACCTGCCTGAAGGGAAGCTTCTTCATCCACCAGAATAAGTTGTCGCAACCCAGGTAACAAAGTTGTAGGAACCAGCAAAGCCAATAGCACACCAAGATTTGTATCTAGTTATTGGGGCTTGTGAGCAGGTCTGCACAGTCTTCTCACTTCCTTCTTTATGTGCCTAAGAATTATTTTAGCCCAGTTAACGTGTCCTGCTACTTTTGCATCCTCCATTAACGAATAGAGCATTTGAGAAACTCCATAGGGCTTGGTCTACACAAAGACTATTAACCTAGCGAGTCACAATCCAAACTTCCATGGATTAGTGTCCGAGAGTCTAGCATAATTGTATTCTCTTGAAAATGTGCAAACAAAAATGCTCTCCATTTCTGTTGTCAAGGCTAAATCTGATAATGCAATAATTTATGGATAACATGCAATTGAGTTGAAATGTACATCGGGTCAATCACCAATCGAGTAGTTTCTCCAATAGAAAATTCGATAAAAGCAAGTTGATCACCAGCTTCTTTGAGTTGACCATGGCATCGATGCACGAAAGCATTGATCATGGGATGGTTGGGAATACTGGGCCATGGGATTCGTGCATACTGCAACAATCCTCTACATTGAAACCAATCCATATGCAATTGTGTTAAGTGATCAGGGATCACTAATGAGCTCATGTTTCTCAGCTTGAGGGTGTTGAGTAACATGGTGCTTGTCAAATTAGCAGAAGTAAGAAGGGAGCAAAAGTGCAACTGTAAAAAGTACAAGTAAAACTAAAGATAAATTGATCCAAAGTTTAAATATGATAGAGCAATGCCATTGAAATGTAAAATCCTAAATATCTACATTGGCAAAATTCAACATAGAGGGCTTTTAATGTTGCATGCACATTCAATGTTATCGAGTCGGGCAAAAATATTTTTCTTAAACACCATGGATTGATACATCATCCTCCTCTTTATGGATGGTGTTCCATTGAAGAGGTGGAACATCCCTATAAGAGAAGTTTTGGAGATTTATTTTAATGTTCATGCCCTGGTGTTGAAGATATAATACATCTTGTCTCCAATCTTTAAATACCCTTAGTTGTCGCATGAAAGGTCTTCATAGAATCGTCTCATAATTACTTGCCTTGCCAAGTTGGCATATGGCTAAGGTGTGTTCAAATTCTACCCACATGTAGTCAAAATTACATTTTCTAGGAGTCCTAAAGGACATTCTACATGACCATCTACGAATGGCAACTTCATCTGTGTTGATCTCAATACAAGTTTTCCCGATTTTTCCTAAATCGCTTTGGTAGCTATTCCTAATCAAGCACCAGTGTCTAAGATGGCTTTGGTCATATATCCTCAAAAGGTAATTGGTAGACATGTATTTCCTTCATCACTTTCACTGAAGTCTCCAACCTTATCCATATGTATCTTAATAGTTGGGGTTTTTTCAATCTTTCCTTCCTGAGCTGACATAGTGTGCTCTTTGAAATTCAAATGGGTGGCTACTTTATTCCATAGGTGGGGTTTTACTTGCAAGAGCTCCTCTAGGTTTAACACTAGTCTTGTACCAAAACAGGACACTATAGTGTCCTTTTTTTTAACAAATAAAAAAATCACATATACTAATAAAATAAAATTTTGAAAAAACCTTAAAGCTGCATAAAGACCTATACCTAGATGTTCTATGAAAAATATATATTTTAAAAAATAACCTTTTCTCGTAACTCAAAATATAGAAATGATTGAATATGGTTATGAAAAACGTTTTTTTTAGAATTATTTATGAAAAGAAAGAAATATCTCCATAAAAAGAATTTTCCTCATATTGGAATCATTTTTCTGATGTTAATTTATTATCATATAATCATTTAAAACAAGTCTTGGCAACTAGAAAATTCTTTTTTATAATAAAAAATTTACTATAGTATATGGTTCTCATTATACAGTTATATACTCTAGGAGCCTTCTATATGATATTAATTCATAAAAACACTAAAATAGTTGGTGTTTTATTTCAAAAATCATCATTTAGTTCATAAATATATGCTACATGTCTTTGACCAATAAGTTTTGTATGTATCTCACATGCCATTAAAAATCTCAATATTTCATTGAATAGCTATATTCGGCTCTCCCGAGAATAAAATTTCATCCTAAGAAATTAGGCTTTCTCAACAATATAAGGTATATATTATCAATGAAAATAATTTTATAAACATTATAAACTATTGTCTATAGAAAAAACTAGCATATTAACTTTAATCATGTAGCATATGCAATATTTCCTCATAAAACAACCTTTTCTCAGCGTAGAAAAACAGTGGTATTGCTTAAGTTGAAGAAATGACATAGAAATTTGACTCCTAAGGTTGTGAAAAAAATATTTCTAGTTGTAATAATATCAAATAGTATTTTGAGAATAAAAAATGAAGCATATTCATACCATTTCTTTGCAAATTAATTCATAGATGATAACACTGTCATATCACATATGAGATTAATTTTATGCCATAAACCTAGTAAAAATCATTACAAATCTGTAGTTATGGATAGAAACATGTTGACATATATAAAATAATAATTTTATTGCATTTACACCAATGAAAATTGCGAGATCATGATTTTAATAAAAAATAACAACTAACTTACATCACTGTAATTTCTACCCCAATACTGAAATTAGCATCATAAAATTAGTCAATAAATATTAATTTTTATATTCTTTGATTAAAACTGTATTTTTCTAAAAATATTTAGCCCTTATGCTAACATGTTTCATAGTTACATTTATAAATGGTTCCTTCTAGTAATCTAAAAAATTCATCAAATAATGTCTCTTTTTCAGGACACTAAAGAGTCCAAGTACAACACTAGTGTTAAGCAACAATGACCTTTAGCTTTTTTTAGTGCATGTCAAGTGGTTGACACTTCCTCAGAAGTTCTCTTCTCCCTGCATCTTAATGTAGGGGCATGAAAAAAAATGTGACTTTTGTTTGAATTCACCCATATAATGTGGAAGTGTAGTCATAATAACTACTTCGTCTCTCTCCTATCCATGGCTAGATAGATCCTCTGAGTTTACTTCTTGCTCCATCATGGGTTGATCTATAGATGCATTTAGTTCTACAAAGGGAGGGGTCTCATCTTCATTTTTTATCCACCTCTCTTCTTGAACTTTGGCCCACAAATCATGTGGCCAATTGGCTTCAAGTTCAGGGATATTAGAGTCTATTTCTATGGTTTCTAACCCTAACTTTTCTTCAACTTCCTTAGTTGGTTCTTGCTCCTGCTTTGAGTTGAAATTTCCTTAACATCCCTAGAATGAATCTTTTGGAATTCTCATCTCAAGAATGTTTGGTTTAGATTCTTCTAGCGTAGTCTGAGAAATTTCAATAGATGTTTACATGTTTTTAATCTTTCTTTCTCCAAATCTCCTATGGGATAACATTGGTCATGTTGCTCTAGACCGGGTCCTGTTTCTATTCGAGACCAATAAGCTTTCAACCACATTTGTAAACCTTCAATCATAGGATCTACTAGAATTGATCCTTCTTCGTCCTTCATTTTTTCTTCTTTTACCACATGAAAATTTTGTTTGGTTGGACTGATTGGGATACGCTCAATGCCTTGTGCAAACTTCTCCTTCTCTTCAGCCAACATCTTAATCCACTTGTTTTTCGTTTTCTCCTGTGTGGTTTTCCATTTGTTAGCTTTCCTTTTCCTTAAGGTTTTTTATGGTCCTTTTGAGTCTTCTACTCCTTGGGGGGTAACAGTTCTACATCCTTTTCATCCTAGGACTATCAAGTCTTTGATTCTCAAGGTTTTCTTCAGCTTTGGATCTCATGATGTCTTTTAATGGCACTGTGTACTCATTGTCATTGCATAAGAACTCTATTACTTTGATTACATCAATATGAGCAGTGGAAGGTACTTTAGAGGGGTTCTTGGTACAATCCATGAACATATATTCTTTTACACAATCACTGCAATATTCTTTCCATACCTTCTAATATGGTGGGTGATAGGGCATTGTGCACTCCCTAAGGAAATGGGCTCCTCCGCATCCATCACATGGCCCTCTAGGTGAAGGTGGTCTCACTGTCAATCATGCAAGAGCTTGTGCTCCAGGTGTTGCATACATTGCATTGGCATATTCATACCCATATGAATTTCCATAAACATCATGTTCATAATGTTGTTGTTTGTAGGAGGATTCATATTCTATGAGATTTTGTTCATAGGAATGATAATCACCATAGCTCTGTTCATAGTTTTGATTTGGGTTTTCCATGATGATCAATGGAGTCACAAGCAATACAGCTCTTTCTAAGTTTTCTTACGGTTTTGTATACTTGAATGGTACTACGTTTTGAGGATGTGGGGGTTATTGTCCTAGAACATGTTGAAGTTGATTGTATCATTGATATTCATAAGACCTTGGTCCTTGTTATGAAGCATACCTTGGAGCCATGGGTGGTCCTTGGTATGGAGCATACCTTGGAACCTCCTTGGCTTGGTCGCTTGGCTAGTATCCATAAGGCCTATATTGTGGTGGTTGAGATGATCTAGATTGTCTATTACACAGAAAATTATCAATAGTGTGATTAATGTATCTCTTCTCAATATGCTTATGGAGGTTTGGTCCCTGCATCTGTTGCCTATTATATTCCTTTGGTGGTGGGGGAATTGGTCCTCCTCTTGCACAAGCATGAGATGACTGATCTCCTCCACAATGCACACATCTTCTTAACATTGACCTTCACATAGGTTGAGCCTGATAGGGCTTTTGCCCTTGTTGGTTTTGAACTCCTAGCTTCTTGGACACTAAATCTACTAATTCCTCCATGTTGTTTGATTAGGAAGATACACTGATAGAAGTATCATTAGACCTAATCGAGGTCAAGGGAATCTTCAAATCATCTGCTATCTTCCAAATCTATGCACTCTCGTAGACACTTCCCAGTGTTTGTCAATTTTTCACATATACCAAGGTTGTCAGGTCTCCATTAGTTAAACTGTCCAAAAATAATGATATCATCTTTCATCGGGTGGGTCTCTCCACTAAAGAACAACAGTCCATATATTGATTGAATCTTTTGGCTGTCAGCCTCATAGATTCATTGGGTGCTTGTTTGAAGCTATGAATCAAGGAAGAAGTATTATGTTTGATTCCTCTGTTCATGTATTCACTGATGAACTCTTCTAAAAATTGCTCTATATTAGCAAACCGGTTGGGATCCAAGGGTTGAAACCAAGTTAGAGCTGTTTCGATCAATGTAATTCCAAAAGATTCCTATTGAATAAAAAATTCATCTACCTATTCTACCTACAACACTTGTTTGAATGCCATATGATCATATGGATCTCCTAACCTATCATAATGGTTTCTTAGGCACTTTGCCACCTGGTAAGGTCTCAATATTTTCAACCCACTTCAGGAGGTCGAAGAATAACTTGAATCACAGGATGCACACATGGTCCTCTTCCTTGTGGAGGTCTTAGAGGAAAGGGTGTTTGTTCAACATCTCACTTCCCAAGTGAGTATAGGGTATAGTACCAAAATTTGGTATAGTAAAGTGAACATGTGGTCTGGATGGAACACTTTTCCGACCATTTTGCCCTAAGATAGGGTTTTCTTGGCTTTATTGATGCCCTTGAGGATTTTGGGACGTGGTTGCCTTATCCCTTGGGGGGAATACTAGCAAACCCATGTATTGTAGTCTGGATCTCTCTGAATCAATAAATTCCCAATATCTTTGTTAGTTTTGATTCAGATAAGTGAATTTATAAGGTTCTTTCGGATCATGCAATTCGTAGATGGTAACAGGCTTGATACTGCTCCCCACCATGGGTGAACTGGCTTGCAACAATTTATCGCTTCTAGCTACTAGATAGCCATCCACTAGATCATCATCTTGAGGGATTCTATCTCCTCTCCAAATATTCACTACTACCCATCTTCCTCTTGGGGTCTTCATGGCTTCTCTATTATCTGAGCCATTTGAGTTGTTGGGTTCCTCAATTTCCCCTCTTTCATTAATTTTATCGGGGTGCTCAGTCATTAAATACAATGGCCCTTGTTTGTCCATGAAAAATCCTCCTTCAAACCTCACGGTTGAAACTTCATAGTCAATACAGTTCCTAAGTCTTGCCATAGACTATTGAGTCCATCCAAGTACATAAGAACTCCATGCGAGATTGTAGAGAAATATTGCAATGTTCTATATTCTCCTTCTATCAAGGACATACGTTTTCCTGAGTAGATAGAACTATGCGTGTCTGTAGATGCCATGATTAGTTCACCTTTTGAATCACTAGAGGTGTGTAAGTGGACTGAATACTTCTTTGAGTTACACTCCTTGCTGAGGATATCACGCTTCTTTGGCTCCCTATGACACATCTAGATTGTAGGTTCACTCAAAGTCTATGGGCCTTCTCAAGTTTTGTTACCAAAGGATCTCTATCTTCACTCTTGAGTATCTTCCTCAAGTCTATGGAATGGTTTTATTTGGTGTTTGAGCAATGAACTCTCAAAATTTTAACCCAAAAACAATTAGGGTTTGCTCACCAATTTCCATGATACTCAATACTGATCCTAGACAATATGATACTTGGATACACAGGGAAACACATGATACACGATACAAGTTTATGTACGATACATGATACTTGAACTTCCATGATATGATACACAAGTCACGATACGGGACCACACACGATGCACGATACTTAACAGGGATGTGACACACGATACACGATACTAGGGGTACAATCTTTGATACACGATACTTAAAATCAAACGATACAAGATACTAGCATGAGACGATACTTGCCCTTATGATGAGCATTTCATGACACAAGTCCAAGATCAATGACACACGATACTTGAGAGATGTCAGTGATACACGACACTTGGGATTGCATGACGGCTGATCTTAGAATGTGTGAAGTTGCACCCTTCTTGTGAAAGAGAAAGACTTGCAATATATGGGGACACATTTTGTCACCCATGGGGATGGTAGTATAACGCACCCATGAATTGAACCCTTATATGGCAAAGAATATTTTCAAAAGTATGAGAAAAAGGTAAAAAATGGAGTGGCAATCAACCATTCCCCCATGCCTCATGCCTAGGTTAAAGCTGAAGACAATGAAGTCATGGGTTCCTCCTCTCACACTTATCCATCCTCTGATATGAAATTGGTACACCTAGGGGGTCTGACAAATGAGTCTAATGGCACTATGTCAGTCCATATCACTAAGAGGAATATTGATCCAACTTCACTCAAAGGTACAAAGAACCTATGAAGTTATCTCCACCTGTCCAGGCATGACGCATTCTTACTGAGGAAGTGGGGGTATTAAGGTGTTTGAAAGAGCATCCAATACCTTTTCACAGCTTTCACTTGTAGATGAGAGAATTAGTTTGAGAATGTGCTCTTTGTTTTGGGAAAAACTCTCAGAAAACTCCTTGTATAGGAGAAAATGTATAACTAGGAAAACACAGATGATGAAGATTGTTTTTCTATTGATTAAAGATATGCATAACTTTTGGGAGAGCTTTAAAAGGGGTTGAAGAATCAGGAGGAGACCAAGAGTGGCTACTAGCAAAGCTTTAGGGTGGTAGATAGGAGGGGAAGCTTGTAGCTTGAATCAAGGAAGATAAAGTGGCAAGAGTGAAGGTTGAAAAATGGAGGAAAGGCAAGGTGCTTATGGATGCTACTTATGGTTGTTGCTAAGGAAAGAGGAAATTTGCTAATGAAATTGGAGAGGGCACAATACAAGAGGACTATTATTTCGTTTTCTTCAAGGTAGATCTCTTGGTTTTTCGTGTAGTTGTGTAAGTGGAAAAGACAAACGAGAGGCATGATTGCAAATTAAGGAGGCACTACAAAAAAGCCTCTAGGGAGGAATGTCATCAATGCTTTTGACAAATTTGAGTCTGGACAATGAGTTGAAAGACTCTTGGTTCCATTAGGGCATCTGTAGAGACACGAAAAAGGAAGAAATAATGCATGTTTGAGATGGAAGGGCGCCAGAGAATGAATGGGAAGTAGTGAGCTCAAGGCTACTTCCAATTCAAGGAAGTGAAAATGCATCGAATTTTTTATAGAGAGTTATAGGTGAAGTCTAACACAATGGAAGTTGTTTGGGCAACAAGATCTATACATGGGTAAAAGAGGAGAGGAAAGAAGAGGGCTTTATTAATATTTTTTACAAAAGAAGAAACAATTGGAAGCATATCAACAAGAAGAGGAGAAGGCACAAGTGGATGATGAATAGCACTTGAAGAAGAGCCACATCAAGGAGCTCTCCTTAGAGATTATTTGAAGGCATAGGAGTACGCAATCAATGTTGTAGTAGCTGGTCTAGATTTTGTTGATTAGAAGTAGAGAGATGAATCACTAGAGGATACTCAGTATGTGAATGAAAAAAATTGTAAGTATTTAGCCCTTGGAAGTTTCAATGAGGCTATTCAAGTAGTTGAGGAAGGTTTTTAAGGATTGAACCTAGAAAAGGTATTGCATTAGTCTTACTCAAGAAAAAACTCAGATTGCATCTCAAGCTAGAGTTACCAAAAATGACATTTTAAAGTGGGGGAATTTTTTTGAGGCCTTATCATCATTTATCAAGGGGCTAGAGAATTTTTTTGTGCAATTATGTTGCTTGTAGGTTGAAGATTGAAAAATGGGAGAAATTACTAGAAGATTGTGATGCTACATTGAGAGTACAACCTAATTATACAAAAGCATGCCTAAGAGGGGCAAGCAGTCTAACAAAATTGAGCATTGGGAAGATGCCCTACAAGATTATGAGGCCTTCACAATTGACCCACTGCGTGATCCTGATGTGGAACGTTTCTAATGTAACATTGCAATCAAGATATCTTAAGGTGAAGAGGTGTGTGGAATGAAGTTTGTTGGTGTCAAAAAATTTAACACTGAGGATAACTAAAAAAAAGCAATTGGATCAGCAGGTATGTCATTGGTTCAATTCATCACAAGGTGTTGAAGGCAAGGGAACTCAAAGATGAAGAATTTTTGCCAATCTTGATGAGTGATTTCAAGCATGATAAGTTTCAAGTGATTATCATTGTTTCCATGGTATCCTAAAGGCTATCGCATCTGCCAAATGGAACTACTAAATCAAATAGTGGTAAAGCATCAAAAATTTCCCATGCAAATGACTTCCATTGTTTAAATTGTAGCAAGGTAACATTGAGTGGCAGATGGCCAATTGTGAAAGAGTTACCGCTTTCTCAAAAGCTATTAGCAATTTTTATCAAAAGGAACTATGGTAGTTTAAATGACATCAAAAGGGAGGCAAGAAGGGGCAAGATCCAAGGGAGGTGTAGTAGGAAAGGAATCGTTCTCTTCCTAGAAACAAGCATATGCATAAACTAAAGGAGCATGTGTAGCTCGCATGGTAGATATTGTGCGATTGTTGCATAAATTTTATGCTTCCAAAATTGGTGATGAGATTCATCTCATCTCCAACAAACAAATGCAGCCTCTGCATGGATGGAAAACGACAATATCAAGGGGATCTCGTCTTGCAATGCAATCTTTCCTACAAAATTTAAAAAAAAAAAAAAACAAAGTTGAGCGCACATAGAAAGAGATGGAAGGAAATGATGTCACATGGAGGGTAAGGTTAACATACAAAATCAATATTAAGGCAATAATACCTAACATAAATTAGGTGATTTGATTAAGTATAGGATCAATGTCAACAATTGAGTCTTTACTATGGGAAATATGGGGCTTTGCCTGCTCATAAGCATATGAATAAATGAAATGAACCTTGCTAATAAATGTCCATGTGAATGAGAAGCTTTTTCATAAAGGAATTTCTTTCTTTTTTATGAGATTTTTGTGATGACTTAGGATCACAAACATAGACCTACTCGTTGCTTTCTTCACTTTACTCCTTATGTGTGATATAATTGCTTATGTTGTGGAATTTGGAATATGTTTACAAAGAGGGTTAAATTTGATGCCTCAAAATGTTATTCTCTCAAACTAAATGAGTTTGTGATCTTTGTGTTCAAAATTTTTGTGATTTCCCTCCTTTGATGTGAGATGTTCTTTCTAAATTTGGTATGTTCCTAAGATTGAGAATATTTGTTTTGTGATTATGTTTTTGGCATGCTCCAAAGAAGCTATGAATTGATTAAGGGTGAAGGTAGCACAAACAAAAGGGTATTCTTGGAGGTTCTTTTAAATTCTTTTAAGACCTTTTTGTTTCAAGGGACAAAGTTTGACTAGGCCTCTTCGAGATCTTTGAAAGAGTTCTTATAACTACCCATGCTTATGAATCTTGATTGAGAAGTTTGTTCTCATGATCATTGGGAATGCTATGTCATGATGTGAAGTGATGATGATTGACAAGATCATGAGTCGATGTTATGTTCAAAGTCATTGGTTTTGAATGAGCATTAATATTCCAATTGCTTGAATTATGTCATTATATTTTGATTGTGCATGCCTCACAATATGAAACGTTTAAATATATGCAAAAAAATTACTTCTCTTAACCAAAATATCATATGCCTCTCCAAGTTTGAGTGTACCACATGTATATCTAGTAAAAAATCCTTTTGAATCTTGTAAGAAGAATCCCGATACGACTTATTTACAAATCAAAAACATTCAAAAACCCAAAGAAAAAATCTGAAAATATTCAAGAAACTAAAAATTTGCATCATCAAACATGGGAAAAAAGAAGGCAAAAGAGATAACGAAAGGGGAAAAGCAAAACAAAAAGGTAAGGGTAAAGTGAAATGCATGCAATTAATGAGCAAAAAGGGACATAAGGAAAAATAAAGATTCAAAAACAACATCCTTACCTAAACAAAAGAAATCAAATAAAGTTGGGAGTTATAAAACCTCGACATATGTTTGTGGATGCATAGTAAGGAAATAGTATTGATGTGGTGTCCTACATTAGTGAAAGCATTTCGCCTCCCAATTTACCTTCCTTGAATCACATGGACATGATAAAAACAAGTGTGATTGTTTATGACATATTCTTTGTGGAGATGTTGTATATTTTGGATTGTATGAATGAAGATATCATACTTTCCATATGAATCACAAAATATAGGGAAGAGGAGAGAGCATTGACTTATGCGCACATTGGACTCCCTCCTACTAATGAGTCATTCAATCCACCAATGTGGTCATGAGGATTTCTTTTGTTGATTGTCCATCTCCCACATAAATGCTCCTATGCAAGTGAATTGTTAAGCAAAATCCATATGTTTCTCATGTTGTACTAAGTGAAAATTGTTTATTTCACTTCAATTTGATCGAGTCAAAGGGATATATGAACGGAAGAATGAAGGGTGTTGAGTCCTTGGAGGATGTGAAAGGACCCCATCCTCCTTCCAGATTGGATTTCTCTCATGAATCCATAAAAAAAGATTACTTTGATCATCAAGATGAAGATCGGCAATTACTTTATATGAATGCTATGGAAGATACTATGTATCCTTTGATTAGTAATGTTCCATGTATAGAATATTCAAGTCCTATTTGCGATTCTATAGATTCTATGCGATAAAAATAAATGTATAGATGAATCCCAAACCACACAACCTAGTAATCTGATGGATAATAATGTTGTATGTATAGAAAATCTCATTGGACTTGAGATTTCCTTACCTAAAATAGATCCCTTTAACAAGATTATTGATATACCTTTAAGGATTAAACCAATCCTAAGGATGGAAATGAGTTGAATTCCGCAAATAAGGTTGAGTTCCCTTAAGTGCAACATATGGAAGGCCCAAATGACCCTTACGTCACAAAGAGAAGACCCTATCAACTTTGTAATTACAAGCAAATTTGGGTGGCCAATCAATTAGTCAAAGCTCAACCAAATTTCTCTATGATATGGATACCCAAAGCTTCTCTTTTACAAAATTTATCCTCTCAAAAAGAGGACCATAAGCCGGTCTAGACCCATCAAACTGTATCTTAAGGAAAGATCGATGGTAACAAAAGGATCTAGATTAGTAAGGTCCTATCCTAAGAAGAAATTTAGGTCCAAAAGCAATGAAGCTAAGTATTGGCTGCCTAAAGATTCCACTTCACTTGAAATGGAAACTAAAAGTACTTCCAACTTGGAAGAATTCAAGTACAATCAAAGACTTCAAGCCTCTTCATATGAAATCCATGGGTTCCAAGCCCAACTCTACCCAATGCACAACATAGATTTGTAATGCACATCAAGTATGCAAAAGATTAGGGCCTCATCTAAAGATCATGCATTAGGCATTTCAAGCTTGAAACCCCATTCACAAAGAGGGCATATATGGTACAAGAAGAGTTGCATGAAAATTTCAACTTGTTCAAAGTGATTTTTGTGGTACTATGCAAAAACCATATTTTGGTAGCCACCTTTACTTCATGAACTTTCTAGACAAGTTCTTTTGGCATGCATGGTCCTATGCATTAAAGAAATAGTTTTAAGTGTTTAATGTCCTTCAAATAGTTCTTGATTATGGCTAAAAAATATCACTGTGTACAATGATCACCCTAAGTTTTGATCAAGGGAGTATATCTTCTAAATTGATGCATCCCTAAAAGAACATGGGATAAAACATCAATATACATTGTTGTATTCACCACAAGAGAATGGAGTTGCTAGGAGGAAAAATAGATCCAACAACATATGCAATCAAAGGTTAGGCATTACATCACACTTTATGGCTTGAGGGCATACCATAGGATGCAATCTCACACAACCTACACATGAAAGCAACGTGGACTTTCCTGTTCCTCATGCTACTAGATGATTGAATGCGGTAAAAAGAAATTACACAACGATGGAACATGAGGGTTTAGGAATGGTCTACATCATAAGGAAGTTTAGAAATTATCTTCTTTCCAACAAGCTCAAATTCTTTGTAGATCATTCGACTCTATTGTACCTTGTAAACAATCCCTATTGTGTTTTAGTTTTGAATGGTAGTGAAGAAAGGAAGCATGCATATATGTGCAGCTCAATTGTCTCAACTAACCCATGGTGAGCCACCTACAAGCATTTTTTATGATCTATCGTATGGCTAATTGTTTAACTTGGACATAGTCCCATAGTGGGCAAAGAAGATGGTGTCAATTCTCACTTTTGATCCTCACTGAGAGATCACTCAAAGAACTACCAAGTATATTCAAGAATCCACTAAAGTTGAAATAATTGTAGAGACCTTGTATTGCCAAGATAGTCAAGGCGTAACGACCAAGACAGTCAAGGAGCATTGCTTTTTGAAAGAAACCAAAATACACAAGGAAAGTTCACATACGCTTGTTGGGACACCACCTCTCAGATATGCACAATGTGAAATCTTAGGAGAGATGAAGTATACTAGCCTAGTAGGAAGAAAGATGTACACAAATGCAAAATTTCATGTGAGAGATGCAATCTAATTAGACCAATTGAACATTTGACCTTATTTGATATCACCATAGCATTTAATTGGAGTAAGCCCATTGTAGACTATTTGCAAGATGTATTATACCCTAATGAAATCACCCCAACTCGGAAGAGCAATGGAGGAAGAAAGCAAAGGTTACATGATTATACGAGGGAATTGTATAACCGTGGTAAAGATAACCTTTTAAGGTAGTGCATTTAGGAGTCTGAATACTTAGATATTCTCGAAGAAGCTCATGCGAGTGGCAATTTGGCATTTTCTCTTGCTACGACAACCAAGATGTTGGGGAATATGTAAAAAGATATGCCATATGCCAACAAAGAAAATGCCCACATAGGCATGATTTCATGCCCCTTTAGTATGATAATAGGAGGTAGGGTTTTTACCAAGTGGCAAATTGACTTCATTGGACAAATAAACCCATCCAAAAGGGCTTAAATGTTGAATATTGGTTGAGCATATAGCACAAGCATGTATATATTCTCTTAAGCAAAGTATTGATAGTGGAGAGCTAGCACCATTATGGACTACAATGACAGTTCTCTTCCTTACAAGGGTCATGATGCCATCACAATCATTATGAGAGGAGTCCAATTATTAATAGGGCAATACATATAAATTATTATGAGAGGAGTCCATCACAATGATTATGAGAGGAGTCCAATCATTAATAGGGCAATACATATAAATTTAGTGGTTAGAAGCAATGGGTTTTGCTCACCTTCTCGTGGGACCATTACATATCTTTGCATGCTATTAATGATCTAAAAGCTCCTGGCACTCATTTCCCATTGTGAGACTCATTAGCCATGCCAAAAAGGGAGTCTTTGGTTTTAGGTTGAAAGGGAGTTCGTAGCGTTCTACCAACTCCTAACATTTGGTTTCCTTTAAAATACCATTCATACTTATTCAAAGATCATTTGTAGTAGATCCATCAAGGATACATATGTAGAGACAATCATTATGGATCTAGATATACAATAGAGGACATTCCCCTCCATGGCAGCCCTCTCCCTTGGGTATTTACCCATGAGCTGTTACCCATGAGTCTGCTCCAATGTGGTGCCCATAGTTGGCATGCATTCACCCAAATCATATATGATTCAATTGGCTGAGTGATTTTCCCCTTACTTATTGTACAACCATGAAAGTATTCAATATTACCCATTGTATAGTCCCTTGATGTAAATATTTTGTCATAAGCAGACATTTTCAAAGGCCATGAGACTTGGAGGCATCAATTCTCGATATGCAGTGGACATTCTTGCATGGAAGCAAGTATCGTTATAAAGCGAGAAGAAAGCACGAGGACTACCTTGCACTATTGTTTTTTTTTCTAGCATTACATTGATCTCCACATTATTTGCACCATGTGTGAACCTCATGGTCTTGGTTGGGCACAAAGGTATACCTTAGGGTAACCCAAGATTCTTAGATGATTTGAACAGACATGTGCATGATCTTATCTTTGCAATGATGATATGTATTCGATCACAAAGAAGATGAGTAGTTTCTTACAAGTCAGATCTTCCTTGAAGAATCACCATATATCCTAGATCCATGATAGATGACACATTGCTGACTTGGAGAGGTATCCTGATCCATGGCAATTGCCCATTTGGCAACTTGGGCAAGTCTCTTAGTTCCACGGAAGTGTATGGAAACTCGGCTAGGATGATTTTTTATCATAGCTACAAAGGAGACCTGAGCTTGGAAGACATCGCCCAACATATTCCAATAGAGAGGATTTGGACCAGACAGAAACGAAGTCCCGAAAAACTTATCTTGAGTATCTGATTAGTGTATACAGTGGCCCGAGTCCATCTTAGCGTGGGAGTCAATCAAGTTATCGAAGGATAGAACTCTTGGTTTTCAGCCCAGGAAATTGTTGATGACAACAAACAAACAAGGGGGAAAGTGTTACATCCCCGAAACAAAGAGACATCTGAATGGGTGCATGTAGTTATTTGTCTAACCAAGTCTGAACTGTTTGGCTGGCCAGCGTGAACTGTGCCACTCATTTAAGTCTATAAATAGGCCCCATGGGCTCGTCTGTGAGACAGCATTGCACTCTTTGCCCGTTGACAAATCCTCATCACCCCTCCTTTTCAAGAGGCTGATGAAATGGGACACTAAACGCTTGGAGGTGACTGCCCGCTTGGTTTTTCAGGCTCAATGTATACATGTAAAGTACAAGGTTACTGTAATTTTCTGACTTTCAGAAAGTAATTACATATGTAAGAGATCACTTTTCAAACATCAAAGCTGGAATTACTGCTCACGTTCCAAACATGTTGTAGCCAAAACCTTCAGAAAACCAGCTTTCAGGAATGGCATATGGTTTCAAACAGATTGCTAAAATGTAACCACCGAATGCCTCATTTCAAGCAACCCTTGCCGTATCTGCAAGCCAGGCATATCAATAATATGCCATGCCTCATTCTAACCAACCTTGCTGAATGAACTTCCTTTTTTCACATACTCAATTTCCACGCTGTCCAAAATGGCATATAGTTTCAATCATATCACTAAAAGAACCACCAACTGCTTCATTTGCCTATCAATAATATCGCCTGCCCTGGTCCAACCAAATCTTGGCAAGGTCCGACACAAGCCAGAAAGTTGCCTTGGTTGTCATATTTAAACATATCATGTACCATTAAGTAAAGATATCCCTCACCATTAATTAAAGCCTCGGGAAATGTAGATCGTAAGATCGAACTCCCCCTTTTAAAAAAAAGATATTAGACACAAAAATACATAAGACGATACATACATTCACAAGTTCAGAGTTATCCAAACTTACAAACTCAAGATAAAGAGCACAAGCACAAGCACATACATTCACAAGTTCAGAGTTATCCAAACTTACAAACTCAAGATAAAGAGCACAAGCACAAGCACATGTGAAAAAACCAACACCGAAATCAAGAAACTACACAAAACATTAGATCAATGTAAATCATGAAAAATACAAAGAAATAGGAAAGCCAAATCAATGAAAAAAATTTTAAAAAATGAACTTTTAAACAAAAAACAAAAATAAAATAAACTAGTAAAAGTAAAATTAAGTAAAAGAAAAAATAAGTGATTAATTAGTTATAGATTTTAAAAAAAGTGACCAATCAATATATAGTCGAACACAACAACAACAACAAATGATACATATTAATAATAATAATAAGTAAATATTTTTTTAATAAAATTTATTTAATATTATATAGATAACAATAAAATTAAATAACATTTTAGAATGATTAAAAAGAGAGATTATTAACAAAAATGGAAAAAAAAATTAAAAATAAATCAATGTGAAAAAAAAGGTGAATAAAAGAACAATAACAAAAACAAAACAAAAAGTGCATCTTCAACTTCTATGTCTGTCCAGAACAAGAAATATCAAAATTTAAACATTCTCATGCATAGCTTGTACAAATAGCTATGACATCCCTGCTCAAGTCATGAGTGCCCTAGAGTACAGAAACAACAATATTGCCTCAAAAGAATAAAATAAAGTTAAATTATGAAAAATACATATAAACAGAAAATGAATTGAAAATGGAAAAAAAGAAAAAAAAAACGATTAAAATGAGTTAATCAAATTTGTCCTTTTTTTAATTAAGTTCCACCCAGAAAGATTTACACGTAATAGCAACAAACTAACATTAAAAGAAAGAAACTAAAATTAAAAAACAAAGAAAAAAGGAAGGAAAAAAGGAGGGGGGGAAAAACTCCCCAGCTTCTCTATCTGTCCAAAAACAAGAGGTCTCATATTCAAACTTTATCATACATAGCTTGGACGAGGAGCTATTACTCCCTACTCATGTCATCAGTGCCCTTCAGTCGGTGCAAGCTCTAATAGATAGATTTTTTAAATGAAAGACTGTCAAATACAGCAAACGAGCTGGATTCCCTTCAGGATGAAGCACCTACTATGATCACTTCAGATTATTTAAAAATCATTTTAGTTGATGAAGGGTAGATATTATGTAGCCAACATCCACTTAATTCATAAATCGATTGGTTCTTCAATGTGCTCCTAGCATTTCATAAATCAACAATCTACTTCAGGAGAACATGTAAAACTTCTTGAAAATAATATCCTACTAGCCTAAGGAGTACAGATGAAATCCAATGGCACTGTGTGATCTAAGAAACTGTGCACATTCCCAGATTATGTTATTAGAATGCTAATCATCAGTCCCTTTGAATAGGGTATTCGTCCCATATCTTATCACCTAACCACATGTCTATTCTGAATCTACTACTAGAGCAGCATGTAAGAAAGGAGCATATGGAATATGATTAAAAAATGGAATCTGCATGCAATTGAGGCCATTCTTTGTTCATTGCTTTAATTCATACAAAGCATGCCATGTAGTCCTTGTTTGTAATAAATTCTTCCCAAATCTTCAAACCTGAACTATAATTCCATTCAATGTGATAATAAAACAACATATATGAAAAGAGCACATGGAACATGATTGCAATATGAAGTCAGCAGTGCAAATGGGGTCATTCTACCTTCATTGATTTAGTTCATACAAAGAATCTGAGGCCCATTTGCATGACATAGCACCACTTTGCTGATTAATAATAGCTCTACTTTTATTTCTGAAACATTTAATATGCCACAATATTACTACTTTCAAAGTGCAAACTCCCCACTAGTACCTCAGAATACCACTCCCTAACAATTACCCTTAACAAATAACAAGTATATGCTGACTGAAACATTTTATGTGCTGCACCGTTACTACGGCAAAGTGCTAACACCCCAGTGGTACCTCAGAATACCACTCACTAACAATCACCTTGGCCATATAGCAAATATAGGACTGGAACCTTTAATATTCTGCAAGATTACAACTGAAATATGGAAACTCCCAAGTGCCTCAGTATACTGACTCTAAAAATTAGCCTCATCCTTGGAAGTCTACTAACAGGACTGAAAAAGTTCCTCATCAACCTACACAGGCTCTAAGATTTTGATGTAACATAAAAGCATTATTGATTCCTTAACCATTCAAAGGACGGATTTCAACATACTTCCATGTGAGATACAGCTTGATAGTAGGAACTGAGTTTATCATACTGCTTGATTTTTCAACCCAAAACAGACACCAAAACTGTTCCTGTGTCCTGATCTGCAAAGTTTCAAAGCATCATGAGAGTCATGTTTTGAATCACTGTTGCTGTGGTATAAGAACTTGCCCATTTCTCCATCAGATATACTCTGCTATTTAAGGGAACAAGTATACCTTCCAGACAATTGATGTAGCCTCCATATGCGTGCAATGGCAGATTTCATGTAGATTCAAAACAGAAAATTCTATTACATGGACTTGGGTGCATAGTAGACCACCTGCTTTGGTAACCTTGCATACACAGTTCAAATACTTTATACTGTTTTACCTGCTTAAAACACTTGTGTCCATACGTCAATATGTGCATAGCATGTAAAATATGAGAGTTGAAGACCTATTATTGTTGCTAAGTGACCCTTTTGAAGGCCATCTAGCTCTTGGTAAGATGTATCCACTTTTATCACTGACCCTGAGTCACTGTGCCTAAACGTGGATATTGACATAGAGACATCTCTTTGAAAGGAGATTCCAGAGTCCACCATCCCATATGCACTACTTCAAATGAGAGTCATACATAACGAACACATTATTTGACACAATCAGTGGAAGCTTATCAATATAGAGAAAAAGCCGCCTTATACTTTCTTTTGTCAAAGTTTCATTATCCTGGACTTCACAAAGTTCTGTGTAAATCCAAACATCCCTTGATTTGACTCTCTTCAAGCTGTCACGACAGAATGGGCATGATTGAGACCTGGCATGCCTGCAAAAAGTCAAATATTGGGAACAATTCCACATGATAGTACATTACTCGAAAACCAAAGTCACTCCCCGTCACATTCCACTACAGCAATACCCCCACCTAAAGAAAGTTCAAGCCATATTATTGTCAATCCATCATTGATGTGGGTAAACTTAATTAAAATAAAAAGGAATGGATCTCCAACGGATGCATACATGTATCCTAGGTGCATGATCTGCAGATTCCGCAGATCTCATATTCTAGTAGAGCCTTATAAAAGAAATGAAGAGCTTGCAGGACATAGACTACTACTACAGTATGATCAACACTAGAAGTAGAGCGTGTGAGGCTTAGAACAAGTGGACTCACAATGATTTATTTTTGCCATGCAAATGACTAAGAATAAATAGAGAGTGTGTTCATTTTCAATTTATCTATTTGAAATGAAAAGGGAAGGATCTTCAACACATCTATTATCCGATCAACATAATCACTCAAATTCAGGAGTCCTTAAGTTCTAAGGTAGTATTAATATCCGCATAAGGGGCTTGCAAGACATTGACTACTACGGTGATCCAACACTAATTAGGGGGGATGTAAGGAATGTATTGACAACAATTTATTGCGCTTTTCCAGATGAATGACTAAAGGGTAAATAGAGGGAGCAAAAATCCTTCATAAGATCAAAACCACACCAGCTTCCATATCATCTCCTGAACAATTCATGCCTAACAAATTCCAACAGGACTCTTGGCATAGCATGACCTTGATAGCATTCAAAACACTTACCAATCCCGAAAACAGTCAAGGCACATTGCATGGTTACAATCTGGCAAGACAATTTTGGTGTTGTTCTCCATGCAAATCCCACATTCCTGATCCCATTCCAAATCTGACTCCAATACCTCGTCATCACCTTTCCTCTTGTACCTCTCCATGAAAACAACCTTCTGCTTCAACTCTTCAAACATTGTGAGACCACCTTGCAGCTGCTGCAAGGAAGGTAGAATGTAGGCTGGAAACAAAAGACAAATAGTAAACAGTAACCATTGAGCCATGCAGAAGGGGAGCTTTTTGTATATCACAACCAAAAATAAAACCCAAATCCAACAAAATGAAACTGGAACAACATTTCCCTGCACATACTAAGCTATTCAAAAAGTGCATTGTACAAAAAGTACCATATCAAAGATGCAAATAGGAAAGACTTCCCAATATAATGAAACCTGATTGAAATTACCATAAAACTCACGCAGGCTTGACTTTCTTTCATAGGTAGCCATTGTCGTGGTCCCATCCTTGTAGACCTAACCAGAAAATACATGTTACAAGCATGATCATTGATCAGAAAAATCCAACAGGCAAGTATAGCTCATTGAACACACTACAATCAATGAAAAATGACACAGACCTTATATATAAGAATTCGGAGGAGACCAAGGGCACCTGCTAGACTGCAATCAGTCCAACGCACAAGAAACAGAAAAAATGGAGCAGCAGGGCTATATGATAGCCTCATTTGTAAGCATGCTCCATCATAATCCCTTGGAAACTCCAATGCTCTGAAATGTAAGGAAAGAATATTTACATGAAATGTCATAGTCTGATGGGTGTAATATTTTACATCATATAAGACAGCTTCATCATAGTCGATTCAGTATGTATCTATCGGAAAAATTGCACACTGTTATCTCTCAAGCTCAATCAACACAGCAGAAGCAAGGGTTCAAAATTGAATCAATGTCCACCACATAAAGAAGCCTAAAATGTGCAATTCCAAGGTCAAACAGAATTAAAAGAAAATACTCAGGAGCCTTACAATGTATTTGCATACTGTATGTCTGCTTCCAGAGATTTGATTGATTCCTGGAAAGACTTTCCACGCCATGTACCGACAAGAAACATGGCCTTTATTGAAAGTACAAAGACAGACCTGAAGTACTAAAACGCCTTGGCAAAGGTTTTTACCCGCGTTAGAGTGCAATCCAACAATTATATACAACAACTTGCTGGCGGGATTCCTTCAGCAAGTGCCCGTCACATTGATTATTGACTGAAGAAACTACTATGAAAGATAACGCCTTTTGACTTTCAAGTACTTGAATTGTACAATTAAGATAAGTCTGGGGGAGATGTAAAATACAAAGTTAAATTTCCGCTCCTCTATGGAAAACTAAAATTTCTGCCCTCTTACGGACTATAATAAGTGCGTGATGTGGTTGACAACAGAACAGAAATTTCTCTCAACTCTCAAGAAAACCAGGACATCCCTTCAGAAATCTGCTTGGTGAGTTCCCGAGCCGTTACGTCAAATATTTCAAATCTGCCTTTGGGATTTCGTTAGGAAGGAAGGTGATGCCAGCAAGAAGCTGCGGTCTTCCGTACGCTTCTTTCAAAGGGTGTGCGAAACACCCCATGCTAAAACAGAAGGTTTCCTGCAGAGCTCCGTGATTCAGCTTTAATCAAAACATGCCAGCTTCCGTCATCCATTCTTCAGAAGATTAAGATGTAAAAGTTTACAATACCTGTAATCGACAGGTGAAAATGCCACGACAGCAAGATGGAGCAAAAGATGCGGAGACAGGAAACAGAGTTCCTGATCCTGAGGCTTGAGAAGTAAGGAAAGGATGCGTTGCCTACATACGACCTCGGTGGACGACTGCGATTCACAGAGTGGAAAACGAGGGAGAAGACAGATGATGAAGACTTTGTAGCGAGGCTGATTTGTATAAACTATAGCGCCCACTTTCAATATCCGTTCCCATTTTTTATGTTTATCCTACGTTATTCTAATCTCTCCGTTGTTAGATATTTTCAGAACATGACCTTCTTTATGGCCGGCTTTAGAAGCTCATCCTTATTCATGGTTCTCTAAGTTTTTCTTTTTATTTCTTTAAAAAAACAAGTATATTTATAATAAGTTTTTCTTTTTATTTCTTAAAAAAAATTATATTTATAATTGAGGAGAAAATTTGGACATAAATAATATGGAGAGGCTACATACATTAAGGACAAGAGAGAGGATAAGATCCCATTCACGAGAGAGAATCACATCCCATTTCTTGAATGGAGTAACCATTAAAGAATAGATTTAAAATCTCTAAAAGCAAAATTTCGTGTGTAATCACACCTTCAATTTTACAATCATGTGTCCATCTGAAATTTTTTAGCCTTGATGTTTTCTTTTAGTAAGTTCGGCCGAAGCATGATCTACTCGAGCTTGAATGTAGTGAAAGAAAAACTTTATAAGTGAAGGGCATAGTACCCATGGGACCCCTTATATCTCACAAAGCAAGGGTTATACTATCAAAACATTAAAAGGAAAGGGTTGCTTGCAGACATCTATTTTCAACGGCCAGAAGGCATTATATGGATAAAATGGACACACTGACCTAGGTATGTCCAGCAGCCCACAGAGGTTGAACACTCAACCTCTACCTCAAGAAGTGAGTGCCCAACGAACTCACCTATGGGTTTTGGAGTAGCCTTGATGATTGGATAGTCCACATAGTGAGGTATTGGTTATGCCTTAAATGCATTTCGGATCATAATTTATGACTTAATTTTTGTGTTTTATTGTGATGTTGTAATTATCTAACGAACTCAAGTACATATGGTTTTACCCTCCAAAGAAGGGCACTCTCCTCAAATTTTGTATGGACCCTTCTACTGTGGTAAGGGATAGGGCCAAAGGGCTATATCTACTTCTCCAATTCTCATTGGTCCAAAGGATAATAGCAAAGCTAAATGTCATAGAAAATGAATCCATAGTTTTGACTAACCTATCAAGTAGATATAAAAAATCATGAATAACCTTGTAAGAGATAGAACTTGTTCTATGATTTCATTACATACATTGGATCTTGTTTAAATTTGAGATGGATGCATAGAGATCAAGAGAAGTTGGATTGTAGAAAGTGGACCACATGAGTGTATAATGTTGAGGAGCTGATACTCTAATCATGATTCTGATGAATCATTGAGGAAAAATGGGGTTTGTTCTATTTTGGCATGATGCCATCTCTAGCATGTGCTAAATAAAGGCAAAGATGCCAAGGTTCGTAGCTCAAGAGTATCCTAAGCACATTTTCCTATGGCCACGTGAATTGTTGAGACCCTAGAAGAAGAGATTCTAGAGAATGAGTAAGCAAAGGCTATAAATGGTTCGGAGGTGAGAACATATATAATAGGATTGCAATCACATTTTTCATGATGGAAGGATGTATAAGTGGGGAAATAGATGGGAACATTTATGAAGTTTTCTTATATGAAAAGAGCTTTCGTGGAGGACATGGAAGCATAGAAATTTTGACTATTTGACGAAAAACAATAGCACAAAATCTCTTCAAATCATGTTATACTTTGTAAATTAAAAAAATTCCAAATTTGAATTAACATAGTATCTAGGCATCCAAAGGTGTGCCCCAATAGATCATAGGTTGAAGCTTGTATGAGAAAACTATCCAAAGACCATGTAACTCATACGAGAATGAGAAGAAAATCCATTGATTATGTAACCTTCTTCTCGTTCTTTCACTTTACTTCTTTAACATGATTTAGTGTTTTGTGTGATGAAAAGAGTAGTGATATAGCAAGAGAGTGGTGTTTTTTTATGACTCCCTTTCCCCATATTTCTTCTTGTAACCATTAAGTCCCTTGAAAGATCGTTCATATGTCTTTCAAAATGGGGAATCAGTCCTTGGAATTTTTTATTAGTACCATAAGATTGCTTGTATGTTGAGGACTAGTAACCTAATGTATAATAATTAGTACCATGAAGGTTTTTGCATGTTAAAGAGTATTGTCTTTATGTACTCTAAAGTTCATCCTTCTCGAAAAGAAGTATCCCTAGTTAACATCAATTAAACTTCATGTTTCATTTCATTTCATGTCACTTGAAAGAGATCGAGCGGAGAAGAAAGAGATAGAGGGGAGAGAGAGAGAGAGATGTTATAAGGAAAAGTCGTCTTATGCGCGTGGATTGAATTTAATTATATTGTGATGCTACAAATTACACATAGGACACTTGAAATTTACTTTAAGAAATTTTTATACACTATATTCAAGTCTTTTACATAATAATTAAGACTCAATTGTAACCACATGCAAGCATGTATACAATGGAAAATCGTACAAGAAAAAGTATTTTTGTCATCAATCAAAGCAAATTCGTCAAGTATAAGAAGCTAAAATGCGGCTCTCCATAACTACAAATAGGGTAATGAAATAAAGCTATATTTATCAACTCTCTACATTCATTTCTTGTTGTAATTAGGTAAACATAAATAGCTCCATTGAGAAGTCGGATATGAGAAATTATCAAGATTTGAAGTGTAAGACTAATTATTATAGGTATGTAACTCTTTATAGTGTTTTCTATTGGAGTTTTGGGTGCACAAATAGCACAAACAAGAAGAAGAAGCTTAAGAGCACAATACATAGTATATTACTAAGCATGGAAGCCCATTAGGGTTATGGTCATATATATATATGCTAGGGAAAAAATACCTATTGAAAAGGGAAAAAAGTACCTTCATAGTCCTAAGTGTGTTCACACACATCACTACCTAAAAATACTAACAAATATGTTACACTTATGTGTTCCTCGAGTACTGATGTGAACCTTTTCCCTATACATGGGCACTTTTTACTCTAATGTTGGCTAGAGGTTTTTTTTCCATGTTATTGTATACATAATACACTCATATGTGGTGATACTTTGTATTTAGGGAAATTACTCTACTCTTACTTCAGTTTTGTTAATCACTAATATAGAGAGCTATTCCAACCATCCATCTTCTCCATGTTTCTTGCTTCATTTGTGCTTCTTGTGTGTGTCTTGCACTTCTACAGATCCAATAGTGGTATCAGGGCAGCTATAGCTCCTTCTCAAGTTTCAATTTTTCATGTCATAATGCATACACACTTTTAGCAGTGCAAATCAAATTTCAAGCATAGAACATTGATTTTCAACAACCAAAGACCATTTCCATTATAAGCTAAAAATTCTACATTCATTTCATCTTTCATTGAAGCAAAGATCCTATCACATTCTTGTTCTTTAGTGAAATGGTGTGAAACAATGACTTGTTTGGCATGTTTCAAGTTGAAGATAAGTGACGGGACCACCTATTCAATGTGTTCTTACATCATGAAACATGTTCTTGTTGCAAAACAACTATGGAACATAGGGGAGATGTATATAGAAGACCCCTAAGTTCTTCTACTTCATGGTCTATGGTCATAGATGGAGCTTCTTCTTTGGTTATTCCTTATCAACCTACACAAGAGCAACCTAGATGGGATGGAAACTATACTCAAGCTCATGCATTGATTGTGCTTTTTGTGAAGCCTCATATAGTTCCACACATTTGATCATGTTCTACATCAAGTCATGCATGGGAGACTCTTGCTTCTTTTTATGTTGTGGGTAATGAAGCATGTGTTGCCTACTTGAGGAAGCAACTTGAGGATGTATGTATGGATGAAAACGATTCTATGGATATGTCTATTACATGCATCAAGTACTTGAAGGAGCAATTGGCAAACATAGATGAGATTATTCCAGATGCATCACTCATCTCTACATTGTTGAAAGGATTACCATAATCTTTTCAAATATTTGTCACTACACTTCATTTGTTTGCAAAAATGAATCCAAATATGTATGCATTTGATGAGGTTGTGTCTTTTCTTTTGCAAGAAGAACAATCTAGAGCGAATAGGAGTGGTTTGATTGAAGGAATGCAAGCACTTGCGATCTCATAAAAAGGGAAAGGAAAATATGGTTCAATCTTGGGTTCATCAAAACCAAAGCCTCAACCTTCCTCTTCCACTCATTCCTTTACTGATGCTAATTTGTAGAAGAACAAGAGATGCAAATATTGTTAGAAGGTTAGTCGTACTATTGAAGAGTGTAGAAAGCTTGCTAAGCATAATGAAAAGAAGAAGGAATCCAACATCTCTATTGCTGAAAATTATTCAAACGCAAAGAAGGATGAAACCAACGTGGCTCAATATTTTTGGGCATGTGCGTTTACATGTCATTATGATGCATCATTGAATTCTAAATGTATGGTTGTGAACGAAGTTGATTCAGATTGGTTCTTTGATAGTGGTGCTTCAAAGCACATAACTTCATGCAAAAGGTTTTTTGCATCTTTGAAAGATGCATCCAAAGGAGGAAATTGGTGTGTGCAAACAATGCCTCTTACCCTATTATTGGAGTTGGAGAACTTGAGCTCACAGCTACAAATGGAGGTGTTGTTCTCTTGAAAAATGCATTGTATGTACCCAGTAGCAAGAAGAACTTAATTTTAGTTCCTTTGATTGCCAAAGTTAGATTTCATGTACACTTGTTGATGATAAGTGTATGGTTTATGATTTCGAAAATGGTGATATTACCGTGATGTCCAATACATTATGCAATGGTTTGTATAACTTGGATACATATGAGAGAGCTGCATCAAATGCCTTGCTTGCTCATACCTTGTCCGTGGCTGAAATGGAGCTTTTGGCAACTCATTTTGGTCACTTGAACTTCAATAGTTTTCTTTACTTGCAAAAGAAGAACATGGTTATTGGTTTGCCAACACTTGTTTCCATTGAAAAGCATGCATGTGAAGGTTGCATTCTTGGAAAAATGCATCTTGCATCTTTTCCAAAAGATAGTCATACACACACTATAAGAAATTTGCAACTTGTTCATAGTAATGTATGTGGTCCCTTCAAGACTCCATATTTTGGGAAACATGTATATTTTGTTACCTTAATTGATGATGCTACTCACCATACATGGGTGTATCCTATAATAGCAAAGAATGAGGTATTTTCTTACTTCAAAGCATTTTTAGCTATGCCTAAAAATTTTTCTGGAAATGAGCTTTTATTACACACAGACCATGCAGTCAATACATGTCACATGATTTTAATGTTTTTGTTCATGAAAGAGGAATTTCACACCAATGTATGGTGCCATATACACCTCAACAAAATGGTCTGGCAAAGCATAAAAATAGAACACTCCTTGAAATGGCATGATGTATGGTTAAGCAAAGCACCTTCTTGACAAGTTTTGGATGGAAGCAGTCATGTGTGCAAATTATGTGTTGAATCACTGCCCTACAAAAGCATTGAGAGTCATCACTCCTTATTGGGCTTGGAATGGACATAAACATATGGTTAGTCATATGTGCATGTTTAGTTGTTTGGCATATGCTCTTGTGCCATCATAACAACATCACAAACTTGATGACAAGACAAAGATATGTATATATTTTCTATTATAGTGCTAAAATTAAGGGATATCATTTGTACCATCCATTATGGACACAATTATTGTGATTCGAGATGTGGTATTTGCTGAAAATTCAGTTTCACCTCTACTTGAATTCAAAAAACATCTAATAGCTAGCTCACAAGATGTGTTTGATACACTCATTCCTTTGTTCCAAAGTGGTGCGCTTGACTATGGCCATGTAGAAAAACAAGTGAGCTTCAAAGGGAAAAAAAATTCTAGCAAAATGGAGCTGAAATTTGAACTGCTGGAAATTTCTAGCCACATATGGCTGAACATTTGGGTTGAAATATGGCTAAAAAGCAACCTACAATGGGGACATCGAGTTCTGAAGCTGAGTACAAGGCTTCACAACTACAGTGGAGTGTATATTGTTGAGACGTCTATTGATGGAGCTTTGCATGGAGATTGGTGTTGCTATGCATATTCTCACTTATAGTTAGAGTGCATTGGATCTTGCACGAAATATAGTGTTTCATGCACAAAACAAACATATCGAGGTGCTTATCACTATGAGAGAGCTCCTTCATGCATGTTATATGTGCCTACACAAGATAATGTTGGTAGACATATTCACCAAAGCTCTTCCACAAGAAAATTTTGAAGCTTTTCGCAAAGTTTTAGGCTTATTGCCTACTGGGGGTTGATTTGTCACTCCTTGTATGTGCTCATATCATTCACTTCAAGGGGGCTTGTTATACTTATGTGTCATATACATGATACACTCGTATTTGGTGGTACTTTGTACTTAGGGATATTATTCAGCTCTTACTTTAGTTCTATTTATCATCAATAAAGAGAGCTATTATAGCCATCCATCTTCTCCATGTGTCTTGTTGCATTTTGTGCTCTTTGTGTGTGCTGGCAAATTTTTTACCACAACCAAAATCATCCATAAAGATATCTGAGCCATACACACTATGAAGCATGAACAAAAAACCACTTATGGACACACAAGTTTCATAGTAGCCAAACCAATCTAAGTCAAAGAAAGTATGAAAATCTAACGGTCCTAAGCTTTGCTTGGGATAAGATAGCCCAATTTATTGGACACCAAATAAATAATGAAAGTTATGCTTAATTGCATGCAAATGCTTGACATCTAGGTTATGCATAAATATGCTCATATGCGAGATAGAAAATCAAATATTAATTTGAGTGAAGCATACATAAATAAGGCATCCAAGAACTTTATGACAGAGACTTGCATCAAATGCATATCTAGCATCATGAAGACTCAATAATAAGCATGCCTCCATGGGATTGGCAATGGGTTTACAATCTTTAAGGCCAAAATATTGCAAGAAATCATCAATGCATTTTGTTTGACATAAATGCCCCCATCAACCTCCATGAATTGAATGCCCAAATAATGAAGCAAATTCCCCAAATATGAGATTTCAAAGGAGGCATGAAAATCAACCTTAACCTCAGAAGTATTCCTTTCATTAGGATAATGATCAGCATTTCATCCACATAAGTAATAGTTATAACAAGCACATTGTTTTCATGCTTCACATGGAAGGTTATTTCAATTGGACCATTCTAAAATCCATGTGTTAATAAGCAGGTCTGTATTCTTGCATGCTAAGCATGTGGTCTTTGCTTTAATCCATATAATGCCTTCTTAAACCTACACACTTTGTTTTCATATCCTTTATGCACAAAAGCACAAGGCTAGTAAAAATCCCCTTTCTAGTGAAAGTCCCCATACAAAAATGTAGTTTTGATGTCCAATTGATGTGTATTCTAGCCATTATGAGTTGTAAGTGCACAAATGATCCAAATAATTTTCATGTGGAACATAAGAGCAAAGGTCTCATAAAAATGAATGTTTTTTCTTGAGCATAGCATCTAGCTACAATCCTAACCTTATACTAATCAACACTAACAACAAGCTTACATTTCAACATATAGAACCATTTAATGTCAATGAACTTTGTACCAAGAGGCAAGTCATATAACGACTAAGTACTATCCTTCAAAATACTATTAAAATTTGAATGCATGGCAACCATCCAATTTTTCTAATTTTGTGTTTCATCAAAGAAAATCTGCTCATTGTCATCACAAAGGTTAGAAATGGCCATTGCATATAAATTTTATGCAAAAGAAGAACCATGCTTTAACAAGTACAATAAGGCAAAGATGCACCTAGTTTACTGTCTCTCAAAGTCTACACCACCATTTTGGCCTAGATTTTTCCTCATTAATTTCTATACTTTCATCAATGAGTACATCATGAATATCTATATAAAAAATGGAATAGTTTGTATCCATATTCAAACCTTTCAAAAGTTGAGAATTTGCCTCACTAGGAGATATATTTGATTGACCACTTGTAAAAAGAGAAACAAGATGTCATATAAATCCTTTGCACTCATTGAAGTTTCCTTGATACCTATAAGCAAAGATTAAACTACATCCTCCACAAAAATGCAACTTGGCTAACCAAAATACCTTTACTTTATGGTTGGTATAGGCGACAATATTTTCTTTCATAATTATGTCCAACAAAAATCATGTTTTGCAATCGTATCATCTAGTTTTCTATACTATTGATTAGGCACTAATGCATATATCAAGTAACCAAAACATGCAAATTAACAGCAAATAGCTTGTGACCATGCCAAGAATCATGAGTGAGGGATTGAAATGCCTTAGCATGACACTTTTTAAGTACATACACATCACACATTATGGCCTCAATTTAGAAACTATGAGGTAATGCTTGACTTTTGACCATACATCTTGCCATTCAATGAGATACCTATCTTTTCCTTTGAACAATACAAATTTTTTATGGTGCATATGGCACTATATGTTGGTGTTTTATACCACGCTCAACTAGAAACACATTGAATTCAAAAGAAATATCCTGCTCGCTTGGAAAAATCATCAATAAAAGCCATGAAGTATAGATAATTGTCAAAAGATGGTGTCTTTGTATCATTATGAACAACCTTAAATTTATGTTTAGGTCTTATTGTACCATCTTTAAGAAAGGAAGAATGTTGTGTCATACCCAACATGTAGCCCTGACATGCTTTTTTAGATTGTGCCTCAAGTTTAGGCAAAGAGGACACCATATCATATTTTTTCAAGCATAGAAAGCCAAAAAAATTTAGATGACCAAAACATGCATCCCAAAGTTTTTCCTATGAAATGGTTTGCAAATCCTCTACTACACATGCATAATCATTTATATAGTTGCTATAATTTGTGAGCTTATAGAGCCAACAACATAGCATATGAGATGCAATGAGTTTATTGCCATTAGGGAGATCATGGATTGTACACCTATCATCAACAAAGTTTACTACCAAGCCAATGTTGGCTAGTAATGACATTGATATTATATTTTTCTTGAGACATGTCATATATAAAACATTTGATAATGTGAATATACTACCATTATCAGTAGCAAAAACATTTTTCCCAACTCCCATTATAGGATTGGAGGAGTTGTTTGTGCATATAAAATTATTCCCATTAGGGGTAGGCTCAAGCGAGGTGAAGAAAGACATAAATGATCATGAGTTGACATATCATAACTACACTGTGTAGTAGATGCCCATTCTTCATTTTGCACTAATTTGGAAGACTTATGCTTACAAACAAAAGTGTCTATAAGAGACATTCATACCTCTTTGTTAGCAAGTTTAGGATTGTTCTTTACAACATGGTTATTTTTCTTGCAGTATTTGCAAAACTATTTCTATTTATCTGCTTTCTTTTCATCGTTGACTTCCTTCTTTGATTTTAGAGCACTTACTAGCAACAATGACTTGATCTATAATACACAGAATAGGTATGTTTTGTTTGGATTGATATTCTTGTAGAAAAAAATGTAAGGCATTTGGGTTTCCTTTCATCATCAACCAAAAAGTAGAGGTGTAATCTGATAAGAATCAGGCAACCCGATGAGAACAGTCTATAGATTTGAACTATTTGGATTTTTCTTTTGCAAAAATCAAATGCTTTTATAAATCTTTGATGTTTATGAAACAATTACCCATAGAATACACTTCATGCACATGCTGGCTCTTCATCTATTTTGAAGCTAAAAAACATGATCCTCATTCTTGCCTGATATAGTGTGGCAAGAGCATGCCAAGTACCATTAATTTTTTTGAATGGGCAAATATATGGGATACTGACATGCTTGAAAAATAAAGAATGATAAATGATACCTTAGTGCAAGTATAAAAACTATACATCCTATCTTATGGGCATGTTACATAGTGTACAAGTAATGGTGCAAGATCATGAATCAAGTAACCTCAATTAGGTAACAACAATGTCGAAAGCTATTCTATATTATAGCTTTAGTCAAAGCATCTGCAACATCATCTCGAGTATGAATCTTCTCAAGAATAATGCACTTAGTGGTTAAGCAATCTGTGTACCTAAGAACCAACCTAGGGACTTGTGGAGAAAGAGACTATACCTCAATCCCCCTCAAGTGCATATAGTGGGGATTCACACTTTAATTATCAATCCGACGAGTATCAAAACCTAGTCGAGTGTATGAAGACATGCATTCAAATGAAGATCAATGCAAATGAGTTACTCCAAGAGTGCAAACAAGACAAAGTCTAATCCTAACAAGCTTCAACTGTCAATCATGGTGTCACGATACTTGGAACAGCAGCCAACAGTAAATTGAGCTTTTCTCTCAGCTCCAAACTCCGAATATAGTGAATAGCATATGTGTTTCAAAGCTCTCGAGAAGATGCATCCAATGGTTTTATCTTCACTCAATTATGACGCTTCTACTTCAAGTTATGAGCAAAATACTGAGTCATGGGAATGACCTTCCTACACTTCAGCACTTGCTACACTTCACACACACCCTAACCACAGCAAACAAAAGCCTTCATGGATAGACAACACTTCCTAACACTCTTTCCAAGCAATACACAAGCACACAAGCTCGCAAAGAAGAAGATACAAAGAGGAGAAGACACAAATTCGAATTTCTGTGCTCTTGATTCTCACAATGGCCAAAAAGTCTTTACAAAGAGTCACAAATTGACTTATATACTTGTGCCCTAAAAATGGTCCTTTCACACAAGGGACCGGGACTTTATTCACTAAAAGACTAATTTCCTTCTAATTTACATGGGTAAGCTTCTAATCTTCTGTGGGGATGCATCTAGAGGACTCCTCTAGTGCATTTACATCGGAAAATATATTACAAGAATGGTTATAATACAAAAATTGGGTGTCCAAATCGGAAAAATTTTGGGGCCCATCTTTTTCTCTGCCTTGTGCTCTCTTTGCTCTGCAACACTCTCCCCCTTTTTGTCTCTGTCGTCCCTTGACAGGCTTTACTTCTTGTCTTTCCCTTGTTGACCGCACACATCTCTTAGTCAGTTCTGCCGCCTGGTTGGACTAGCGTTCCGTTTTAATGGTCCTGTGCTTGATTTGTACTGCCTGTTCTTTTCTTTTCATCGCTCGCAACCCTTGGTCAGTTCTGCCTGTTTGTTAAACAGGTGTTCAGTTTTGATGGCCTCTTCTTGATTCTTGTTTTACATCCTCTGGGCCTGATGCATTTGTCTTGCCTTATAAGTCGGGTTGCCACGCACGCCACCAGTGGAAGGTATGAGGATGTGATCCTTCAACCTTCGATCTGGACCTTCCAAAGATCAAGAGGTTGAAGCACCCTCTTGTGGTTTCTGAGGCATACTTTAGAGTCCATTCTTCTCTTAATGCTTGCTCTTGTTTCGGCATATTTGCATATTTTGCAATCTGATCTCTTAACTCTTTCTGATCAATATCTGTTGTTTCTTGTTTTTCGATGGGTTGATCATATAGCAATGACTTCATTAATTCTTTGTTTCTATTTCGTAAATTGTCATTTTCCTCCATATACACCTTTAGTTGTGTTTCCAGTAAGTTGCTTCTAATTTTCATTCTCTCTTTGTCGGCCTCGCTGGCTTCATGTAATCTTTGTAGGTTTGTCAGCTGTGCCTGGAGTTGGTGATGCTGGGCCATCAATGTATCACATTGTGATTTTACTGCTAGTAACTCTGTTCCCTTGGTTGCAATCTCTTTCTGGGCCTGGATAAGTTGTGCAGATAGTTGTTCACTCATAATTTGAAACTGATTCTTTTCCCTCATGGCTTTGTCGTAATCTGCATCTCTATCCATCATCTGTTGTTGTGTATCCATGGTCGTTTGGATCATTTGTTTGACAACAGGTTTTAATTGAGTGACATCCACATTTAACCATGTGGTAGGAATACTAGGTTCTGCTCCTGTTGTCACATCTTTCCCTTTGGCTACATGCAAAGTGGTATCATGGGGCTGCCTAATCTAGAGTTGTATCCTTGGCTCAGCCTCCATGTGGTCCATCTTGCCTTGAGGTGTATCATCCGGTACCTCAATCACAACGGGCTCCTTACTTGGTTGTCGGCTTGATTCCTGGTCTATTTTAGTTTTTATTTCTTGTTTGATAGGTGGCACGACATCTTTATTAGTTATTGGAGCTTCCTTGATACTGATCTTTGACGTATCATTCAATTGAATGACGTGCTCTGGTTCATTTGGTTCTTCTATGTTCTTTGCTTGTCTCTGTTCGTTGTCTAGCGTGACTTCAACTTGATTGATCTCTGTCCAATCTTCATTGTGTGTTTCTGTTTGCATATCTGTATCCAGGGTGTCCTTCTCACAGCTTGATTCTTCATTAGAGCTTGATTCCTCCAATCCTATTTCTTTGTATCTGGAAGGTACTTGATGAGTTGCTTTATCCTTTTGTTTCTTTTCCTGGCTTGCCTGTCTGTAATGGTGACCTTGGATATTCAAATTTACTTGCCCCCGCATATACCGATGTGTTTCTTCTAGGGCAGCAGAGAGGTCTCTTTTCGTAATTGGTTGTTGATTCCTAGGAATCTTTGGTAAGATGTGTGTCCTCTTCGAAGTGGGGGTCTCCTGAGCTTCTTCCTC
Source organism: Ceratopteris richardii (assembly GCA_020310875.1). Taxonomy (NCBI): domain Eukaryota; kingdom Viridiplantae; phylum Streptophyta; class Polypodiopsida; order Polypodiales; family Pteridaceae; genus Ceratopteris; species Ceratopteris richardii. The sequence goes on along the minus strand of CM035409.1, from coordinate 136,053,441 downwards.
TCTTAAACGTTTAGTTCCTTTCATAGGTGTCTTTGAGCTGGTTCCTACTTCTTCAACCGTGATGATTGTTTTCTTTTTCTTTGGGACCGTAGCTGACTTGGCGTATTTGGCTAGCCCTTCTGAGGTTGGCATCTCACGCGAGCAGTTTTTCATATCAAGTGCCTCATAGATAAGTAAGGTCAAAGCTAAACTGCCATTGAGAAACTTTTTCTGACCCCACTTCTTCTTGGCTTCAAATAGACGTTCTTGAACATATGGAGTCATATTTACTTTATTACCGACTTGCCTCATAGCACGTGAGAGCAGTTGCACCACGATCTTTTGAGGTGCTGTGTATCTATGCATACTCGGGAAACAAAAGTGTTGGTGCACTAAGCGAACAACATCTTCAATATCAGTTCTGTTGATATCCAAAAAGGATCTCTTTTTTGGATCATGACATTCCTCCTTGACATTAGTGAGCCCTTCTTGATTCCATCCAAAAGCTTTGTTGATCAATTCATGAGTGAATTGAATTGTTTTCCATGTACCCACTTTGTCCAGTACTCTTGCTTCAGGAACTAATATCTTATTCACTACCGACTGAAGTGTATTCATCACTTGCGTACACCTCTGGAAATCTGGCAGATAAATAGGTAGTATGAGAAATGCATCTATTCCTGCTTGTGTCCAGACATACGTCATGCGCGGTAATCCTTGTATGATGGTCTTAAAGTCTTGGGACATAATAGGGAAGTAGTGATCCCTGTCCATAATCTTGATGGTGGCCATGAAAATGAGGTCCGACACCGGTTGGTCATCCAGAAACCAATGGCCTCTTGCTTTTGTTATGGATTCCAATGGAAGAAGCTGGACCTCTTCCACTTGCGTCTCTTCGGAGTTAGTAGATGCCATCTGCACTCAATATAGAGTATGAATTAGTGACAAGATAGTATCAAAAATCCTCCTTCATTTGTCTTTCATAAGATTGGCAATGCTCCGCGTGAATGGTGTCGTCCCTTCCCCGTGGGTGTGAGAAAGGTAATACCTGGTTTTTTTTTTACCTACTTTTAGGTATTTTTATGTTTTTGTCTGAAAGAAAAACAAAAAAGTTAGTTCATAGCTGAAGCGGTTATTAATTTTTTAGTAATTTTTTTAGATTATGTACAAGTGCTCTCCTATTTCCCAAGAGGAAAATGTGCTTCACTATCCTGAAATAGAAGAATAGTGTGCCGAACGCTTGGCCTTGTAATGTGGCCCTATCATGCATACTTTGGATTCTGGTAACTCCATATGTGTGCAACCCGAATTACTTGGTTGATGCATACAGCTAGCCCTGCTTTTTGGCATCCAAATCTGCTTCACACTGTTGGGGTAGGTTGTATTCCTAGCCTTCCTGAAGAATATGGTGCTTCTCATGTTGTACGTCTGCTTTATCTGCTTTTTGAATCTGGGAATGATTTTCGAAGCATATGTAGACTCCTTCTCTGTCCTGTATCTATTCATCTTTGGTTGTTTTGCCTTTAGACCATACTGATTTTCTTTCAGCATTGGTTCGACTTTTCTGTTGATTGCCACTTGAGCACATAATTTTGGAATCCATATTTGGGTTCGGTCTGATTGGGCGGCTACCACCTTCTTAGGAATCCATACTTTAGCAATTCTTTGGAGAACTGAATATCCAAAGCGATTGACATACTGGTTCTGTGTGTTCTACTGCTGTCGCAAGTAGTTCTTATGTTGAAGATATGCAGCCATTTGGTCCTTCTTTATCCAAGCTTGTCGAGTGTAAGGAATGGGGTATATTCTAATAGGTGCAAACTTGGGATTACTCGGAGAACTAGTCTCTCTTGTGCATGGTTCTTTGCTAGGGCTGTTTTCAGATAGAATGACACTCTTGTGACTTGCTAGATTAGAAAATGGTATGCAAGCAGGATTCGGTGTGTCCTCACATGAAGTACTTGATGAAGGGGTTTCCATAGTGCTAGTGAACATACATGCATCACTTTGTTCATTTGAGTGAGTTTTTGGCTCTATACTTGCAGCTTTGATTGGTTGTTCGTCTAGCATGCTGAATACTTCACGATGTCCTATCTTGGCTGAGATGTATCCTAAGGCCAATTGGATAGTCACTTCATATTCGTATATCCAGTCTTGACCTAACACCAGCTCTTCCAATAAGTCCTGGTCATGACATACTAGGAGTTTTTGTTCTATTGTGTTGTTTCCTAAGTGTAGAGGTAAGGTAATCTCTCCTATACACTTGGTGCCTTTGATGGGCGTAATTCTTCCTTGAGTTGCTGAGTCAATGAAAATTTGATGCAGATTATAGTGGCTCCTGTGTCAATGAGAGCATCCACTAAGTGGTACTCCGTTTTTCCGGCTCCCAAATTCAAATATGGTTGTGTCCTTTGTTGACCTAGGTTTTTAGTGGCTCTAAAATTAGCCATTGGGATGAGTTCCTCTCATAGGTGATATCTCTCATCTCTCTCTCTCATCCACTCTTTCCGTTTCTTGATTCGTTCTAGTGCTTCTTGTCTAGCTTCCTCTCATATTCTTTCTTCCTCTAGACGTCTATTTTTACCCGTTATTAGTCGTGACATCATTTCTTCAGTCAATGGCTCTAAATATTTTTTCACTCTACATCCACTGATATAGTTTGGTAATACATTTCCATCTAGAGTTGCTAAGCTGATGGCTCTGCTGGTGGATATGCGATTAATGATTAATGGGCCATATCCTCTTTTCTGCAATTTCTTAGTGTGTTGTTTCAGGGTATATACCAAAACTAAATATCCTTCCTTCAAATTTTTGTCTTTAACATGAGCATCAAAATATGCCTTTTGTCGCCTTTTAGCACCATAAATCCCTGCTACTGCTTGTAACCTAGTTTCGTGTAGCTTCTCTATTTGTTCCAATTGAGCTGAGAGTTCATGTCCTGTCCACTCATAAGTTGTTGCTACTCTGAGAGTGGGTATTAAGAAATCAATTGGCAAAATGGCATTTTGTCCATACACTAAGTTAAAAGGAGTAGTTCCTATGGCGGTTTTGTAAGCTACTCTGAATGCCCATAAAGCGTGATGTAATTGTTTGTCCCAATCAGATCTACCATTGTTCACAATTTTAGTGAGAACTGTGCATAAGATTTTATTTGAACTTTTTCAGCTTGTCCATTGGGTTGTGGGTGATAAGGGGCTGATTTCTTATGAATTACTAAGAATTCATTCAGTAAGGCTTCTATCACTTCATTCACAAAATGCGTACCTCTATCACTCACAATTTCTATCGGTAGTCCAAATCTAGTGAAAACGTTGTCGAAGAGAAACTTGGCAGTAGTTCTTGCATCATTTTTCTTGGTTGCTTTGGCTTCAACCCATTTGTTCAGATAGTCTGTGGCTACAATTATATACTCGGTGTGGGATCCTTTAGCTGGGGGGCTAATAGGTCCTATGAAGTCTATTCCCCATTTAGTAAAAGCTCTGGCACTCATCATGGGTTTTAGTGGCATTTCATCCCTTCTAATTGGATATTTCGTTCGTTGACATGTATCACACCGTTGAACATATGTGGCTGCATCCTGATGTAGAGTTGGCCACCACATTCTAGCAAAGAGAATCATTTTTGTTGTTTTCTCTGCAGAGAAGTGTCCTCCTGCAGCTCCTATATGTGCCATCTCTAATACAACAAGATACTCGTCTTCATGAATGCACATTCGCAAATGATTATCTCTTTCTCGTTTAAAGAGTTGTTTTCCAATAAGAGCATAGTCTTTACTTTGTTCTACAAGTGCTCGTTTTCTTGCTAGAGTGGCTCCTTCTGGGTACTCTTGGGTCTTTAAGAACTTCACCAGAGGCATGCTCCATCTTGGTGCTACAGTGGAGTAGCATAGAGTGGAGTTCTCTTTTGGATTCCATTCTTGACAGTTTGGGCAGGCTAATACATAGTTATGCGCATCCCTCTGCATGGTTGGCCAATATATGCCCAATCTCCTTAGTGTTTGCCATGTTCCGTTCGCATTTAGATGAGTTTTCCATTGATTTACATGTGCTTTTTGAAGCCACATTTCCTGTTCCTCTTCTTCTACGCATCTCATGAGTAATCCATTTGAGTCTTGGTGATACAAACTTCCAGCAATGATATGAAGGTTTTTAGTCTTCCATAGGTCTTGAATTCGGTTTGGTGTGATCCCATCTTTAGGTCCATGCGTGAGTATAGGGATCAACTTTTCTGCCCATTGGGGACATACCTCGAGATTAAAAAGGTACATATCTGGCAGATCATCTGGTACTATGGGTGGTTCACCATGTGTCATCCTTGATAAGTGATCTGCTCTTATGTGGGTATTCCCTTTCTTTACTACTACCTCAAAATCAAATTCCATCAACAATAGAAACCATCGTACTAGTCGTCCTATATTACAAGGCTTATTGACTAAGTACAGTAGGGCTTGATGATCAATAAAGAATTTGAATTTGTTTGCCAAAAGGTAATGTCGGAACTTCTTTACTACGTATACCATCCTTAGGCCTTCTCTTTCGGTTGTGGTATAATTGCGTTCTTCTTGATTCAATTGTCTACTGGCATAGGCTATAGGGTGATCTAACTTTCCTGTATCTGCAGGTTGAGCTAAGATGCAACCAATGGCAAACTTGGAAGCATCCACGTGAATGTGAAATGACTTATTCTAATTGGGTACTCGGAGGATTGGTGCTGAACTCAATCGACTCTTTAATTCATTAAAGGATTTCTCACATTTGTCAGTCCAGTTAAACTGAGTCAATAATGCATAAAGAGGTCTAGCAATTATGGCATACATATGTATAAATCTTCAGTAGTATCCACAATGTCCCATAAATGCTTGGATTTCTTTAGCCATCTTTGGTCTCGGTAAATCCAGAATTACTTTTATTTTGTCTTCATCAGTTGAAATTCCATTTTTAGAGACAATATGTCCTAATATCTTTCCTTGTCGAACCATGAAGACACATTTTTCTGGGTTGAGGCATACTCTATATTGTCGACATTTGGCAAAGTTTTTTCCTAATTCAGGGATATGCTCTAATCGTATAGCTGAATAAGTGCATAAATAATCCACGTATACCTCCATACTCTTTCTCAGGAACTCTTTGAATACATGGCACATCAATCTTTGGAAAGTGGTTGGGGCATTGGTTAGGCCGAAAGGCATAACCCTAAAGGCGTATACTCCCCATTCAGTTGCAAAGGCTGTTTTATGCTGGTCCTCAGGAGCAATGGCTACCTGATTATACCTTGAAAAGCCATCCAAAAAACTATAAACTTCCTTGCCTGCCACTCTTTCCAAAAGATGATCCGTGATGGGTAATGGGTAACTATCCCTTATGGTAGCGGCATTTACTTTTTTCAGATTTATGCATACTCTTAGCTTACCATTCTTTTTCGGTACAACCACCAAAGGCGACACCCATTCCGTGTGTTCGATCTCATATATGAACCCAACTTCTAACAACTTGTCTATCTCTTCCTTTATCTTTGCTGAGTAAACGTCGTTATATGTGTATGGTCTTTGTTTGGAAGGTTTAGCTTCAGATGTCATAGGGATTCTATGTGCACATATAGATGGATCTACTCCTTTCAAATCCTTATAGGTCCAGGCAAAGACATCTCGGTATTCCCTTATGAGGCGTATTAACTCTCGTTCTTCCTCCATAGAGACATCTTGTCCTATAAAGGTACATCGTTCTTCTCCTTCCTCTAAGGTTACTACTATTTTCTTGGTCTGTTCTTTATTGTCATATGCTATTCCTGGTTGTGCTTCTCGTTTTGGCATTTGAATAGCAATTCTTCTCTCTTCTACTTCATATTTTTTGAAGTGGGCAGGCACTTCAAATTGGTCTTGAGGCTTGTTTTCTTCATCATTTTTTGCTTTATCTAATCCAAGCTCCTCTTCCTGTGTTGGTTCTTGATTTATTTCACTAGCTATGAAACTTACTTCTTGATTTCCACTTTCTATTTCCATTTGCTCTTGCTCCATTTCAATGCTCTCGTAATCCTCTTTCCATTCTTTTTCTATCACTTCCCCTTCTTCAGCCTCTTGAAGAACTACCACGTATAGACTAACCTCATATCCTTCCTCGTCAATGCATTCATTCATGGTTATCACTTCTTCGTTTACACACACATCAAGAGTGGCTAAAATCTCCATCCAACCATGAGGTTCGAATTCTTCATCTAGGAAGATTTGAGGCATATAGGCTGGATCTTGTACTGATATAGGAACTCCTTGCCTTTGTTGCCATCCTTTCCTCCTATCCTCTTCTTTTTTTGCAGTTTGGCATATCCATAGATGAGTGTCTTCGTTCATCCATGATTGATCACTTGAACCTATACTATGAATCGACTGATTATCTTCCTCCTTATAAATCTGATTCCATTGTAAGGGGGGAACATCTTGATATGTATATGTGTGGAGATTTATTCTTGTGGTGGTTCCTTCATGCTGTAGATATACGTCTTTTCCCCAATCTTGCACTACCTTTAGTTGTCTCATGAAAGGTCTTCCAAGTATCATTTCATAATTGCTAGGCCTTTCAAATTGACATATCGCTAAGGTGTTCTCGAATTCAACTCCACAAGTGGTAAAAATTACCTGTTCCAATAATCCCAAGGGTCTTTCAGTGTGTCCATTTGCCATTTGTATCTTCATGCGTGTTGGTCTTAGAGCTGGTTTTCCCCATTTCTCCCAGATTTCTCTAGTAGCAATTCCTACTCCAACTCCAGAATCTAAGATGGCTTTGGTGGTGTAACCCCTATAGGTAATTGGAAGGCACGTGTTTCCTTCATCTCCCTCACTAAAATCTCCAACCTTATCGACTGGGATTTTTACAGCGTTTACTTCATCAAACATCTCCTTCTCTGTCGCTTGATCTCCAATTGACTGGTTAATCTCTCCTTCAAATGTGGTTTGATCTTCAACAGTTCTTCCAATGTCAGAGTGCAAGGGATTTTTACCTTTCTAAGGTGTTGTATGATATCCGATGTTTGGATTGATGGGTTCAATTCTTTTTTCCGTATTGAGGGGATACAATATAATTCCAAATTAAGTTCGTACTCTCCTATGTAATTTGGCAAAACCTTTACACTATCATTTTCTTCGTTACTTGGATCAATTGGTATTATTTCTTCTGAATTCAGTTTAGGTATGGAGTCTTCAATTTCACCTTCTTCTTCTAGCTCCTCAAAGGGTGGGTCTATTCCTTCCACTTTCTTCCACCGGTCTTCTTGGACTCTTGCCCACAAATCTTTAGGCCATTCCCCTTCTACTTCAGGAACAATGGATCCTTCCCTTTTATCCTCACAGTAATTTCCATTATGCGTCTTACTTGCTTCGAGTTTCTCTGGTTCCTTAGGGATGACACACTCTTGGAATTCTCTTTTGGGAATTCGTGAATTGGGTAATTGAAGAACAGGTTTTTCTAAGGTCTGCTGAGCCACTTCAATTAATTTTTTGCATATCTCCAACCTTTCCTTCTCTAGATCACCTCTAGGATATTCTCTTTCATGTTGTTCTATGGTAGGTCCTGCTCTTATTTGTGCCTTGTACGCCTGAATCCACATGGCTAATTCTTCAGGCATGGGATCTACTAAAACTGATCCTACCTCTTCTTTTTTTGACTTTCCTTTTCGCTTTTCTTCTTCCTCTTCTCGTTTCTCTTTTAGATTTTGTTCGCTCTTCTCAATTTCCTTCTTTTGTAGCAATTTCTTTTCCTTTATCTTGTCTCTACGGTTCTTCCATCTTTGTGTTCGTTTGCTTACAACACTTTTCTCAGGCTCTTCCGAGTCTTCAACTACTTGAGGTGTAGGTATGTTCATTTCTCTGCCACCTTGATCATTCTCCTCAGTTTTGTCTGGGGTTTCTCTCGCTTTGGATCTAGTTATTACTTTCAATGGTACAGTATACTCCTTATCGCTTCCTGATGATTCTATCACTTCTATCACGTTAATCTGCACGTTAGAGTTAACTTTGTTGGGGTTCTTGGGGCAATCTCTGAAAATGTGTTCTTTATCACAATCACTACAGTATCCTTCCCAGACTCGTTGTGGTGGTGGTGGGTTTGGTAGTGTACATTCTCTGATATAATGATCACCTCCGCATCTATAACATGGTCCTCTAGGTACAGGCGGTCTGTTCATAGGTCGGGGGGGTATGGATGCCCTAGGGGCTGTGTACATCAATGACACATAGTCCTGCTCATATCCGTAGGAACTATCTGGCACTTCCATGCCATAGGTATATGGTTCGTACATTTGTCCATATTCTATCAAAGAGCTCTCATAACTGGGATAGTTTCCTTGATTATGGTCATAAGATGAGTCATATGGTTCATTACTAGACAATGGTGTGGCTGGGACTATTGCTCTCTCTAGGTTTTCTTCAGGTTGAGCTATTTTCACTGGGACAACATTCTGAGGATGGGGCAGTTGTTGTCCTAACACCGGTTGTGGTTGAGTGTACCCTTGATAAGCATAAGGTCGTGGTACAGGTGCCTGCTGCTGATAGGTGTGATATCTAAGGGCTTCTCCTCCTAGATCTCTCTGAGGGTATCCGTAAGGTCTCATGAGCGGTTGTGTTGGTCTTGCTTGCCTATTGTAAGGACAATTTTTTGAGCTGTGATTTGTGTATTTTTGTTCTATGCTACAATATTGTAGAGGGCCTGGAACGGGTGGTCTATTGTAAGCATAAGCAGGTGGTGGGACTACTCCCCTAGGCACAAATGTCTTCCAATGGGTATACCAGGTCCTCTTGCTACAGGTGGTCTAACTGGGACAGGAATTCCGTTTCTTGGATCCACAGGTGGCTGAGACTGATAATTAGGGTTATTTGCAGGCATAGCAAATTGTACGTGTGGTCTGACCGGAATTTGAGTTTGTTGTGTTTGTCTTGACTGTTGAAATGAATTATTCTGAGAGGTTCCATGTGGGTTTTGTGAAGTAGTGGCTTGATCCCTCGGGGGAAACACTGGAATGTTCTGATATTTCAACCCGGCTCTCTCTGAATCTGTTAGGGGCCAATACATTCTCTGATTTTTATCCAAATACGTGATGATGGTGGGGAAGTCAGGATCTTGTAGCTCATAGACAGTCACTGGGTTAGGGGCTGCTTCCCATAATGAAGAGTGGTCTCTAAGGAGATTCTCCATTCCATTGGTCAAATACACATCCATTAATGAGTCATCCTGGGGAACCAAGTCTCCTCTCCAAATCCTAACAACAGTAGATCTCCCTCTGGGTGTGGTCACTTGCTCTTCATTTCCGTCTTCATTAAGGTTATGAACATTGTTTTCTTCCCCAAGTTCATTGATGTTTTCCGGATGTTCTGTAACAATATACTGGATATCTCTTTTATCCATATAAATCCTCCTGGATACTTAACTGCTAGCCTAGGCATTATGTAAGCATCTGAAGCTTTCTTCAGTCGGGCCACTGATCGGTTTAGTCCATCTAGGTATATGGGTATCTCATGTTGATTGGTGGTCACATATTCTAAAGATGTCCGATATTCTCCCTCAATAATTGACATCATGCCAATCATTGGTACAATGTTTTGCATATCCTCTGAAGCCATAGGAATTTCTTCTTCTGACTCACTAGAGGTTTCAGAATACTGTGAACGGCTACTTGGTTCGGCTACACTTCCTAAAGAAGAGATTACACTTCTTTGGCTTCCTAGGGTTCTCCCCGATCTTAGGTTCATCCACTTAAAAGCTCTGATCAACCTTTGCCAACCTCCAACTTCTAGAGTTCTTCACTGAAGGTCAGAATTCTAGAAAAATTTGGCTGGGAAAGGACTAACTATGAAATCTCAAGTCACGATACTTGACCTCCAAAAAAGTTCACGATACTCGACCTTTGACTCAGACGATACACGATTTTTACCCGAGATGATACACGATACTTCACGAGAGATGATACTCGATACTTGGATAAAGACGATACTCAATACTTGAGTTCACACGATACACGATACACGATACTTGAGGGACTCGATACTCAATACTCGATACTTGGTAAGTATTGTGATCGGGCAATCACAATACTCGATACATGGTAAGTATCACGATCGGCAACCACGATACTCGATACTTGTGAAATATCGCGATCGAGGATCACACGATACTCGATACCTGAGAAGTATCGCGATCGAGGATCACACGATACTCGATACCTGAGCAAACGCGATACTCGATACTTGAGCAAATGCGATACTCGATACTTGAGCAAATGCGATACTCGATACTTGAGCAAACACGATACTCGATACTTGAGTAAACGCGATACTCGATACTTGAGCAAATGCGATACTCGATACTTGAGCAAACGTGATACTCGATACTTGAGCAAACGCAATACTCGATACTTGAGCAAACGTGATACTCGATACTTGTGAAGTATCGCGATACTCAACCATAGGAGATCACGATACTTGTCAGGTATCGCGATACTCGACCGCGGGAGAACACGATACTTGACACTTTTCAGTTTTTTGTCAGTGTGTTTTTTGATTTTGGGTTCATACACACGTTCTCAGAGTACATTTACCCTCCCCTCTTAGCCTGAATCAGAAAAATACTTCCTCTCTACCCCGGTATGGCCTTCACGATACTTCACGCAGATCGTTTTTTCTGAAATGCTTAATTTATGTGATAAGGATGAGAGAATGATATATGTGCTTACCTTAGGTACTCTCTCTCAACTCTCTAGCAACTCTAACTAGCTCTGCGCAACTCCACAAGCTCGGATCTAGCCCACGATACTCGACAGCACCTCTCACGATACTTGTTCATAAGACTAGTGACTTACAAAACGACATTTTTGGCTTTTATACTTTTGAATTTTCCTACTCACTTAAAAAAAAAACAACAAGACAAAGACTGAAAGCTACTCTAATTACTTAACCTACTCCCTTACTCCTCCTACTCTACTCACTTCACTCACTTCCCTAGACTAATAACTCACTACATACACTTCAAGAGTGAGAAGTAGTAAGTGCGAATGAAAGTGACTTACCAAAGAAGAGAAAATCACTACTCCTCCTCTCGCTTCAATGCAGAAAGCTACTTACCATCACACGAATGCCTCGGTTTGATTCGACACTCCCCGGCAACGGCGCCAAAAAAACGTGTGTACCTAAGAACCAACTTAGGGACTTGTGGAGAAAGAGACTATACCTCAATCCCCCTCAAGTGCATATAGTGGTGATTCACGCTTTAATTATCAATCTGATGAGTATCAAAACCTAGCCGAGTGTATGAAGACATGCATTCAAATGATGATCAATGCAAATGAGTTACTCCAAGAGTGCAAACAAGGCAAAGTCTAATCCAAACAAGCTTCAACTGTCAGTCATGGTGTCAAGATACTTAGAACAGCAGCCAATAGTAAATTGAGCTTTTCTCTCAGCTCCGAACTCCGAATATAGGAAATAGCATATGCTTTTCGGAGCTCTCGAGAAGATGCATCCAATGGTGGTATTTTCACTCAATTTTGACGCTTCTACTTCAAGTTATGAGCAAAATACTGAGTTGCGGGAATGACCTTCCTACACTTCAGCACTTCCTACACTTCACACACACCCTAACCACAGCAAACAAAAGCCTTCATGGATAGACAACACTTCCTAACACTCTTTCCAAGCAATACACAAGCACACAAGCTCGCAAAGAAGAAGATAAAGAGAGGAGAAGACACAAATTCGAATTTCTGTGCTCTTGATTCTCACAATGGCCAAAAAGTTGCAAAGGGTTATGCATAGGAAAGAGGCATTGATTTTGATGAAACCTTTGCCCCTACTTGCCGAATGACTACTGTTCGTAGCATCTGTGCACTTGCAGCTCATCATGGTTGGAATGTACATCAGTTGGACATTAAAAAAACATTTGTGAATGGTGACTTGCATGAAGAAGTGTATGTTTTTCAATCCCATGGCTTTGTGCAGAAAGGGCACGAAAACCAGGTGTGCAGGTTAAAGAAGGCATTATATGGTTTAAAGAAAGCACCACGTGCTTGGAATGAAAAGATACATGCCTATGTAATTGCACATGGTCTTGAGAATAGTCCAACTAAAAGAACCTTATATGTTAAGCATGCTAATGATGTGATTCTGATCATTGTGGTGTATGTTGATGACATCTTGCTCATTGGTCCTCATGACATGCATATTATTGATTTTAAGGCTGATTTTCATGCCTCATTTGAGATGTCTGATTTGGGGCATTTGCATGACTATTTGGGCATTCAATTTATGCAAGTTGATGGTGAATGGCTTGTCAAATGAAATATATTGACACATTATTGCATCGTTTTGGCCTTGAGACTGTAAGCCTATTGCCACTCCTATGGAGACAGGTTTATGATTGAGTCTTCATGATGTTGGAGATACATTTGATGATGTTCTCTATCAACAGGCTATTGGATGCTTGACTTACTTATGCATTACTTGGCCATATATTCAGTTTGTTGTTTCACAGATGAGCAGGTTTATGCATTGCCTAGGTGTCAAGCATTGGCAAGCGGTTAAGAGTATCCTTCGCTACTTGAGTGGTACTCGGCTACTTGGATTGTTTTATCCCAAGGGGGGATCACTACTTCCAGATTTGCATGCTTTTTCTGACTCTGACTGGGCTGGTTGCTATGACACTCGTGTGTCCACTAGTGGTTTTTGCTTCATGCTTGGTAGCTCATGCATATCTTGGCTGAGCAAGAAGCAGCCTACTGTGGCCACTTCTAGTTGTGAGGCTGAGTATAGGGCAACTTTCACAACGACTGTTGAGTGTATGTGGCTCAGATGCCTTATGGCTGATTTGGGTGTTGGTCAGTCTTATCTTGAAACTTTTGTGAATTTGAATGAGGTACATATATTATTACCATCTTGTG
>CM035409.1:136023050-136035550 GCA_020310875.1 Ceratopteris richardii | reverse complement strand
CGCTTTTTTGTAAGTCCAAAAATTCTATGGTATCCCTTCTGCGTGGTATAGGACAAAATGAAGGGTTTACCTGTAATAAATATGGTGCTGCTTGCCAATGCACCCGTAGTGTGGGATGTTTCTCCAAAAATTTTCTTCTCCAAATTGGTTGTGCACCTTCGAACTCTTCTTGGCTGTATGTGAATGTGTCTTGTTTAAAATTGAGCTCCTCATCTGGACTCTTCTTTGTAATCTTCTTTATATATCGTCTCATTTTCTCTTTCAATAGTCCGTACGGAATATTGAAAGGCTTCATTATCTTGTCTAGGTCTTTACCTTTGATCTTGGCCTCTTTCATTACCTTGATGACTTCATTTTCAAAATTCTCCGTCAATCGGGACACCACTAGTGCCCGTTCCTTCTGACTTATTTCTGCAGTGTATGGCATCGGATGATCATCATGTATATCCGCCATCTGCTCATGTATTGGAGAATTATAGATCGGGTGAGATAGAGGACTTACCTCTACCTCGTCAGTATGATTTTCCTTAGCTGGCACTACTGGTGTCCCAATCGCTGCGTTCTGATTGATTTGAATTTCTAATTTTTCTATGCGTTCAGTCTTCTCTTTATTTTCTTGAGTGGCTGCTCTAAGTGCTTCTTTTGCTACAAGTAACTCATTTCCGATTTCAGCCACATTGTCCATGTTTTCACTGTAGCTTGTTGCAAGTTTTCCATGTGCTGTATTTAATTGCTTTTTTAATTCATTGATTTCTTGACTGTGCGTCCGTTCTGATTCTTCTCTCACTGCGTGCTCTTGTCTCAACAAATCTGCATATTGTGCGATCTGATCTCTTAATTCTTTTTCTTTGGTTTCTGAGGATTCCTGTTGCTCGATCGGTTGATCATATAATAATGATTTCATTAATTCCTTATTTCTGCTTCGCAAGGTATCATTTTCTTCCATATACAACTTGAGCTGTGTCTCCAGTAGAGTGCTTCTAGCTCTCATTCTTTCTTTGTCAGCTTCGCTTGCATCATATAATCTTTGTAAATTTGCAAGCTGTTCTTGGAGTTGGTGATGCTGAGTGATTAATGATTCATATTGCTTTTTTGTTTCGAGCAACTCAGTGCTTTTGGCGGCTATCTCTCTTTGTGCCTAAATTAATTGCGATGACAATTGTTCATTCATGATCTGGAATTGACTTTTTTCTCTCATAGCCTTATCATAATCTGCATCTATGTCCATCATCTGCTGTTGTGTGTCCATGGCTGTCTGAATCATTTGTTTTACTATAGGCTTCAGCTGAGTAACATCCACATTGAGCCATGTTTTTGGTATACTCGGTTCTTCGCCGGTATTGACATCTTTGCCCTGTGCCACATGTAATGTAGTGTCATGGGGCTGCCTAATCTGAAGCTGGATTCTTGGCTCAGCCACCATGTTTTCTTTGGTCCCTTGAGGTGTGTCATCTGGTACCTCAATCACAATTTGTTCTTTATTTTGTAGTACCTTCGAATCCATGTTCACTGGAGTTTGTACTTCCTCTTTAATAGGTTGTTTTGCATATGTAACATGGGTTGGAGCTTCCTTGATGCTTATCTTTGTAGTATCATTCAATTGAATTACATGCTCCGGTTTATTAAAATCTTCCACGCTCTTTTCCTTTTCTTCGTGGTTGTCCGGCGTCACTTCAACTTGATTGATCTCATTCCATTCTTCTTCTTGAGCGTCTGTTCTTATATCAGTGTCCAGAGTGTCTTTTTCAGGACTTGATTCTGTGTTGGAACTAGAATCATCTATGCCCAGCTCTTTGTACCTCCGAGCTTGTTTCGGTGTCTTCTCTGTACTCCGTTGCTGTTTTTCTTGACTTGCCTGTCTATAATGATGACCTTGAATAGTTAGGTTTACCTGCCCTTGCATATACTAGTGTGTCTCTTCGAGGGCAGCAAAAAGATCTCTCTTTGTAATAGGCATTTGAGCTGTCGTGATCTTCGGTAATAGATGTGTTTTCTTTGATTGCGGTGTAGCTTGAGCTTCCTCCTCCCGTAGACGCTTCGTACCCCTCATGGGTTTTTGTGAGCTGGTTCCTGCTTCTTCAACCATAACAACTGCTTTCTTTTTCTTAGGGACCGTAGCGGATTTTGCGTATTTGGCTAGCCCTTCTGATGTTGGCATCTCACGTAAGCAATTTTTCATGTCGAGAGCCTCATAAATGAGTAACGTTAAAGCTGAACTCCCATTCAGGAACTTCTTCTGTCCCCACTTCTTCTGGGCTTCAAATAGTCTTTCTTGGACATAACCTGTCAGATTCACTTTGTTCCCAATTTGTCTCATGGCATGAGATAATAGTTGTACTACAATCTTTTGTGGTGCCGTGTATCTGTGCATACTAGGGAAACAGAAATGTTGATGTACCAAACGGACAGCATCTTCGATGTCTATTCTGTTAATATCCACAAAGGATCTTTTCTTAGGGTCATGACATTCCTCCTTAACATTAGTAATTCCTTCTTGATTCCATCCAAAAGCTTTGTTGATCAATTCATGAGTGAATTGAATGGTCTTCCAAGTTCTACCTTATCCAATACTCATGCTTCTGGAACTGATATCTTATTAGATCCAGGCTGAAGAGTGTTCATCACTTGAGTGCATCTCTAAAAATCAGGTAGATAAATTGTTATTCTAAGGAACGCGTCTATCCCTGCTTGTGTCCATACATCCTCTATATGCGGTAATCCTTGGATTATGGTCTTGAAGTCTTGTGACATAATAGGGAAGTAGTGATCCCTATCCATAATCTTGATAGTTGCCATGAAAATGAGTTCCGAGACTGGTTGGTCATCACGAAACCAATGGCCTCTGACTTTTGTTATCGATTCCAATGGAAGAAGCTGGACCTCTTCTTCTTGTGTAGCTTCGGAATTAGTAGATGCAATCTGCACTCAATATAGAGTATGAATTAGTGGCCAGATATTATCATAAATCCTCCTTTATTTGTTTTTCATAAGCTTGATATTGCTCCGAGTGAGTAGTGTCGTCCCTTTCCCGTGGGTGTGAGAAAGGTAATACCTGGATTTTTCTCAATTTTAGATATTTTTATATTTTCATCTGAAAAGGAAAACAGAAAAGTTAGGTCATAGCCGAAGCGGTTATTACTTTTGGAGTAATTTTCTTAGTGTATGTACAAGTGCTCTCCTATTTCCCAAGGGGAAAATGTGCGTGACTATCCTGAAATAGAAGAAAGATGTGCCGAATGTTTGGCCTTATAATGTGGCCCTATCATGCATACTTTGGGTATTGATAACTCCTCATGTGTGCAACTCGAAGTAGTTGGTTGATGCATGCCGTCTGTCTTGTCTTTCGGCACCCAAATCTGCTTCATTCTGGTGGGGTGTAATGTATTCTCCACCTCTTTGGTGAATGTGGTTCTTCTCTTGTTGTATGTCTGCTCTCTCTGATTGTTGAATCTCAGATTGGCTTGTGTAGCGACTGCAGACTCCTTTATTTTCCTGTAACTATTCTTCTGTGGCTGTTTTGCTTGTAGACCATGTTGGTTCTTCTTGTGCTGTGGTTCATCGTTTCGGTTTAGCTTCTTTGGAGCACATGATTTAGGAATCCATATTTGCGATCGATCCGGTTGAGCGGCTATTACTTTCCTTGGGATCCAAATTGTAGCCTTTCGTTGTTGACTTTGGTGCTCAGAATGATTTGCTTTGTTACTTGCTTGGTTGCTCTGATGTCGATAATGCTTTTGTCGTCGAAGATATTCCTTCACTTGATCTTTCCTTATCCAAGCTTGTTGAGTGTACGGAATAGGGTATATTTTAATAGGTATAGATTTTGAATCACTCAGAGTACTGGTCTCTCTTATGCATGGTGCTTCACTGAGGTTGGTTTCAGATAGATTGACACTCTTGTGACTTGCTACACTAGAAGATGGAATGCAAGCAGGAACCAAAGTGTCCGCACATATAGTACTTGACGAAGGTGTTTCTATAGTGCTAGTGAACATACATTCATGACTTTGTTCATTGGAATGAACTTCTTGCTCTATGTTCACAGATTTGATTGGTCGTTCGTCTAGCAGACTGAATACTTCCCGATGTCCTATCTTGGCTAAGATGTATCCTAAAGCCAATTGAATGGTTACCTCATATTCGTAAATCCAGTCTTGACCTAACACTACCTCTTCAAGTAAATCCTGATCATGACACACTAATAACTTTTGTTCCATAGTGTTGTTGCCAAGATGCAGAGGTAAGGTGATTTCACCTATGCATTGAGTAATCGTCCCTCCTATTCCTATCAACTGTGCCATCGATGGGCGTACTTCCTCCTTGAGTTTCTGGGCCAAAGAAAGTTTGATACAGCTTATGGCAGCTCCTGTGTCAATGAGAGCATCCACCAAGTGGTATTCCGTTTTACCTGCTCCCAAATTTAAATATGGTTGCGTTCTCTGTGAACCTAGGTTTTGAGTGGCTCTAAAATTAGCCGTTGGGATGAGTTCTTCTCCTCGTCGATATCTCTCATCTCGCTCTCTCATCCACTCTTTCCGTTTCTTAATTCGTTCTAGTGCTTCTTGTCTCGCTTCTTCTCGTATTCTTTCCTCTTCAATACGTCTATTCTTGCCCTTGATTAATCTAGACATTGTTTCTTCGGTCAACGGTTCTAGATATTTTTTTACTCGACATCCACTGATATAGTTTGGTAATACATCTCCATCTATGGTTGCTAAGTTGATGGCTCCACTTGTTGATATGCGATTGATTAATGGGCCATATCCTCTCTTCTGCAACTTCTTTGCATGTTGTTTCAAGGTATATACCAAAACTAAATCTCCTTCCTTCAAATTTTTGTCCTTAATGTGAGCATCAAAGTAGGCTTTCTGTCGGCGTTTAGCAGCATAAATGCCTGCTACAGCTTGTAACCTAGTTTCGTGAAGCTTTTCTATTTGATCCAATTGAGCTGATAGTTCATGTCCCGCCCACTCGTAAGTAGTTGCTACTCTCAGAGTGGGAATTAAGAAATCAATTGGCAAAATAGCATTTTGTCCATATACTAAGTTAAAAGGAGTAGTGCCTATAGCGGTTTTATAGGCTACTCGAAATGCCCATAAAGCATGATGTAATTGCTTATCCCAATCTGATCTACCATCGTTAACAATTTTGGTGAGAACTGTACACAAGATTTTATTCGAACTTTCGGCTTGTCCATTGGCTTGTGGGTGATAAGGAGCGGATTTCTTATGAATTACCAGGAATTCATTCAGTAGGGCTTCTATAACTTCATTCACAAAGTGCGTACCTCTATCACTCACAATTTCTATTGGTAGTCCAAATCTAGTGAAAACGTTCTCAAAGAGAAACTTGGCTGTGGTTCTTGCGTCATTTTTCTTGGTTGCTTTGGCTTCAACCCATTTAGTCAGATAGTCTGTGGCTACAATTATATATTCGGCATGGGATCCTTTCGCTGGTGGGCTAATAGGTCCTATGAAGTCTATTCCCCATTTCGTAAAAGCTCTGGCACTCATCATGGGTCTCAGTGGCATCTCATCTCTTCTAATTGGGTATTTCCTTCGCTGACAGGTATCACATCGTTGCACATATGTCACAGCATCTTGATGTAGAGTTGGCCACCACATTCCCACAAAGAGGATCATCGTTGCTGTCTTCTCTGCAGAGAAGTGCCCTCCCGCAGCTCCTGTATGTGCCATCTCTAAGACAGAAAGATATTCGTCTTCGTGAATGCACACTCATAATTGGTTATCTCTCCCTCGTTTAAACAGTTGTTTTCCTATAATGGCATAATCCTTACTTTGTTCTACAAGTGCACGTTTCCTCGCTGAAGTGGCTCCTTCTGGGTATTCTTGAGTCTTTAAGAACTTTACCAGAGGCATGCTCCATCTCGGTGCTACTGTGGAATAGCATAGATTTGAGTTCTCTTTTGGGTTTTGTTCTTGACAAATTTGGCAAGCTGATACATAGTTATGTGCGTCTCTCCTCATGGTTGGCCAATATATGCCTAACCTCTTCAGGGTTTGCCATGTTCCATTCGCATCCAAATGAGTTTTCCATTGGTTTACATGTGCTTTCTGAAGCCACATTTCTTGTTCCTCTTCTTCTATGCATCTCATGAGTAATCAATTCGAATCCTGGTGATACAAACTTCCTGCAATGATATGAAGGTTTTTAGCCTTCCAAAGGTCTTGGGTTCGGTTTGGTGTGATCCCATCTTTAGGTCCATGTGTAAGTATGGGGATCAACTTTTCCGCCCATTGGGGACATACTTCCAGGTTAAAAAGATACGTATCTGGCAAATCATCGGGTACTCCTATGGGTGGTTCTCCATGGGTCATTCTTGATAAGTGATCTGCTCTTATGTGGGTATTTCCTTTCTTGACTACTACCTCAAAATCAAACTCCATTAGCAATAAAAACCATCGTACTAGTCTTCCTGTATTGCAAGGTTTATTGACTAAGTACAGTAGGGCTTGATGATCAATGAAGAATTTGAATTTGTTTGCCAACAGGTAATGTCTGAACTTTTTGACTGCGTACACCATCCCTAGGCCTTCTCTCTCCGTGGTAGTATAATTGCGTTCTGCTTGATTTAATTGTCTACTAGCATAGGCTATAGGGTGGTCTAGTTTTCCTGTATCTGCAGGTTGAGCTAAGATGCAACCAATGGCATACTTGGAAGCATCCACATGAATGTGAAATGGCTTATTCCAGTTAGGTACTCGAAGGATTGGTGCTGAACTTAATCGATTCTTTAACTCATTGAAGGCTCTCTCACATTCCTCGGTCCAATTAAATTCAGTCAATAACGCATAAAGAGGTCTAGCAATTATGGCATACATATGTATAAATCTTCGATAGTATCCACAGTGTCCCAGAAATGCTTGAACTTCCTTAGCAGTCTTTGGTCTTGGTAAATCCAAAATTACTTTGATTTTGTCTTCATCAGTTGAGATTCCATTTTTAGAGACAATATGTCCTAATATTTTTCCTTGTCTAACCATGAAGACACATTTTTCTGGGTTAAGGCATACTCGATACTGTCGACATTTAGCAAAGATCTTTTCCAACTCATGGATATGTTCTGATCGTATGGCTGAATAAGTACAAAGATCATCCACGTATACCTCCATACTTTTTCTTAGGAATTCTTTGAATACATGGCACATCAATCTTTGGAAGGTGGCTGGGGCATTGGTTAGGCCAAAAGGCATGACTCTAAAGGCGTATACTCCCCATTCAGTTGCGAAAGCAGTTTTGTGTTGGTCCTCAGGAGCAATGGCTACCTGATTATACCCTGAAAAGCCATCCAAGAAGCTATAAACTTCCTTCCCTGCCACTCTTTCCAATAGATGATCTGTAATTGGTAATGGGTAACTATCTCTTATGGTCGCAGCATTTACTTTCTTCAAATTGATGCATACTCTTAACTTCCCATTCTTTTTCGGTACAACCACCAAAGGTGACACCCATTCCGTGTGCTCAATCTCATATATGAATCCAGCATCTAACAACTTGTCTATCTCCTCCTTAATCTTTGCTGAATACACATCATTGTATGTATATGGTCTTTGTTTAGAAGGTTTGGCTTCGGATGTCATGGGAATTCTATGGGCACATATAGATGGATCTACTCCTTTCAAGTCCTTATAGGTCCAGGCAAAGACATCCCGATATTCGCTTAGGAGGCGTATTAACTCTTGTTCTTCCTCTATGGAGACATCTTGTCCTATGAAAGTACATCGTTCTTCTCCTTCTTCTAACGTTACTACTATCTTCTTGGTTTGTTCTTTATTGTCATATGCTATTCCCGGCTGTGCCTCTCTTTTAGGCATTTGAATAGCAATTTTTCTCTCTTCTACTTCATATTTCTTGAAGTGAGCTGGCACTTCAAACTGATCTTGTGGTTTGTTTTCTTCATTCTCTGGCTCTTTATCTAACTCCAGCTCTTCTTCCTGTGTAGGTTCCTGGTTGTTTTCGTTAGCTGTGATGCTTATTTTTTGATCTTCATCCTCAGGTTCCATTGGTTCTGGTTCCATCTCAATGCTCTCATAGTCCTCCTTCCATTCTTTCTCTATCACTTCTCCCTCTTCAGCCTCCTGAAGGACTACTACATAGAGACTAACGTCATATCCTTCTTCGTCAATGCATTCATTCATGGTTATCACTTCTTCATTCACGCATACATCGAGGGTCGCTAGAATCTCCATCCAACCATGAGGTTCAAACTCTTCATCTTAAAAGACTTGAGGCATGTATGCTGGATCTTGTACCGACCTAGCTACTCCTTGCCTTTGCTGCCATCCTTTTCCCCTATCCTCTTCCTTTTTGGCAGTTTGGCATATCCATAGATGAGTGTCCTCGTTCATCCAAGATTGGTCACTAGAACCCATGCTGTGAATTGACTTATCGTCTTCTTCCTTATGAATTTGATTCCATTGTAAGGGGGGAACATCTTGATATGTATAGGTGTGAAGATTTATTCTTGTGGTAGTTCCTTCATGTTGTAGGTATACTGCATCCTTTCCCCAATCTTGCACAACCTTTAACTGTCTCATGAAAGGTCTTCCAAGTATCATTTCGTAATTGCTCGCCCTTTCAAATTGACATATTGCTAAGGTGTGTTCAAATTCAACTCTGCAGGTGGTGAAAACTACCCGTTCCAATAATCCCAAGGGTCTTTCTGTGTGTCCGTCAGGCATTTGTATTTTCATACGCGTTGGTCTTAAAGCTGGTTTTCCCCATTTCTCCCAGATTTCTCTAGTAGCAATGCCTACACCAGCTCCTGAATCTAAGATGGCTTTGGTTGTATAGTCCCTATAAGTAATTGGAAGGCAAGTGTTTCCTTCATCTCCCTCACTAAAATCTCCTACCTTATCCACAGGGATCTTTACAGTGTTTACTTCATCCGGTATCTCTTTTTCCTCCGTCTAGATCTCCAATTGACTAGTTAATTTCTCCTTCAAATGTGGTTTGACCTTCAACAATTCTTTGTACAAGGTATCTTTACCTTTCTAAGGTGTTGTATGATGTCCGATGTTTTGACGGATGGGTTAGGTTCTTTTTTCCTTATTGAGGGGATACAATATAATTCTGAATTATGTTCGTACTCTCCTGTGTAATTTGGCAAATCCTTTACTCCCTCATCTCCTTTGTCACTATGATCCATTGGTAAGATTTCTTCTGAATTTAATTCAGGTATTGAACCCTCTATTTCGTTTTCTGCTTCTAGTTCTTCGAAGGGTGGTTCAATTCCTTCTACTTTTTTCCATCTGTCTTCTTGGACTCGAGCCCACAAATCTTTAGGCCATTCTCCTTCTACTTCGGGAACAACGGATCCTTCCTTTTTTTTCTCCCAATGATTACCATTCTGTGTCTTACTTACTTCATTTTTTTCCTGGTCATTAATGAAGGCGCATTCTTGGATTTCTCTTTCAGAAATTCGGTTATTGGGTAATGGCAATGCAGGTTTTTCTAGGGTCTGTTGGGCAACTTCTATTAATTTTCTGCAGATCTCCAACCTCTCTTTCTCTAGGTCACCTCTAGGATATTCTCTTTCATGTTGTTCGATGGTCGGTCCTGCTCTTATTCGTGCCTTGTATGCCTGAATCCACATGGCTAATTCTTCAGGCATGGGATCTGCTAAGACCGATCCTTCCTCTTCTTTTTTAGGCTTTCCATTTTTGTTTTCTTTTACAATTTTCTGTTCCTCCTTTGGGTTCTGTTCGTTCTTCTCATTTTCCTTCTTCTGCAGTAACTTCTTTTCTTTTATCCTGTCTCTACGGTTCTTCCATCTCTATGTTCTTTTACTTACTACACTTTTTTCAGGCTCTTCTGAGTCTTCAATTCTCTGTGGTGTGGGTGTGTTCATCTCTAGGTCGCTCTGATTGTGTTTTGCAGGTTTTTCCGGGGTCTCTCTAGCTTTGGCTCTTGTTATCGCCTTTAGTGGTACAGTGTATTCCTTATCGCTCCCTGATGATTCGATTACTTCTATTACATTGATTTGCACGTTGGATGTAATCTTGTTGGGATTCTTGGGGCAATCTCTAAAAAGATGTTCCTTAGCACAATCACTATAGTAACCTTCCCAAACTCGTTGTGGTGGTGGTGGGTTTGGCAATGTGCATTCTCTGATGTAGTGATCACCTCCACATCTATAGCATGGTCCTCTGGGTACAGGCGGTCTGTTCATGGGTCGTGGTGGTATGGTTGCTCTAGGAGCTGTGTACATTAGTGACACATAGTCCTGCTCGTATCCGTATGAACTATCTGATACTTCCATGCCATAGGCATATGGTTCATACAGTTGTCCATATTCTATCATAGAGCTTTCATAATTGGGATATGCTCCTTGACTATGGTCATAAGATGAGTCATATGGTTCATTACTAGCCAAAGGTGTGGCTGGGACTATAGCTCTCTCTGGGTTTTCTTCAGGGTGAGCTATCTTGACTGGGACAACGTTCTGAGGATGGGGTGGTTGTTGTCCTAGTACTGGTTGTGGTTGGGTGTATCCTTGATACGCATATGGTCGTGGCACTGGTGCCTGCGGCTGATAAGTGGGATATCTAAAGGCTTCACCTCCTTGATCTCTCTGAGGGTATCCATACGGTCTCATGTATGGCTGTGTTGGTCTAGCTTGCCTATTGTAAGGGCAGTTTTCTGTGTTGTGATTTGTATATTTTTGTTCTACACTGCAATATTGTAGAGGTCCTGGGACGGTGGGTCTATTATAAGCATAAGCAGGTGGTGGGACTACTCCCCTAGTACACAAGTGAGAAGGATGATCACCTCCGCACTGCATACATCTTCTGAGCATGGGCACTCTCATAGGGTTATTGGGGTAGTTCCTCTGTCCTTGAACTTTCAACTTCTTTGCTACCAAATCGGCTATTTCCTCTACATTGTTTTTAGGGATTGATGTGCTACTGACCGAATCTTCACTTTTCAAACTACCTTGAGGTATTTTCAAATCTTGTGCTAGGTTGTCCTCTAGGTCTATACATTCCTTCATGCATTCTTGCAAAGTCTGAACTCTCTTTACATATACCAATGACCTCAAAGATCCGTTCAACAATCCTTCCAAAAATAATGACACCATTTTATTTTGGGTAGGTCTCTCTTCTACTGGGTATCTGTCCACATACTGCTTGAATCTTCTTGCAGCCAATCTCACTGATTCGGTAGGGGCTTGCTTGATCAATGATGATGAGTCGTTTTTAATCACTGACTTAGTGAATTCCTCAATCATTTCTTGGTAGACTTGTTCCATGTTTGTGAAAATTATTAGGGTCCAATGGCTGGAACCATGCTAATGCGGTGTCTGACAATGTAAGACCAAAGGACTCATATTGGATCAAAAAGTCTTCTACTTGTTCGGCTCTGATTACTTGTTTGAATTCAGCTATATGATTGTAAGGTTCACTAGAGCCATCATAGTGATTTCTCATGCATTTGGCAACTTGAATTGGCCTTAATCTTCTTCCTGCTTCGGGTGGTCTAGGCATTACTGGGAAAATTGGTCTTCCTATGGGTATACCTGGTCCTCTTGCTACAGGCGGTCTGACTGGAGTAGAAATTCCAAGTCTTGGGTCAACAGTTGGATGAGGTTGGTAATTAGGATTATTTGCAGGCATTGCAAACTGCACATGTGGTCTGACTGGGATTTGGGTTTGTTGTGTTTGTTGTGTTTGGCCCGACTGCTGATATGAATCATTCTGGGATGTTCCAAGTGGGTTTCTTGAAGTAGTGGCTTGGTCCCTAGGGGGAAACACTGGGATATTCTGATATTTCAACTCAGCTCTTTCCGATTCTGTTAAGGGCCAATATCTTCTCTGATTCCTATCCAAATATGTGATGATGGTGGGGAAATCAGGATCCTGTAACTCATAGATGGTGACAGGATTAGGAGCAGCTTCCCATATAGAGGAATGAGCTCTAAGCAGATGCTCCATCCCATTGATCAAATACACATCCATTAAGGAGTCATCTTGGGGAATCAGGTCTCCTCTCCATATCCTAGCTACCGTAGATCTCCCTCTAGGTGTAGTTACTTGTTCTTCATTCCCACCTCCATTTAGGTTTGAAGCATTATTTTCTTCACCATGTTCATTAATGTTTTCCGGGTTCTCCGTGACAACATATTGGATATCTCTTTTGTCCATGTAAAAACCTCCTACATACTTGACTGCTGGTCTAGGCACTATGTAAGCCTCTGACGCCTTCTTTAACCTGGCCACTGATCTGTTTAGACCATCCAAATAAATAGGGATCTCATTTTGGTTGGTGTTCACATACTCCAAGGAGGTCCTGTACTCTATTGACATCATGCCAATCATGGGTACTGTGTTCTGCATATCCTCAGAAGCCATGGGAATTTCTTCCTCTGACTCACTGGAGGTCTTCGAGTAATGTGAACGGCTACTTGGTTCGGCTACACTACCTACAGAAGAGATTACACTTCTTCGGCTTCCTAGGGTTCTTCCGGATCTCAGGTTCAT
>CM035409.1:135728050-136018050 GCA_020310875.1 Ceratopteris richardii | reverse complement strand
ATATTTAGGATCTAGACACTTCAATGAAAGTGTAGGAAACCTTAGAGAGGTTGTACTCCACTTCAAGCAATGTTAGAAAGATTCAATTGAAGAATGAAATCAATAGTTTGAGGAAGACATCTAGTAGCAACATCAATGACCATATTATGAAGATCAAGGAGGTGAGTGATGCATTGGGATCCATAGGGCCACTATGCTGTAAGACAATAGTCACACAATATAACACAGGAGCAGTAGTAGAGAAGATAACATATAGGGGAATCTCAACAATTTTCTACTACTAACAAGTACAAAGATGATGGCGTTGTCCACCCATGTGCTCTCAAGGTAGAGCTTAAATGGTGATCTATACAAGTCTAGATAGGGAGATAAAAGGTAGAGGTATGCTGGCTCAATTCAATGTCTCAGGTATTGTAGAAGTCATGTATATATAGGATAATGGGTGGCCTTCCGTGGATGGCTATACATGGGCGGTAGAGCATGGGTGGCCACCACCCCCATAATTGCCATACACGGCTTAGGCCGGTTGAACCAACCTAACAAATATAAATGATATCTGACTTCGACAGGGAATATTCCATGGAATAATTTCTTTACCATTGCACAAGGGGGGGCTACCCCCAGACCCCCACTAGGGGACCCATTGGCCCCCTAGGACCTCCCAGCTAGGGGGCCCGCTCGCCCCCTCGGACCCCCCAGTCAAGGCTACTCACCGCTGCCCCGGACCCCACAATTGGGGACCCTAGTAACTCCCTTTTCTTACAATACCTTACATGGTCCAATATGACCTTCATCCAACATGCAACTTGGGATTCCCATCAATTGGGTAATGCACGCTTGGCTTCTCCTCATAATGGGGGCCTTACAAAATGTGCATACAATCATGAGGGGTGGACATTGATCATATACTAACACCCCCCCTCAATGTTTACCGAATGATAAATCAAGTAGGTCTCGTTCCTATGCCCATCTGTTGAAGATGCCTATTGAGCTGCTCTCTTCCAAGTGCTTTAGTGAATATGTCATCACAATTTGCCTCTGTTGGGCAATATTCTAGCTCCACAATTTCATCTTCAATTAGCTCACGAACGTAATGGTACTGTACTTCTATATGCTTGGTGCGAGCATGAAATACTAGGTTCTTTGCAATAGCCATACAATTTTGATTATCACACTTGAGTACAGTCACCATATTTGATGGAAAACCTAAATCTGCAAGATTTCTCCTTAACCAATTTGCCTCACAAGAAGCAAAACAAGCTGCTTTGTACTCTGCTTCAGTGGAGGAGAGTGCGAGAGTTGGTTGCTTCCTACTTACCCAAGAAACTATTCCTGAACCAAGTGAGAAACAATATCCAAAAACTGATTTTCTGGAATCATAATCTCCAGCCCAATCTGAATCACAATATCCTTGAAGTGTATCACCTATGGTATAAAAAATACCAAAATCCAAGGTTCTTGCAATGTACCTTAGAATTCAGATTCCAGCATTCCAGTGACTCTCCTTAGGTTTATTGGAAAACCTGCTTAACACTCCAACAACATAGCAAATGTCTGGTCTAGTGTTGCACAGAAAAATAAGACTTCCAATGAGCTTTCTATACTTCTTAGCATCTACATGAAGCACGTTATCATCCATAGATATGTTGGTGCAAAGTCCAAGCCCACACATTTGGCTTGAGGTTCTTAAAGATGTGAAATTCCATGAAAACCATTGCTAGTGGAGATTTACCTCTTTACCTTTGTAAAAGTCATTTCCTTTTGACTTGAGAATATTTGTATCACCTACCCAAAAGTCGTGGACTCGGTAGTTAGGAAAGTAACAACTACATTGAGGGAATATCTCCTAGAATGAAGGTTCAATTTTTAGAGAGAGCCAAAAGTTGAATTCAAATTCAAATTTGAATGGAATACTTATATAAACTCACTTGAAAAAGTCACGGTTAGAGTGATCACTTTCTCGAGCTCTCCATTGACATTTTGTTTATGTGTAAGGCCTACATTGTAGCCTACACTAATCTCTATCATAAGGCTATGATTACCAAGCCTATGATCTTTTACAACATTGTTCATTAATACATTATACCTACATTGTTCATCTATGATATCTCTGTTATAGTCATTTCTCACTGTCAACTTGTGCTGCTCATATATAACTCATTTCTCCACCAAATTCCATGATCAATAGCTTGTTGAAATCAGCTCAAAGTTATCTACACGTTGATAGAGGTTTGAAGCAAATACATTTAGCCAATTTGGAGAAAAGTGCATCAAAGCACTCACTGGTCAAACTCTATAGAGGTCCTAAAAAATCGGGGTAATGATTAATTTGCTAAATTGATTTCTCTATGTATAGTGGATCATTTCAAGTGATTCCACTTGGAATCATTAGCTTACTAAGCTAATTAGATACTTCTAAAAGGAATTTTTCCAATTCCTACTGTACTGGTAGCACTAAGCATTACAACCAACATGTGTATGATCCAAAATAGAAGGTTTTCTTGGATTCTTCTATTTAGAAGTAGTCTGTTTTGTTTCAATCTTTTCATACATCATTTCCAAAGTAAATAGGCACTTTTATGGTGTCATTGGAAAGCTAAGAGGGTCCACATATCAACTCTGAAGCTGGAAGGAGCTGGTACTAAGCAGGATTTGGCAGTACCTACTCATCACTTGGAGTGTCCATCCATCTATCCCAACAGTGGTATCAGAGCAAATCTAAGGTAAAATGGGAGATGGTTTTCCTTCTTTCATTGATAAATTGGACAGGAACAACTATCAAGCATGGTATCTAAGGATGAAGACATACGTACAAGGAAGAAGCCTCTATGGATACATCTCAGGAGATGAGGAGATGCCCATATTTAGAAGCAAAGGACAACCTACAAGGGAAGAGCATGAAAGACTCAACACATGGTGTGCCAAGGATGCATTAGCAAGGTCTTACTTACTTAACTCAATCTCTGATTTTCTTCTTCCACATATTAGGAACTGTAAGACATCCCAAGAGACTTGGGAAACATTGTCTTCTTATTTCTCTTCCAACACAAGGGCCAGGAAGAATCAATTGTGGATTGAATTCACAACTCAAAGGAAGCAACCTAAGCAAGCTATCTCAAAGTATGTGAACAAAGTTGAATATGTAGCATATCATTTGGCAAGCATAGGAGAAGAAATTGAAGAGGAGCAGATTGTAAGGCAAGTTATCAATGGTATTAAAGCAGATGACAAATGGGAGAGCTTCACAACTGCCATGGACTTGTACATGGATATGCAGATTCCAGACCTTACCACACTCATGGGGCAACTATTCACCCATGAAGCCAAACTCAACAAGAATGGAGAAACATCAAGAGGTAATAGCTCTTCTACCCTATACACTGATAAGAACAGTCTAAAGAGAAAGGCAAGAACAAGAAGGTAGAAGATGAAGGAACTACCTCCCAAGCCAACTATGCAGGGAGAGGTAGATCATCAAGAGGAAGGGGCAGAGGAGGTAAGCAAGGTAGGGGGAGACCCTATGACTCCTCACCATGCAACATTTGTGGTTTATCAAATCATACTACAGATGAGTGTTTCAGGAACTTCAAGAATCAGAGAGGTAGAGGATATCAAAGAGGTGGATACACACAATCAAGAGGCAGATTTAATCACCACCAAGGATACAACAATAACTACAACAACAACTACAATAGCAACTACCAAGGAGGATACAAATCCAGGAAGGATTACAACAACTACATAGAGGAGCAAGAAGATTCTCTTCTGATTATGAACATGACTTTAAAACCAGGTATAAATGATGACCATCTCTTCTACATTAACTCTGGATGCTCAAATCATGTGGCAGGCAATGTAGCTCTTCCCTCTGATCTTGAGGAACCAAAGGGTAAGCATCAAGTACAAACAGGTGATGACACCAAGCACTCAGTGATTAAAGTTGGAAATGTTAAGACCTCTGATGGGAACAAAAATCTGTTGAGTAGGGTTCTATATGTACCAACTATTACCAAGAATTTGATGAGTGTTGGACAGATTGTGGAAAAGGGTTTTCGTGTTAGATTCAACCAATATGGAGCATTTGTGGAGGATCCCAAGCATGGGTTCAAGAGAATTGCCAAAGGAGAAAAGACAGGTAGACTTTTCACTTTTGAACTTGAGGGTACAAGGAACATTGCACTTTATAGTTATAAAGATCAAACATCATCAGAGCTTGAAATTTGGCACAAAATATTAGGGCATGTAGGTGAAAGAACCTTGAAACAAATATGCAGAGATCAATGTGTGCTTGGGATACCTAATGTATCCAAGCAACACATGATTTATAAATGTGGTGCTTGTCAGTTTGGAAAGTCTCACAGGTTACCCTTCTCAAGGAAAGGCTACATGCATGAGGACTACCTAGAACTTGTTCATACAGATGTATGGGGACTAAGCAAGGATCCCTCAATCTCTGGATCAAGGTATTATGTATCTTTCATTGATGATTACAATAGGTGGACTGTATTGTACTTTATGAAGCACAAAGATGAAGTATTCACTTGTTTTAAAAAGTATCTTGCACTTGTTGAGAATCAAACAGGGAGAAATCTAAAAAGGCTAAGGTCAGATGGAGGAGGTGAGTACTTCTCAAATGATTTTGATGCATTCTTGCAGGACAAAGGAATCAAGAGAGAAATTACTACAAGGTATACTCCTGAGCAAAATGGGGTAGCAGAAAGAAGAAATAGATTGATTGTTGAAACAGCTAGGTCAATGTTAAATGAGAAAAAATTACCTAACTATTTGTGGATAGAGAGTGTATCTAGTGCCATTTATTTGGTAAATAGGTTTCCATCCAAATCTCTTGATGGGATGACCCCTTATGAAGCATGGCATGGTAGAAGACCTTCACTTGATCATTACAGGATCTTTGGATGCGTAGTATATGTGCATATCCCCTCTCAGATAAGAGGTAAGCTAGACCCTAAGGCAGAGAAGTGCATCTTCATTGGATATGATCTAAATAAAAAAGGTTACAGGTTCTACAATCCTTCAAACAAGGGATTCATGGTCAGTAGAGATGTTGTCTTTGATGAAAATGACTCTTGGTTTGATAGTGAATGCAGGAAGGTAAAACTACCTTATGACTTGGAAGAGGAGTTTCCAAGCCTTACTAAGGAGGAGCCTACGCAGAATGAGGACACCAATTCAGATGATGAGGACATCATCAACCTTGAAGAGTTCAAGGCATGGAAGTCCAAAGGCAAACTCAAGATGAAGAAATTGGAAGATATACCTGAATCATCTAATCAAGCAATTAGAAGATCACAAAGGGAGAGCAAGAAGCCAATCAGATATGGGTATGACACTTCTCTTGTTACTAAGCACTTTGTTTATATTGCAAAAGATTTATCAATTGAAGAACCATCATCATATGAAGAAGCTAAGACCAAGGTAGAATGGAAGGAAGCTATGGATGAGGAGATTGAAGCACTCAAGGAGAGTGATACTTGGGAATTAGTACCAAAGAAGGAGTCTATGAAGGTAATTGGCTCTAGATGGATCTATAAGATAAAAAAAAATTCTGATGGGTCAATAAGCAGGTACAAAGCTAGACTTGTGGCCAAAGGGTTTGCACAAACCCAAGGCATTGATTATGAGGAAACCTTCTCACCTATGGCCAAAATGCCAACCATCAGGATATTGATAAGTGTGGCTGCATCAAAGAATTGGAACATGTATCAGTTGGATGTAAAAAATGCATTTCTAAATGGCTGGATTTCAAAGGAGGTGTACATGTCACAACCTCCTGGCTATGAGGATCCAAACAAGGTAACATATGTATGAAAATTGAATAAAGCTCTTCATGGATTGAACCAAGCACCTAGGGCATGGAACCATAGGTTGACCACATATCTTCAGGACCAAGGTTTTGTCATGAGTAAAGCAGATACTTCTCTATTCATCAAGAGAAGTAATTCAGAGGTAATATACCTATGTGTATATGTTGATGATATCATACTTACAGGTAATGATGCTAATGACATCAAATAGATCAAGAATCAGATGATGAAGGAGTTCAAAATTAGTGACCTTGGATCACTAAAATACTTTCTTGGACTTGAGTTAGACTATACTAACTCTGGAATTTACATTACTCAGAGAAAGTATATACATGATGTGTTGAAGAAGTTTCATTTGCAGGATGCCAAAGTTGCAAGTACTCCAATGGAGGTAAACCTAAAATTAAGTGCTCATGAAGGTGATGTACTTGAGGACATTACATGTTATCAAGCATAGTGGGAAGTTTGAATTATGCTACTTTGACAAGGATAGACATTGCTTATGGAGTAAGTGTGCTAAGTCAGTTTATGTACAAGCCTAGGGCACCTCACTTGGAGGCTGCCAAAAGGATCTTGAAATACCTTAAGGGTACTCAGCATCATGGTTTGTATTTCCCTTATACATCAGACTTGGAC
This sequence comes from Ceratopteris richardii, assembly GCA_020310875.1. Classification (NCBI taxonomy): domain Eukaryota; kingdom Viridiplantae; phylum Streptophyta; class Polypodiopsida; order Polypodiales; family Pteridaceae; genus Ceratopteris; species Ceratopteris richardii. The sequence continues at coordinate 136,011,589 of CM035409.1, read as the reverse complement.
AGTAAAATTTATTCAGATGCAGATTGGGCACGATGCAAAGATGATAGGAGGAGTACCTCAGGATACCTTTCATTTGCAGGTGATAAGCCAATATCATGGTCTTCAAAGAAGCAACCTACTGTTGCTTTATCTTCTACAGAGGCAGAGTACAGAGGATTGGCCAATGCTACTCAAGAGGCCATATGGATCAGATTGTTGTATACAGAATTGGGCTTGCATACTACATCTCCAATGATCCTTGGGGATAATACAAGTTCATTACATCTTGCAACTAATCCTATTTATCATGCTAGGACCAAGCATATAGAGGTCCACTATCATTATGTGAGAGAAAAGCTATTAAGCAAGGATATTCAACTGGCATATGTATCAACCAATATGCAATTGGGAATATCTCCTAGAATGAAGGTTCACTTTTTAGAGAGAGCCAAAAGTTGAATTCAAATTCAAATTTGAATGGAACACTTATATAAACTCACTTGAAAAAGTCGTGGTTAGAGTGATCATTTTCTCGAGCTCTCCATTGAAATTTGTTTATGTGTAAGGCCTACATTGTAGCCTACACTAATCTCTATTATAAGGCCATGATTACCAAGCCTATGATCTTGTACAACATTGTTCATTAATACATTATACCTACATTGTTCATCTATGATATCTCTGTTATAGTCATTTCTCACTGTCAACTTGTGCTGCTCATATCTCACTCCTTTCTCCACCAAATTCCATGACGTATAGCTTATTGAAATCAGCTCAAAGTTATCTACATGTTGACAGAGTTTGAAGCAAATCCATTCAGCAAATTTGGAGAAAAGCACGTCGAAGCCCTCATTGGTCAAACTCTATAGAGGTCCTAAAAAATTGGGGGTAATGATTAATTTGCTAAATTGATTTCTCTGTGTATAGTGGATCATTTCAAGTGATTCCACTTGGAATCATTAGTTTAATAAGCTAAATAGATACCTCTAAAAGGAATTTTTCCAATTCCTAGTGTATTGGTAGCACTGAGCATTCAAGCAGCAGGTGTATGATCCAAAATAGAAGGTTTTCTTGGATTCTTCTATTTAGAAGTAGTCTGTTTTGATTCAGTCTTTTCATACATCATTTCCAAAGTACATAGGCACTTTTATGGTGTCATTGAAAAGCTAAGAGGGTCCACATATCAACCTTGAAGCTGGAAGGGGCTGGTACTAAGCAGGGTTTGACAATACCTACTCATCACTTGGAGTGTCCATCCATCTATCCCAACAAGATAGCTTATGATTTACCTCCATAGGTGTGCTAGCTGGTTTGCAGTCCATCATTCCAAATGCCTTTAGAATTTCTTTGGCATATTTTTGTTATGAGATGAAAATGCCATCCTTTCTTTGCCATACTTCAATTCCCAGACAAAAATGGAGTAGACCTAAGTCTGTCATTTCAAACTTAGTTCCCAAGCTGATCCGAGTTTGATTGATGAGTTCCTGATGATCTCCTATAATGATCAAATCATCTACATATACAATGACAACAACTGGCTTGCTATCCCTTTTTGTTAAATACAAGTTAGCATTAGAAGAACTTCTTTCAGAACCCATATTTTTGAAAAAATTATCTATCCGTTGGTACCAAGCCCGTGGTGCTTGCTTAAGTCCATACAAAGCTTTCTTCAACCTACAAACTTTATTTTTTGAATTGGGCACCTCAAAACCTGGTGGTTGAGATACATATATCTCCTCCTTGAGGTGACCATTCAAAAATGCAGATTTGAAATCCATATGAAAAATAGGCCAGGCCTTTTGTGCAGCTACTGCAAGTACCGTCCGAATAGTTGTCATGCGTGCTATTGGTGCAAAAGTTTCTTGAACATCAAATCCTTCGATTTGTGAAAAACCTTGTGCAACTAATCTTGCCTTATACTTTTGTAATGTGCCATCTGCTTTATACTTAGCTTTCCAAATCCATTTAGTACCTATTACCTTCTTCTTCAATGGCAAGTCGACTAGATACCATGTATCATTTTTGAGTATACTATCATACTTAGATTGCATTGCCGCTCTCCAACCTGGATCATCAAGGGCTTCTTCAATGGTGGTAGGTTCCTTTATTGAGCCCATGATATCTTCCATTAGAGACATGTTAACAATGTGTTCTAAGGCTGTTCTTTGCTCCTCTATTCTCTTTGATCTTTGTAATCCATCCAAGGATGATTCTGGTACATCTACATGTGGATTGCGATAATCAAAGAGCTATTGTGCCCACTTTGCTAATGGCTTACACTGTGCAGCTACAACTAGTTGGATTTTTATTGAGGAAATTTCACCATTAGATGTTTCCTCCTCCTCAACTTTAATGTGTCTTTTGATAGGCACAAGGTGAGATATTTCTCCATCTGATGAGATAGTAGATTTAGCTTTATCTTCTACTAAGTGTGGTTGTTCATCAAACACCACATCTCGACTGACAAAAATCTTCCTTGTCAGGATCCCACAACCTGTATGCTTTAGAATCTTCACTACATCCTAGGAACACACACTTTTTGCATTTTGAATCCAACTTTGATCTTGTTGAATCAGGAATATGTGCATAAAATTTTGAAATGCAAAACTGAAGGCTTTTTACCAGAATATGCTTCTTGATGAGTCATCCCCTTCAGTGCTTTTATGTAGCTTTGACTGAGGATGTAGACTGTTGTATTGATTGCTTCTACCCAGAATGAATCAGGCATGTCTTGAGCCTTGAACATACAATGAGCCATTTCAACTACTATCCTATTTCTATGCTCAACAACACCATTTTGTTGAGGTGTATGAGTTGTGATAAGTTGCCTTTTCACACCATGCTCCTTACAGTAGTTATTGAATTTTGTTGATAAGAATTCACCTCCTCTATCTGTTCTGAATTTCTTCAATTTCTTTCCTGATCCATTTTCCACATACTTATGCCAGGTTTTAAATTTTTCAAAAGCATCAGTCTTCTCACGAATGAAATAAACCCACATCTTTCTACTATAATCGTCGACTAATATCAAAAAGTAGAAAGATCCTCCAAAAGTAGGTGTAGACATTTTATCGCAAATATTAGCATGTACCAACTCTAGAGGAGCTTGAGATCGATTGCTGGTCTCTTGTGGAAATGCCTTTCGTTGTTGCTTGCCCATCATGCAAGCTTCACAAGGTTCTTGTAACTCTGAAAATGCAGGCAAATGAGCAACCATCCCTGTTCTTTGCATCTCCTTCAGAACTGCAAATCCCAGATGCCCAAATTGTTGGTGCCATAACCTGCTTACATCTTTATCTTCTATAGCAGTTAAGGCACTTATCTCATACAAGTTATCATGTCTTATGCCTTTACCTACTACATTACCTGATGAATCCATGATTTCTACACCACTCTTATTAAAGTGAGCTTCGAGTCCATGATTTGTAATTGCACAAACTGACAACAAATTTCTTTTATGTGTAGGTACATAGAGAACATCGGATAACTTTTTCTCAACACCTAGAGAAGTGATAAAAGAGATGGTTCCTGTTCCTTCCGTTGGACACTTGGAGTCATTTCCCACCACTACATTGATGGATTCCTGTAGAGGCACTAGGGAACTATACAAATCCTTTTTACTGATCATATGGTGAGAAGCTCCACTATCTAAAATCCATGGTTCATCAACACGAGCTTGAGCAGATGAGCATACCTCTTCAATAGATACCTATAGTTCTAGCTCTGTGTTGTTTGCAGACTCTTTGTTCTTCCACGATGATTTTACAGTCCCATTTTGTTCATCGATTTGCTTCTTTCTGCAATCCTTGATGACATGGACTTTCTTTTCACAATGGAAGCAACCACTTTTGAGTTTTTTCTTCTTTGGATTCTTCTTTGATCCATCAGAAGATCCTTTACCTTTTGCATTTGCTGAGAATGCAACATCACTTGTACTTTGCCGATTCTTCAACCGCATCTCCTCTTCTAAAAGCATAGCACAAAACTCTTCAAATGTAAGGGGAGTTGGTCTTACCTGAGTGTTAAGGGCTATTACTAATCCATCATACTTTGCTAGAAGAACACGTACACATCTTTGAGCCAACTCTTCTAGTGTTATAACAACACCAACTACAGCCAATTGATCTTGAAGATGTTTTATCCGTTTGATAAAATCTTGAGCCTTTTCAATATCAGAATGCTTTTCATTTGCCAATTGATTTTCTAAATTCTGTATCCTAGTGTGGTTCTTGGTCTCATATTGATGAGCCAATATGCCCCAAGCCTCATGTGCTTTAGTAGTATGTTGAACTAAAGTAAGCACATAATTACTTACACTAGTGACAATTGCACATAATGCATCAACATTCTGCCTCTTCTAAGCTCGTAGAAGATTTGGATCTAGCTGAATCATCAATCTTGAATTTTCTGGATCTTCAACTGGTATAGGCTCTGGATCTAATCCCATCGGTCCCATGACAGTGTCAAGTAATTCATAGAAGTCCAAAATTGTAGAAATTTTGAACTTCCAGAGTGTATAGTTGGTTCCATCCAGCTTCCCTTCAGTTAATGCAGGTGGACAAATTCGAATAGGTGTAGTATTAACATTAACTCAAGCACCAAGACCAATGTTTGACAATGAAGTTGTTGTAGAGCAAAGAGGCACAAAAGGGGAGCCCCAAAATTTTTAAATTAATGGGCATATTTTTCTTCTTCAAAATCTTAGGAGTTCCCTAAAAAGCCATGTAAATGCACTAGAGGAGTCGTCTAGATGCATAATCCCAAGTCATTGTAATATGTTTCTTGTAAAATAGTAGGAGAATAGAGATTAGTCAATAAAGTGGCGGTCGCTTGTGTGAAAGGAACATTTTTAGGTCACATGTATATAAGTCATTTTGTGACTCTTTGTAAAGACTTTTTGCCATTGCAAAGAAGGAGAGCTTCAGAATTTCGAATTTGCTTCTTTCCTGCAGATTTTCATCTTCTCTTTGATCTTGTATGTGTGTGTGTAGCTTGGAATGTGTGTGTAAGGCTGTTATCTACCCCATCCTCTTGTCTTTGAGCTGCTCTAGTGTGTGTACTAGCAAGTAGGAGTGGTGAAGTGAGTGTGGAAGTTTCCCCCCATTCACTATTTCGGTCATAACTTCTAGCACGGTTGTCAGAATCGAGTGAAACCCCTCCAATAGAAGCGTCTCGTTGAGAGCTTCGAAACAAACCTGCTATTGGCCATATTCGGAGGTCGGAGCTGGGAGAAATCCTCGATTTAGTGAAAATTGCTGTAAGTGGTATTGCGGTAAGCACTTTCAGTAGTTAAGTGAGTTAGTGAGGTAGGTTAGTCTTTTCTCATGCATGCTAGCTGAACCACTTCATTTTCCATGACGTGTGCACACGTCCTCATATGTTTGGTTAGGTTGGTTTGTCAGATTGACAATTAAGCGTGTGTCAATTCCCCACTATACGCACTTGTGTGGCAAACCAGATTTAGTCTCTTTGGCACAAGTCCCTAAGGCTTTGTGACTCAGGTACACATGTTTTTGGCACCGTTGTAGGGGAACACACCCAACCAAGGTGCCTTCGTGATGGTTATAGCTCTAGAGTGAAGAAATCGTACTTGTAGGAGTGAACTCGTTCAGTGGCAAGTAGTCTGATGCTTCAACACTTGTTACTTCACATCCCAGAGGTGTGCGTAATGAGTTTTTAGGTTTAGGATTTGGAGAGAGAGAGGAGAAAGAGTTACGGTTAGGTTAGGAAGAGAAGTGGAGTAGGAGTAAGTCAAAATTATCAAGAAAAACTCCCCAAAAATTTCCAAATTAGTGTAGTGTAGGCTTTAGTTACCAAGAACTATAAAAACCAAAAATAGAAGTACATTTGATTCTTGCTTCCAGTGTGGTATCGTCTGAGAGCAGCGACCGATATCGCCAGTTGGGTATCGTGCAAACAGAGCCCCCACACTTACCTAGTGAGCTCAAGGCCTAAGCATAACCACCTCAAGGTAAGCTACATGCAAATATTAATCTCAAAAACTTTGAAAAATTGCAGTCACACGTGATTAAAGGCCCATACGATATCGTGGGGTGAGACATAGTGATTTGCGGAGTTCTATTTGTGAAACAGAAGTCTAGGACTGAAGAGGGGTGAGAGAAGAACCAGGGGGTAAAAAAATTTTTGAATTTGGAAGTGATTTGGCTATAGTATCGCGATCAGTTGAGTTTTTGGTATCGCGATACCAAAACTTCCCTTGTATCGCGATACTCGCCAAAGTATCGTATCGCCGGTTACCAGCTGTACAATTTTTTTGGTATCGTATCGCCTAATTGGTATCGCGATCGTGATTTGCCAAGTGGTATCATATCGTGACCCACTTTGGTATCGTATCATCTCAGTTATGGTATCGTATCGTTGACTTAGCTGTATCGTATCGCCTCACTTTCCAGTATTATATCGCGACCTTTTTGGTATCGTATCGTGAAAAAGTTTGGTATCGTATCGTCCAAAAAGTGGAATCGTATCGTGAGAGTTGCAGTATCGTATCGTGCTAATTTTGGTATCGTATCGTGCGGTTCCACGATATCGTATCGCCAGCTGCACTGGTATCGTATCGTCAAAATTTCCATTATCGTATCGTGCCCTACAGTAGTATCGTATCGTCTCTTCGGTATCGTATCGAGGATTTCCCAAGTATCGTATCATGAGCATACTTGGTATCGTATCATGGATTTCCCAAGTATCATATCATGAGCATACTTGGTATCGTATCGTGGCAAACTCTAGTATCGTATCGTGTCCTGAAGTGGTATCGTATTGTTGACAACCTGGTATCTAGTGCAGTATCACCAAAGTGGTATCGTCTAGAACACTTTGAGCATTATCAAGGGTGAAATTGAGTCATTTGAGGAGCCACTTAGGGAGAGTTTTAGAGGTCAAGAGAGCCCCAGGAGGGTGAATGAACTTGAGGTCAGGAAGAGTTCTAAGTAGCCGGAGAAGTGTCATATCATTAGTAGGAAGCACCACTCAGGTCAATCACCATTCTACGTCATGTCTACGGTAGAAGGGGAGTACCGCACCTCCTTGCAATATGTGTCTACCAATGCCCAAGAGATTCCTATCTTCTTGGATGGATTAAATAGATCAGTTGCTAGGATGGTAACCTCCACCAACTCCACAATTGTGCCCAGACCAGCTGTCAAGTATGAAGGAGGAGTATATATGGACAAGTTGGGTCACATCTATGTGGTGACAGAACACCCAAAATTAATCAATGAGAGAGGAGAATTGGAAGGACAAGAACATTCAGGAAGACTAGACCCTGGAGAGTTAGTAACTACTCCTAGAGGCAAGTCAGTGGTGACACGAGTCTTGAGAGGGGATTTGATACCTCAAGATGACTACTTATTGGAGGTCTATTTGATCCATGGAGTAGATTTACTGCTACAAACTGACTCACCTACACAAGGACGGGAAGAAAGCAGAATGACATTTTAGGAGTTAAAAGATCCTGAAGACGAGTCTAGAGTAACATACCTAGACAAGAACCAAAGAAGCTATTGGCTTGTCGATGCCTTGGATAGAGCTCAACTGAAGTATATGAGCTTGCCTGTATTTCCCCAGCGAGAGCAGGCAACTACCTCTCATAATCCTTTTGGGATGCAGCATGAGTCGAAACATACTATGTCAGGACAAACAAGCCATCGGAGTGTTCCAAACAGAACACATGTACAATTTATAATGCCTGGAATGCAAACACACAATCAGACACACCCTGGTTTAGGCAACCAACACCGACCACCAGTAAGACCAAGAACACCACTAGGAGTGCAACTAGGAATACCCCCAATTAGACCAGCCATCCCCGCATTCCCAGTAATGCCCAGACAGCCTGAGCCTGTAAGAAGATTAAGACCTATTCAGGTAGCCAAATGTGTAAGAAATCATTATGATGGATTGGGAGAACCTTATGACCACATTGCTGAATTTAAACAAGTTTTAAGAGCTGAACAAGTGGAGGATTTCTTTGTGCAGTATTAGTCCTTTGGACTCACCCTCACAAGAACGGCTCTGACGTGGTTCCAACCTCTAGATCCCAATCAATTTGGATATATGAAGCAGTTCTTTCAAGAACTCATAGGAGAATTCACTAAGAGAGGGATTAAACACAATTCATCATCTTTAATCCATAGTTTCAAATAGAACCCTAATGAAACTGTGAAAACAGCTGCCCAAAGATTCAATCAGTATGTGGATAGATGTCCTATAGCAGAAAGACCTACGCAACAAAAAATGATATCATTATTTTTGGACGGATTAACGAACGGAACTCTAAGAACATTAGTCTATGTGAAGAGACTACAGACATTGAATGAATGTTTGCAAGAATATATCAACTTGGAGGACAACCTAGCGGATGATCTCAAAAGTACAACCATCCCTACTAAATTAGAAGACACTCGAAGCACAGTAACATCCAATTCTAGTAATGTAGAAGAATTAGCAGAGCTGGTAGCGAAGAAATTGGGAGTCGAAGGACAGAGAAATTATCAACACCTAGTCCTAAGAGTACCCATGTTGCAAAGATGTAGCTCATGTGGAGGTGATCACCCCACTCACATGTGTGTTTGAGGAGGAACATGCATACCTCAAGCATACCCTTACAATAGGCAGCCCCATCAAGGAACGGCCTTATATTGTCACATAGAACAAAAATACACCAATCACACCATGGAAAATTGCCCATTCAATAGGCAGACATGGCCTCTACAACCACCTCAGTATCGGCCTTATGGATATCCACCTAGAGAGCCAGGCAGAGAGATGCCCAGATACAATCCCTACCCAATACCACTAGGAGCACCTAGGCCATACGAGCAAGCACAATATCCACAACCCTAGCCAGTGTTAGGACCACAACTGTCACATCCCCAACATGTGGTACTTGTCAAGTATACCCAACCAGAGGAAAACTTAGAAAGAGCCATAGTGCCAACATCACCAATAGCCAGTATAGAGTCAACGAACCCAAGATACGAGCATTCCCAAGGGGATTACTATTCCTATGATGCTAGTACAATGGAGTATGAATAATTTTATGATCCACAATACTATGGATCCGAAGGATATGACAATACCTATGGACAAGAAGTGGCGACATTAATGTACACCGCACCTAAAGCACAGGCACCCGTAAGACCACCCATCAGACCACCTGTGCCAAGAGGACCGTGTTATAGATGCGGGGGAGACCACTTTATCAGACACTGCACTTGGCCCCACAAATCACCACCTCTTAGCACTTGGGATGGGTATTGTAGTGATTGTGGAAAGGAACATCTCTTCCGAGATTGCCCAAAAAATCCCAACAAGGCTCAAGACACTGCACCTATTAATCTAATCAAAGTGATAGAAACACCCAGGAGTGACAAGGAATACACCGTACCATTAAAGGCCATTACACGAGCACGAACGAAGGAATGAGAAGGAAAACAACCAAACATTGAACAAGAAAACAGTAAAACCTTAGACCCCAAAATTCAAATAGTAGAAGATTCAGAAGACCCTCACGAGAGTGCTCAAGCAATGAAAAGCCAAAAATGGAAGGAAAGAAGAGAAAAGCTCAAGGAGAAATGGATGAAAAACAAAAATCAAGAAAATAAGAAGCATACACAAAGCAATAAGAAGCCTAAAGAACCAGAGATTCGACAAGAAGTTTCCATTCCACCGCCTATCCGAGAGTCAGAAGAGCCAAGATCAATTCTAGCCGACCCAAAATCGGATGATTTGGATATGTGGTTGAAAGCATACCATGCTAGAATTAAGATTGAACCGAATGTGGAGCAACATGAAAAGCTTTACCCACTAGGAGAGTTAGAAAAGGAGAGGCTTGCGATATGTAGAAACCTCATAGAGGTAGCACAAGCAACCCTAGAAAAGACTATCCCGGCCCTCCCCGAGACAAGGATAGCGGAGGATTGTGTTAAAGCCAAGGACAGGGAACCGAAGGAGAAGGATGATAAATGTGAGCTAGTGAAAACCCAGGACGAACCTATGTCAACAGTGCCAGATTTAGAAGCTGACTGGCCAAAAGAATTGTGGAATAGAATCCGAGAAGAACAATGGAAAATGAATGGAGTGGCTAAACCTCCTTTTAAGGAATTAGATGTGGAAGTTTATCAACCAAATCCCAACATGGAAGAAATATATGAGGAAATATCGAGACTAGACCGAAATAGGGAAGAAGCTCAGAGCATTTCGACCCTAACAAATTACATGGGAGAGTACGAAAAAGAATCATGATCTTTTGAGCGCCCACAATACGAGGAAAAGGAAAGGGAAACTCAGATAAAAATTCACACAATCTAACAGAACTTAAAAAGACAAAAGTACAATGTCAATTGACTATGGAAGAACTACTTCATGTTAAACTGCAATTATGGAAACAATTAGCAGGTCAACTAGAGTTAGGGCAGGAGAAGAACGAAAAGGAAAGCAAGGGAAATGAAAACCCTCCTAAGGTACAAATTCCTGTGGACAAGGTTGGAGAATTTAGTGAAGGAGATGAAGGTAACACGTGTCTACCTGTCACCTACAATGGCTATATGACCAAAGCCATACTAGACACAAGAGCAGGAGTAGGTATTGCCACCAAAGAGATTTGGGAGAAATGGGGAAAGCCTACCTTACGACCCACTCACATGAAGCTTCAATTAGCAGATGGTCATGTTGAAAAACCATTAGGAATATTAGAAAAGATCAAATTAACCACCTTTGGAGTTGAATTTGAGCACACTTTAGCAATCTGTCAATTTGGAAAAGCAAATAACTATGAGATGATATTAGGATGACCCTTCATGAGACAGCTTAGGAGAGTGCAAGATTGGGGACGAGATTCTTTATACCTTCAACATCAAGGAAACACCGCAAAAATAAACTTGCATACCTTTGCGTACAGAGATGTACCACCACTACAATGGAACCCCATACATAAAGAAGAGGATGATTTGTCTATCCATAGTGCTGGATCAAGCGACCAATCATGGATGCATGAGGACACCCAATTATGGATGTGTAAAGAAAACAAGAAAGAGGATAATAAAAGGCAGTTGTGGCCAATAGGACATCCTAATTACTGGCCCATAGAAGATCCAATGTACATGCCTCAAGGACAAAGAGAAGTGAAGGCAAAGCACTCAGAAAACTAAGCCTAAGTGAAGGGGAATTCACTCTTGTAATATAGTGCAAAATTAAAGTTTAGTCTTGGCATAGAACTTCAAAACTTACGAGTTTGAGTCTAGGAGTATGTAGAATATATGTATATAAGATAATTTGAGTTCAAAAACATATAGATAACTCAATTTTGTAATCCTTGAGTGAATAGAGAAAACTCGGGCTTTTCTGAGAGAGATGTTGAGGAAAGTCTACTCAGTATAGGAGAGTTTTCCATGGCTATGAGCAGAATGAATCCAAGACATTTTGTAGACATCATCTCTGATAGATAACATATGTTTGTGTAGAAGGATTTGATCTAATTCCTCTTGTGTATTGAATTCTAAGTGATTTCATATCAGTATGTAAGTTAGTTGACAGTTACGAGTTTTCTCGCGCACTTTTCCCTGATCTTCTTAAGGTCAGATCTCACAATACAGTGTAAAGTTTTTCATGACTGATAGCTCATTTTAAAGCTACTACCTTCAACTACAACTGGTCAAAAGATCTTTACAAAACGGGATGCATACTCAGAGAAATGAGTCTAACAGTGAAGGTATGTCAAATCGATGAAGTCATTTTTCAGATTTCAGACATAGTGCAAATGTTGAAGTGAATTCACAAGATTTTGAAGTTATTACTTGAAAGTCTTGCTTGGTATGTGTTGCTTAACATTAGCAAGAACTTCTATTAGCAAAAGATCAAAAGAATTTGTACGAATCAAGCTAATACAAATCAGATTTGAAGTTAGAAGAAAAGGCACAGATTTTTGGAAAGTGAAATTTTTGATTTCACTAAGTTTGGTGGTAAAGTTTTCAAATTGAGAGTGTTACTAAGCTAATGATGATTATAGAGGTGTTCTAATATCACTTTAGCTTAGTTCTTGTGGTGTTTCATACATCAACAAGTGGTATTAGAGCAGAAAGGTCCTCAAGAGTGAAAGGAGGAGCAGATACAAGAGAAATTGAAGAGTTCTTCATTAAAGAGGTGAAAGCTGAGGTGTTCAACAACAAAAGACATCAGAGGAGTGCTTCGAAGTTATTCTCAAGGGTAAATATCTACAAAAGGTACCATACTTTAACCTTATACGCACAGGTTGAAGCAGAAGCAAGAAGACTAGGGCAGATCATGTATTTATTGACAAATTGGACAGAGATAATTATCCTGCTTGGGTAATGAGAATGGAAGCCTTGATTATGAGAAAGGATCTAATGATATATGTGATAGGAGAAGAAGAAAAGCCTAAATTTGAAGATGAGAGTCAACCAAGGAAAGAAGAAGTAGAAGCTTTGAAGCTATGGCAGAAGAGAGATGCAAGTGCAAGGGCTTATATATATAACACTATCACAGATCATTTGTTACCACACATCAGAGGATTAGAAACAACTGAAGACATATGGAATGCTTTGAAAGATCACTTCCAAAACACTACTAAAGCTAGGAAGGCTAGCTTATGGTTAGAGTTCACCACATTTAAGAAAAAGCAAAATCAGAGTATTAGTGATTATGTCACTAAGATGAAGGACTTAGCAGATAGTCTTGGATCTATTGATGAGGATATTGAAGATCATAGGTTGATAGCACAATTGCTTGCAGGCTTGAGAGGAGATGAGAGGTGGAAACCTTTTGTACTCTCAATTGAACTTTCATTAAATCCTTATGTGCCAGAATTAAATCAATTGCTTGGACTGATGCTCACATTTGAGCAAGACTTGAAGTCAGATGAAGATAAAGGATATAGTTCTGCTATGTATGCAAAGAATAAGAAGAAAAGTGAGAAAGGTAAAGCAAAGGATGAAGAAGAGCTGACTACTCAAGCAAATTATGCAAGAGGAAGATGTATTGGCAGAGGTAAAGGTCGAGGAAATGGAAGAGGCAGAGGTAATCAGAACAATAACCAGAAGACATGCTGGATTTGTGGATTGAGCAATCATCTAGCCTATGATTGTTGGCATAATCAACAAGGATCAAATCAAAATCAAAGTAATAATGGCAGAGGAAGAGGTGGAAGGTTTCAGAATCAATTTCAAAGAGGAAGACAGAATTCAAGAGGAAGTTTTGGTAGAGGTGGTGGAAGAAATTGGAATCAGAATCAGTCTTACAACACTACCTCTTACAACTATGCAAATGATACACAAAATGACAACCATACAACATTGATGATGAATTCAATAAGTACATCAGAGAAGGAGGATCTCAAGGTATTTTATAGTGACTCTGGTTGTTCAAATCATTTGTCAGGTAATATAGAATTGTTATCAGAATTGGAAGAAGGTATTTCAAGTCATGTAGTACAAACATGTGACAATACAAAACATAATGTGCATTCAATTGGAAAAGTGAAGTGCAAGAGTGGAGCTGATTTGCTAACAAATGTTTTGTATGTCCCAACAATACCAAAGAATCTGATTAGTGTGGGACAAATAGTGGAGAAAGGTTTTCAAGTCAGATTTACAAATGAAGGGGTATTTTTTGAAGATCCAGAGGATGGATACAATCAAATTGTCTGTGGTAAAAAGGAAGGTAGAATTTTTACTCTCAAAGTGCAAGGGAATGTTGGTCAAGCCCTGATCACACATGGTGATGAAGTACTTACAGAGTTAGACCTCTGGCATAAGAGGTTAGGACACTTCAATGAAAAAGGAATTAAAACCATGGTGGAGAATCAATCAGTCAACATATGATCTACAAGTGTGAAGCTTGTCAGATGGGAAAGGAACACATGTTATCATTTCAGAAGAAAGGATTCAAACATGATGGTTTGTTAGAGCTCATACATACAGATGTATGGGGACCAACAAAAGAAGGATCAATCAATGGGTCTAGGTATTATGTTCTTTTCATTGATGATGCTATAAGGTGGATAACCATTTATGTTTTAAAGGAAAGATCAGAAGTATTTGGAGCTTTCAAACATTTTCATGCATATGCAGAAAGAGTTACAGGTCAAAAGCTCAAGAGGTTAAGGTCTGATGGAGGGGGAGAATACTTCTCCCAAGAATTCAATGATTATCTTTGGAATGCAGGTATCAAGAGAGAAATAACATGCATGTATACACCTCAATACAATGGGGTGGCAGAAAGGAGGAATAGAACATTGGCTGAGTTTGCAAGAGCAATGTTAAAAGAAAAGAATTGCCCTAATTATCTTTGGGATGAGGCTGTAAATACAGCTACATATCTTGTGAATAGGTTACCATGTGCAACTCTAAATGGAATGACCCCTTATGAAGCATGGTGGGGTAAGAAACCAACACTTGATCATTGTAGGGTGTTTGGATCAATTGCCTATGCTTATGTATCATCACAACTCAGACATAAGCTTGAACCAAAGGCTGAAAAATATATATTTATTGGGTATGATGAAAAGCAAATGGGTTATAGGCTATGGAGTCCTCTAACTAAACAATTTATTGTTTCTAGAGATGTGACATTTGATGAACAGGAGAGTTGGTATGCAGATAAAGATTGTAATCTTGAAACATTTGAAGAAGAGGTAAGAAGAAGTGAAAGAGGTAAATCACATATGCAGGTAGATGGAGATGAAGATCATATGCAAGCAAGCACATCTAGAATTGGATCATATAGAAGAAATGAAGATGTACCCAGATTCGATGAAGAAGTATATCTAGATACACATGAAGAGTGTGAACCAAGAAGATCAACCAGAATGAGGAAACAACCTACAAGGTATTCTTATGATACTTCTTATTTGACTCAGAAGAACTATGCTTACATGATTAAAGAAGATGAAGAACCTCAAAGCTATGATGAAGCAAAAGGTAAGAGAAAATGGGAAAAAGCAATGGAGGAAGAGTTTAATGCACTTGAAGAAAACAAAACTTGGGAACTTGTTCCAAAACCTAATGGTAAGAAAGCGATTGGAAATAAATGGGTTTACTGTAGCTCAGTGATGAGTAGCACCTCCTTTAATGTCAATCCGGGAAGACGTGAGGATGGTATGAAGACCTCAAGCAAGTGGAGGCACAAGTGCGTGAGTGAGAAGCACACAAACATGCACACACATACACACACACGTGCACACACGGTAAGACAAAGAGTGAGAAGCAATGGAGTTCTTGGATTACTTTCAAAAAGCTCTTACAAGTTCAATTCAATTACAATCTAACCTGAAAAATGAGCTCTCTAGCTCCTTTTATAGTTTTTGACTAGCTTTGGCCCTGTTCAGACCTAGTGTCCGGCCTAGTTAAAAATTAGGTTCCAGGGCTTATTAGAGGGCTCAAACGAGATCTAAAAAATATGAAAATTGGCAGGTAGATACTTCTAAAGCTCCTCAAGCTCAAGGACTCCTTGGCTTGCACAAAATGGAGCTACAAAAATACGAAATGATATTTACAATGGTTTTTAGTGATGAAAATCACTATTTGTGTAGGGATTTCCTCTATTGATTTGTCATACATACCTTTGAGCTCCCTACTTGCTCTGTCTTCTTGTGTGCTCAACTCCTTGATGTTTGAAAAATTTAGATGGCCTACTTGCCAGATCTTCTTTGACTGCCATGTCTGCTTGTGCTGTCCCTTCGCTCTGACTCTCTTCGTCTTGTGGCTCCTTCGGTTCCCTGACTGCTGCCAACACCCCCCCCCACTCTCGCGTCTGTCGCCCCTGACAGACCCTTGTCTAGATGTTCGTTGAACGTAGTATTGGACGACGTCGGAGGCGAGGTGATGTTCTTCTAATCTGAGCCCCCGTGCTAGATCTGTTAATAATGCGTCCCAATTCACTGGTCCTGATACGTCCGGGTGTGGCACCCGCAGTTGTTCTGAATGTATGGTTCTCTCCACAGCAAATAAGTGGAGGAGATGTGAAGGCCTGGGTACAAAAATTTCTGAGTGATATTCCCAGAATCCCGTTATGAACATCTCCTCGAAAGTCTGTTTAAAACAAGCTGGGAGGTACTTTATTCTGGCGTGCCAAGCATATATTACTTCTATTGATGGGGTGGTGCTCATGTCGTAAACTAGGTCTTGGTTGCCTGTAACAAAGCCTGCTCCTGAGAAGTGGGGATCCTTAATGTTTTTAAATGTCCTGAATGTGATCAGCATTAATTCAAATATTTTCATACACATTTGTGCCATCACATCGGGTGTATTGCGTAGTCGAGTGCTCCAGTGTCTGATAGTAGAAATCATGTAATTGACAGTGGGAGGTCCTCGTGGAGGTGCTAGATAAACATAATTTAGCCACTTGGCACAGCCTTTGATGTTCTTGACAACAATGGTGAATTCGGGCCATGTGCGTCTTCGTAGGACTGGGGCATAACAAGGATTGTACTTAATAAAGAGGGGCATGTTATTCCAGGTTCGCATCATTCAGGATAAGTCTCCAAGATAACTCCTCTTTTCGCACTCTCTGGTATATCGTCGGGGCCAAACTGGGTGGCAAAGGTGGGGGCTTTCCCACATTGTCGTTGGATCTCTGCGTTGTAATCAGCCAATAATATGCAATATGGCACATACTGATCATCATTGGTCCCTATCCACCTGTGATGGGACATACGTCTGAAATATTCGGACTTGATGACAGTGTCTTCTAATTTGGCTAATGATTGGATCTGTATTGCTACTCGTTCATCGTGGGTGTTCGCCGTCTTCTCTAATGACTGAAGCCATTCAGGTGCTTCCACTTCTAAGGTATCCATTCCCTCTGAGGTTTGTTGCCCGCCTGGCATTGGCATAGGAACGTATGGTTCCTCGTACGAATCATCTACCTCAATGGGAACCAAGTCTTCTGGATCAGGTTCTATAACTGGAGAGGGTTGCCTTTCATACTCTAGTAACTTTTTCTGGAGCTCAACCACCTGTTCTGTCAATGCCTTCACTTCCTCTGAAGTCGAGGCCGGTTCTATTACCTTGGTTGGAGCCTCCTGTTCCTTGAGCTGGCCACGTAGCTCATCACGCTCCCTTTCCAACTCATCATGAGCATCTAATAGATCTGCATAGCTTTCCAAGATGGTCTTCATTGTCTCTGAGGGTACGGCTTTAAACTGCTCTGGATCAATGTCGTAGGGAGAGCCTTCCATTGCTGCTTCTAGATTTGCTTCATTTTGCTGCTGCAGTCTCTTGTTCTCTTCAAGGGCGGTTGCCATGTGTTTTCTGAGGAGTGCCAAGTTACGCCGGACTCTGAGATTATCAACTTGGTATACTTCCAGCAAGGCCTCGAGTTGTTTGGTGCCCGGCTGTTGTGCTGGTTGGGGAGTTTCTAGGAGTGCTTGGTGGGCATGTTCGAGCGTGGTGTAATGTTGGTTGAGTTTTGCATTTTCTTCCTCGATCGCTATGAGGCGGCTCTGAAGTTTCTGATTGGTAGTGATCACTTGATGATAACGATCGTCGAGAGCTCGATACTCGTTCTGAAGTTGATAGACACATTGATTTAAAGCTAGAAATATACTATTTACATTAAATGATGCAAGGAGAGATGAAGATGCAGGGGGAATGGGACGGGAAAGGGAGTTGTGAATGATGTGGAGTCAAGTGGAGATGTGGGTGGAGGGGGTATGGGGGACGGAGGTTGCATGGGGGAAGGGAGTGGTGCTGTGGTAGGAGATGTTTCCATAGTGTCAAATGTTTGAGTGACCGTGTAGATGGGGACCGTGGGTGGGGTGGATGTGACGTTAGTGAAGAGAGTGGTGAAGGTGGGCATAGTGACTCCGCCGAGTTGGATTCCCGGAGAGAGTGGAATTCCCATGACGATTGTGGTGATATTGGACGTGGTGGCGATAGTGTCACGTGGTGGAGTGAGTTGTGTAGTGAGGGGTGGGGAGGGTGGTGACAGTGGTGCTTCCTGATGTTCGTCTGTTTGCGTTGGATTTCCTGGTGCTGATACGTTGATATGAATTTGTTTCCCGGATCTCATGGGACGGGCGGGAACTCCTTTCTCAAATCGGTGAATGTAGGCCATTGCCTCATGAATGGCCTCATCCAATCCCACTGCATCTGCATGTAGGTTGATGGACTCTATGAACATATCATCCACACCTTCCTCTGCCAGCAATTGGTTCATGAGTTTCTTGCCTGCTTCAAGTGACATTTTATGCTGTTCTTGAACTAGCTGCATGGTTCGATATAGTCTTTTTATTTGTGCCGAATATGCGGGGGCACTTGCTAACTCTGAAAGTTCATCATACTCTTGTTCTTCGTAGGCTTCTTCCTCTTGTTCGGTCTCTTGTTCATCTACGTCGACTTCTACCACTTGCGGTCGGGTGGGGGCTGACGTTGTTGTATGGGTTTGTGGTTCCTGAGCTCGCTCTGTTTCCGTTTCGAGATTAGAGTCGTAGATTAGCCTAGCCACTTCTTCATCAGTGAGATCATTGAGAGTAAAGCCCTGTGGAAATTCCAAGTTCGATGGGACGGGTGGAAACACCAGATTGGGTCCCTCTGTACTTGGTCTTGGTAGCCGAATGGTGAATGGTCTAATGCGTCGTGTCTGGGGAGGGGTAATTTCTGGTGTAGTGGTGGCTCCCCTTGGTTGAGCGCAGGGTAATTGGA
Source organism: Ceratopteris richardii (assembly GCA_020310875.1). Classification (NCBI taxonomy): domain Eukaryota; kingdom Viridiplantae; phylum Streptophyta; class Polypodiopsida; order Polypodiales; family Pteridaceae; genus Ceratopteris; species Ceratopteris richardii. The sequence continues at coordinate 135,992,930 of CM035409.1, read as the reverse complement.
CTCCCCCTCTCATCTTCTTTGATGGGGGACCTGCCGCCGATAGCCTTCTCTGGAATTCTTGGGCCCGGGACCATACGAGTGCCCGCTGAATAGGCACGTCATAGGCTAGACATCGATAGATTATCTTGGTCAGAGCACAACATCCGTGGAGCACATTTTTCTGCTTCTTGTTCCACCGTTGATCGGCTAGGTGAATCTGATCTATGATCCAATGTGGTACGTTGATAGGGAGGTTTTCTGTCTCTGCCAAATACAAGCTAAACCATATCTTCTTTGGGGGCATGGTGAATCTTTCCTGGGCGGGGAAAGCAAAATGTTGCATGACGGTCCGTAGGTGAAGAGCGATGGTCGGTGTCATTGCTACCATATCCTTCAGCTTATTGAGATCTTTATGTTTCATTCTGCCTGGAACCATTGTTTCCTTTTCAGTAGGAATGTGCATACCATACATGCCCAATGCTTCTCGTACCAGATTGAGGGTCAGTTTGAATCTTTTAAGTTCGTGGCCCGGCAATAGTGAGGGTAACACAAAAGTGCTGTCGCCTCCCTTGGCCCTGCTAGGAGTGATGGTACTGATAAGATAAGAACAACGTAAGAAATCTGGCTTCGGTAAGTGGGCCCTGAAATAACTGTCCAGGCCAGCTTTGGTCCATACTGCACGCATTACTTCGGCATTCTGATAGCTCTCAAGTTCGCGCGTGAAAAAATGGTAGCGTCCCCATTTACCATTAAACTCCAATTCAGCTTCCCAAAAATAGGTTCCATCACCCAATGGTCCTGCAACATCACTGAACCAATGAGCGTGTTTGCCCACTTGAGAGGTGTGCCCCTGGGGAGGATCCTGAACTGGGAGTACATGCACAGCTTGAAGTTCTTGCGGTCTTTCGGTGAGATGTGGTTCGAGGAGGAGTGTTTCTATATCCACAATCTGTGCGCTGGATCCGGCGTGAGAACTGGCACCTCCGGCTTCTGCCATGGCCTTGCTTGCTTGTTGGTTCTGTGAGAATATAGAACCATGTGTTAACATTGTAATGGACAGAATAAACCCGTCGTTGCCTCGTTACAACATTAATATGATGTAGATGATGAGTCAGTGGTCAGTGAGTGCACGATGACAGTGTGTGTAGTTAATGCCTGGATAGTCCTAGGAGCTAGATGGAAAGATGCACAGTCTGACTAGTGCAGTTAGTAAGTGGAGATGAATTCACAGATTGGGGTCGGGGGGTTTATTACAAGTCTTAGGTTGTCAAACACCATGGATGGCTTTTGGTCTTGGTTTTTTGGAGATTTGGGAGGGTTGCATGAGTAATTCTGCTGGGAGTTGTTGTGTCATTGGGACCCATTTACGAGTGAGTCTGTGCGTGCTTCTAGGTGGCAGCGTGTTCGAGTGTATCAGACAAGAGTGGGTGGCGGCTTCTTGAGCGAGTGAACCCTGTCGTGTATGATGTGAATTGTGTGGGGTTAGTTGAGCCCGCAAGCAAGCCTTAGGCACCCAAATTTGTCTTGATTGTGGGTCAGCCTTCATCGACTTCTTGGGTACCCAAATGGATTTCACTTTCTCAACAGAGGTTTTAGGAGTCCTCTTATTAGCATCAAGTCGTTGATTACTAATAGGAAGTTGAGACCGTTGTTGCGACTTAGTTACGGTCGGCAGCTCGTCTTTCCGCACCCACATTTGTTTCATCGGTTGAGTTGTTCTGCTTCGCGCGTTCTTTTGGTCTCTCGCCTGGAGAGTCTTCAGTGATTGATCTGCGCTTAGTTGCTGCCTCCTTCTGGCCTTTGGAAAAGAGGGGAGTTCCATTGTGGTTCTGACTCCTTCTTTGAGATCTTCGTTCTTCTGTATCACATAGCCTTGGATAAGAACAACATGGTCAACTTCATGTGTACCCCTAGAGGGACCAGGAGTCTGTGCCTTTCCTAGTTCCTTGAGTGCTCCATTATTTAACTCAATTGTAATTCTAGTTTGATTCACCCATACCTGAAGAAGTCCACTTCTTAGGTTTAAGTTGAGTGCTTGGTCATAGATCCAGTCTTGACCCAAGACAAGGGGTTCAGTGAGGTCCTCATCTTGACATACTAGTACTTTAACTGTCATTGCCTCATCATGAATATAGAGGGGAAGTTCCACCTCGCCCATGCAAGGGGTTTCCACGCCTCTCAATCCTATGAGATATGCTTCCACAGGATTGACAGTTAATTGCAACTCTTGACAGTAAGACAATTTAACAGCACTAGTGGCTGCACCTGAGTCAATCAAGGCTCTTACAGTCCTTGCACTCTTTCCTTGTCCTATATCTAAGGTTATGAAAGGACGTCGATCAGTTATTCTATGTGAGCTAACACCTGAAACTTCACACATAGCCACGTCATATCCTTGATCTGCATATGCATCTTGCCTAGGGTGCTCTCTACCTTGTCTTCTTAATTTCATTTTCCGTATGCGCTCTAGGGCTTCTGCTTGAGCTTCTTCTCGAATTCGCTTTTCTTCCTCTTTGCGTTTCTTAGCAGTATTGAGTCGACTTAGCATTTCCTCTGTGAGAGGTTCCTGATACAACTTGACTCTGCATCCGCTGATATAACTTGGGAGAACATCGCCTTCTAATGTGGCTAGTTGCACTGCTCCACTTGTTGAGATTCTGTTAATGATCATGGGTCCGCAGCCTCTCTTCTCCAGTTTCCTCGCATGTTGCTTCAATGTGTAGACTAAGACTAAGTCGCCTGCCTTTAAACCTTTATCCTTAACGTGGGCATCAAAGTATGCCTTCTGTCGTTTCTTTGCTGCATATATCCCTGCAGCTGCCCTCAGTCTCGTTTCTCCTAATCGTTCAAGGTCAAAAAGTCTAGAGGATAGTTCATGACCCGTCCATTCGTGCTCTTGTGCTACTTTCAATGTAGGTATTAAGAAGTCCAAAGGTAGCACGGCGTTTTGGCCAAATACCATCTGAAAGGGGGTGGCTTGGAGTACCGTTTTGTAGGCGACTCGGTATGCCCAAACAGCATGGTGTAGCTATTTGTCCCAATCAGAGCGTTTATTGTTCACTAATTTCGTCAGTACATTGCATAAGATCTTGTTGGTGCTCTCAGCCTGGCCATTTGCTTGAGGGTGATAGGGGGCAGACTTCTTATGCACTACCAAGAATTCTTGGAGCAGATTTTCAATAACTTCATTCAAGAAGTGAGTGCCTCTATCACTAACTAGCTCTATAGGTAGCCCGTATCTGGTGAACACATTCTCAAACAAGAATTTAGCAGTTGTTTGAGCATCGTTCTTCATCGTGGCTTTTACCTCTACCCACTTTGTTAGATAGTCTGTCGCAACAATGATATATTCTGCATGGGAACCCTTAGCTGGGGGATTAATAGGACCTACGAAGTCTATTCCCCACTTAGAGAATGCACGTCCACCCATCATAGGTTTCAGTGGCATCTCATCTTTACGTATAGGATATTGAGTTCTCTGACAGACATCACAGCGTTTCATATAGGTATGTGCATCCATGTGAAGGGTCGGCCACCAGAAGCCCGCAAATAGTATTGCCTTGATCACCCGATCTGGTCCAAAGTGTCCTCCTGCTACACCTTGGTGAGCAGTTTCCAAGATCTTAAGATATTCACTCTCATGGACACATAGTCTCAGGTAACCATCCTTACCACGCTTGTAGAGATTATCACCAATGAGTGAGTAATCCTGGGCTTCTTGTTCTAAACTCCTTTTCCTAGCCAGAGTCATGTCTGGAGGGAATGTTTTCGTCCTTAGAAAGGATACTAGTGGTTCACTCCAATCCGGCACTATGGACACTTGATAAAGAGTGGCATGTTCCACAGGTGGTTTAGTGCAACAGATTGGGCATTCCTTGCACAACTTTTGGACATCAGCTTCCATGGTTGGCCAATGCACTCCGAGTCTCCTTAGTGTCTGTAGGGTTCGTTGTTTTGAGTAGTGTTGCTCTAATGCACCTACATGTGCTAATTGCAACCACTTCGCATACTCGTCCTCTTCTACACAACAAGCCAAGATCCCTTGATCTGTGTGCTTGTACATACTTCCTGCCATGATGTGATACTTTTGGGCTTTTACTACCTCTCTATCCTGCGTGTTTATTACTGGATGGTTAGGTCCGTATGTCAATACTGGCACTAATGGCTTAGCCCACTACGGCACCACTTCCAAATTAAACAAGTAAGCATCAGGAAGGTCATCTGATACTCCTTTTGGGGCTTCTCCAGATGTGAGCCTAGAAAGATGATCAGCTCTCAAATGAGTCCTCCCTTTCCTTACCACAACCTCGAAATCATATTCCATTAGTAAGAGAAACCATCTTACTAATCTTCCTGTATTGCATGGTTTGTTCACGAGATATAACAATGCTTGGTGATCAGTAAAAAATTTAAACTTATTTGCAAGCAAATAGTGTCTAAATTTCTTGACTGCATATACCATGCCTAAGCCTTCTCTCTCTCTGTAGTGGTATAATTTCGTTCAGCTGCATTCAATTGTCTACTGGCATAGGCAATTGGAAGATCCATACTACCTTCACCAGTAGGTTGAGCAAGCACACACCCAATAGCATAATTGGATGCATCCACGTGAACATGGAATGGCTTATTCCAATCTGGTGTGGTCAAGATTGGTGCTGAACATAATCTTCGTTTAAGCTCCTTGAAGGAATTCTCACATTCCTCAGTCCACTCAAAGTTTGTCAGAAGTCCGTACATGGGCTTTGCAATGACAGCATACATGTGAATGAACCGGCGGTAGTAACCACAATGTCCCATGAAAGCTTGTACTTCCTTGACGTTCTTTGGCCTAGGTAGCTCTGCTATGGCTCTCACTTTCTCTTCGTCAGTAGATATGCCATTCTTTGACACTATGTGCCCTAGAATCTTGCCTTGCCTGACCATGAAAACACATTTTTCTGGGTTTAGGCAGACTTGATATTCTCTACATTTGTCAAAGATTTGTCTAAGTTCGGGAATATGGGTTTGCCTAATGTTGGAATGAGCACAAAGATCATCAACATAGACTTCTAAGTTCTTCCTCAGGAACTCCTTAAATACATGGCACATTAGTCTCTGGAAGGTAGCTGGTGCATTGGTAAGCCCAAATGGCATTACTCTAAAGGCAAAAATGCCCCATTCTGTGGCAAAGGCTGTCTTATGCTGATCCTCTGGAGCTATGGCTACTTGATTGTAGCCCGAAAATCCATCAAGGAAGCTGTACACTTCCTTGCCTGCCACTCTTTCTAAGAGATGTTCTGTGATGGGAAGCGGATAGTTATCTCGGATTGTGGCTGCATTTACCTTCTTTAAGTTAATGCACACACGTAATTTACCATTCTTTTTGGGCACCACTATGATGGGGGATACCCACTCAGTGTGCTCAATTTCATAGATAAATCCAGCTTCAACCAGCCTATCTATCTCTTCTTTGATCTTGGCAGCATAATTATCATTATATGTATATGGCTTTTGCTTAGAGGGTTTGGCATCTGAGGTCATGGGGATAGTGTGTGAGCATATGTCAGGGTCCACACCTTTCAAATCCTTGTAACTCCAAGCGAATACATCTCTGTATTCTCTTAGCAAGGCTATTAACGCATGCTCTTCTTCCTCTGTTAGGTCATGGCCTATGTACATGCATCTCTCCTCTCCTTCTTCTAGGGCCACTACTATTTTCTTGGTGGTTTCTTTGTTATCATAGGCCTCTCCTGATTGTGCCTCTCGTTTAGGCATTCTTATCATAACTCTCCTGTCGTCTATCTCATACTTCTTAAAATTTTCCGGGACCTCAAACAAAGATTCTTCCTCTTCTGGTGTGACTACTCTCTTCTTTCTTTTCTTCCCTTCTTCCTTTGGGGTCACATGTGTGGCTAGCCGCACATCATTTGTAAGCTCTCCGTGCCTTTGGGGTTGAAATTCTACTTCATAGAAATATTCTTCATCTGATGCAAAAGGTGGGTCCATAATGATTGACTCTAGATCAGAGTCACTTGCATCCTCAAATGCATCAGGGCTAGGTTCGCATTCTTCTAGAACTGCCTCTCCCATGATTGGCTCTATGGAGAAGACTGAAATGTCATAGCCATCCTCATCACAGTGAGGTGTCCATTGTTCTTCATTGATGGCTACATCCATTGTTGCTAGGATTTCTGCCCAGCCGTGGGGTTCAAATTCTTTGTCCGGAAAGACTACAGGTGCATAGGCTGGGTCTTGGATTGATCTATGGGTTTCTTTTGCACCTACCTCTCTGGCTTTTTCTCTCTTCTCTTCTTCTACTGCTACTTTGCACATCCATAAGTGGGTGTCTTCATGCATCCATGAGGATCCTGACCCTATGGAATGCACCGATTCCGTATCATCTTTGGCTCTATGGATGGGGTTCCATTGGATAGGAGGTACATCTCTATGAGAGTAATCCTTGAGATTCACTTGGTCGTAACACCTAAGTGTTGTAGGTACAAGGAGTTGGTTCCCCAATCCTGTACCACTTGCAACTGTCGCATGAAAGGTCGTCCCAAGATCATCTCATAGGCATGATTTTTGCTGAAGTCACATATAGCAAATGTATGCTCAAACTCGACACCACAGGTGGTGAGAGTTATTCCTTCTAGCAATCCTAAGGGTCTCTCAATATGACCATCGGCCATCTGCAATTTCATTCTCGTTGGCTTGAGTGCTGGCTTGCCCCAACGCTTCCATAGGGAAGTGGTCGCAATTGCAACACCTGCACCTGAGTCTAGAATGGCCCTGGTGGTGTACTCCTGGTAGGTAATGGGAAGATAGGTGTTCCCTTGTTCACCTTCACACATATCTCCTATCTTATCCAAGGGTATCTCTGGCACCGTCCCATGTGATCCTACCTGGGAATGAGGTTTCACTATCGCTGGTACTTGTTTGGCGACATGTTCCCATACTTCTGGTCTAACCTTAAGCAGCTCTTCCAAAGTGAGATTGCACTGCACTTTGGTGTTCTTCACTACCTCTGTGTTCCTAGGTATGACTGAATCTTTGTTTCTTACCATGACTGTAGGTGCTCTCATACAGGTGGACTTTGCTTCCCATGGGCCTGTGAAATGGGGTAGTTCTTGTAAAGAATTAGACTCGAAGTCTAATCTTTCTTGAGAATGGGCACTCTCATGCTCTCCATAAATGGAAGGAAGGTCTTGTGGGAATTGATCGTGTGTGTCATCCACCAGTTCAATGGGAGGAGGAACTTCACTCTCTTTAGCCCATTTCTCTTCTTGAATCTCTCGCAAGAATTCTGGTGTGTATTGATTCATAGAAGAAGAGGTGTATGGCTCCGTAGAGTTAGGCACGTAGGCCTCATGCACATAGGCTTTCCGGGTAGGAAGACCTGCTCTTTCACTAGCCTTGTCATGGTGTTGAGGGGCGAGTTCCTTTTGTGATTGTGCCATTAGATTCTCTATTCTTTCTAGGGAGGGGGGGTTGTCTGGTTCAGTGGAATTGGGCTCATAAGCTTTTGATGGGGGATGGGTCATGTTTTTGCTTGCTTTATCTCTTTCTTGATTTTTTTCTTCCTTGGCAGATCTTGCAATTATGCTCTCTAACTTCTCTAGAAGTCCATCCAAGTGTAATTGCGTCTTGGCTGAGCCCGAGTAATTGAAAAGGCGACTGGCTTCAAACATAGTCTGAGCCAATGCGACCATTTTCGCGCAAAGCTTGGTTCTTTCTATCTCTAGGTCAGCTCTAGGGTAGCACTTGTCATGATCTGTGACATTTGGCCCTTCTTGGATTCTGGCCTGATATGCTTTAAGCATCATGTCTATGTCTTCAGGAGTGGGATCAGCTAATACTGATCCTACTCTAGGGGGTGGTGGAATCGTATGAGGTGGGTTGGAAGGTGGCGGGTCGGATGGCGATGGGAATGGTGGTGGTGGGGTAGTGTGAGAGGGAGTTTGAGATGTGAGTTCAGTTATCCTGGCTTTGGTTTCTCTTATGCTTTCCTCAAGTTCACTCATCTTTTTAGCCCATTGTCTTTTCATTCTTTCCCGACTATCTTTCCACGCTCTAGTCCTTTTCTTTGTCATGCTCTCGGTTTCACTAGCCTCTGGGTTCTTATCCTGGTTTACCCCTTGGTTCTGCTGCAATGCCTGAGCTCTAGTCACTACCTGTACTGGTGCGGTGGATGTCACACTTCCTGTGGAGTCTACCACCAACCCAATAACGTTAATAGGAGTGATTTTTGGCATATTATTAGGATTCTTAGGGCAATCTCGTAAGAGATGCTCCTTCCCACATTCTTGGCAAAAGCCCTGAATTGTCACTGACTGGGGTTGTGTAAGTGGAGGTAAGGGACAATCACGAATGAGATGATCTCCCTGACATCTGTAGCACGGTCCTCTTGGGAATGGAGGTCTTACTTGCTTAGGTTGAGACCTAGGGTTGGGATTTGCATACATGATGTTTGTGTAATCTGTCTCCCAACTAGGTTCACTCGGTTCCTCACTGTAGTAGGACTCACCATGTTCAGGAGATTGCATGTAGTAAGCCTGGGGACTATCGACATGTGTAGAATCAAAGCTATGGTCACTGGGGTCACTTTCAGAAAGCAATGGTGTTACAGGGACTATAGCTCTATTCAGGTTTTCTTCTGCTGCTGCATATTTTACTAGGATCACATTAGCTGGGGCAGGGGGTTGTTGTGCTAACACAGGCTGAGGCCTTTGTTGGTTTTGGTATGGTTGCTGATAGGGTTGTTGTGGCCTGCCATATGACTGTGGAGGGTGTGGGTTCTGGTATCTTCCCTGTTGAGGGTATGTCTGAGGGTAGGTTTGCCTAACTGCTTGCTTGTTGTATGGGCAATCTTGCGCTGTGTGATTTGTGTATCTCCGTTCTATGGTGCAGTATTGGCCACTAGGATTTACTTGGGGTTGAGCCATAATGGGACATACATTTGCCATATGGTCGCCTCCACAATTATAGCATCTTTTTACAGGGGCGAACCTTGGGATTTGTTTACTAGAGACACCTAGTTTCTGAGCAACTTTCTCTGCAAGTTCCTCAATCGATGTGGATTGCGTGGAAGAGAGGCTAGAGGCACTATCTGAATCTTTCTATATCTTGGAAAGCTCTAACTCCTCCCCTAGGTTATCCTCGATGTCAATGGCTCCTTCGGTTCCCTGACTGCTGCCAACATTTACAAAATAAAGAAGCATGCAGATGGAAGAATAGCCAGATACAAAGCTAGATTGGTGGTTAAAGGCTATGCTCAAACTCATGGCATAGATTATGATGAGACATTCAGTCCTGTAGCAAAGATGTCAACCATAAGGACAATCATTGCTATTGCAACATCAAAAGGATGGACATTGAGTCAATTGGATATAAAGAATGCGTTTTTGAATGGATATATATCAGATGAGGTCTACATGGAGCAACCTCAAGGGTTTGCAGATTACAAGTTTCCAAATTATGTTTGCAGATTGAGAAGAGCACTTTATGGATTGAAGCAAGCTCCAAGAGCTTGGAATTATAGACTTGTGAAGTATCTTAATGATCTTGGATATCAAAGTTCAAAGGCAGATGCAAGTTTACTTATCAAGAGAACTGATGAAGGTATGATCTACATTTGTATTTATGTAGATGACATTATAATCACAGGTACTTCAAATGAAGGAATCAAGGAGGTAAAGAGATTACTTGAGAAGGAATTTAAGATAAGTGATCTAGGAAAATTGTCATATTTTCTTGGAATGGAAATCAGTTATGCAGAACATGGCATATATGTATCACAAGAAAGGTATCTTTTGAATCTTCTAAAGAAGTTTAACATGGAGAATTGCAGAGAGGCATCAACACCACTAGAGGTCAATCATAAACTCAGCAAATATGATGGTGTAGAGTTCAAAGATATGAGGAAGTATCAATCTTTAGTGGGAAGCTTGATTTATGCTACACTAACAAGACCTGATCTTAGCTATGCAGTGGGAGTTCTTTCTCAGTTCATGCATTGTCCAAAGGATCCACATTGGATTGCAGGTCAAAGAGTTCTTAGATACATCAAAAGAACTTTGAAGGAAGGATTATATTATCCATTTACATCAGATACAACGCTGAGAGCATATAGTGACTCACATTGGGCAGGAAGTCAAGATGATAGAAGGTCAACACATGGGTATATGATATACATAGGAGATAAACTTGTGAGCTTGTGTTCAAAGAAGCAACATACAGTGGCCTTATCATCAACTGAAGCTGAGTACAAAGGACTTGTGGAAGCAGCAAAAGAAGTTTTATGGATGTAGACCTTGTTCAAAAGCTTGGATATTGATCAAGGTATACCTATCATACATGGAGATAATATGAGTTCATTGTATCTTGCAGCAAATCCTGTATTTCATGCAAGAACAAAGCACATAGAGATACAATATCATTTCTTGAGAGAAAAGGTAATGGAGAAGGAGCTTGAAGTGGTATACACTTCTACAAAAGATCAGATTGCAGATATTATGACAAAGAGCTTGGATGGAGTGAAGACAAGTAGATTCAAAGAGATGGCAGGAATAAAAGAGAAGAAGATTACATGAAGAAGTCAGAGGATGCTAATTAGTGATTGAGGGGGAGCTGTTGGGGCTTCACTCACTAATTAGACATGAATATATGAAGATATATGAAGGAAGAAGAAAGACGAAGAGAAGTGAAGGCAAAGCACTCAGAAAACTAAGCCTAAGTGAAGGGATAAATTCACTCTTGTAATATAGTGCAAAATTAAAGTTTAGTCTTGGCATAGAACTTCAAAACTTACGAGTTTGAGTCTAGGAGTATGTAGACTATATGTATATAAGTTAATTTGAGTTGAAAACATATAGAGAACTCAATTTTGTAATCCTTGAGTGAATAGAGAAAAGTCGGGTTTTTCTGAGAGAGATGTTGAGGAAAGTCTACTCAGTATAGGAGAGTTTTACATGGCTATGAGCAGAATGAAGCCAAGCCATTTTGTACACATCTTCTCTGATAGATAACATATCTTTGTGTAGAAGTATTTGATCTAATTCCTCTTGTGTATTGAATTCTAAGTGATTTCATATTAGTATGTAAGTTAGTTGACAGGTACGAGTTTTCTGGCACACTTTTCCTTGATCTTCATAAGGTCAGATCTCACAGTACAGTGTAAAGTTTTTCATGAGTCATAGCTCATTTTAAAGCTACTACCATCAACTACAGTTGGTCAAAATATCTTTACAAAATGGGATGCATACTCAGAGAAATGAGTCTAACAGTGAAGGTATGTCAAATCGATGAAGTCATTTTTCAGATTTCAGACATAGTGCAAATGTTGAAGTGAATTCAGAAGATTTTGACGTTACTTGAAAGTCTTGCTTGGTATGTGTTGCTTAACATTAGCAAGAACTTCTATTAGCAAAAGGTCAAAAGAATTTGTACGAATCAAGCTAATACAAATCAGATTTGAAGTTAGAAGAAAAGGCGCAAATTTCTGGAAAGTGAAATTTTTGATTTCACTAAGGTTGGTGGTAAAGTTTTCAAATTGAGAGTGTTACTAAGCTAATGATGATTATAGAGGTGTGCTAATATCACTATAGCTTAGTTCTTGTGGTGTTTCATACATCAACAACAAACAATTGCATCATGCAATTTGGGCCTTTCGAGTCGCTTACAAGACTACCATTGGAACTACCCCATTCAATCTAGTGTACGGACAGAACGCAATCCTGCCGATCTATTTTTTAGTGCCAACTTTGAGAGTAGCCCAACAGTACGAGTGGACCGGACATGAGTTATCCAAGCAACTAAACCAAATTGAGAAACTACATGAGACTCAAATACAAGCAGTTGCAGGAATTTATGCGGCCAAGAGAAGACAAAAAGCATACTACGATGCATACATAAAAGACAAAGGACTAAAAGAAGGAGATTTAGTTCTATTCTACACCTTCAAAGAGCATGCTAAAAAGTTACAAAAATGCAGATATGTGCCTATAATCATCAATAGGATTTCCACTGGTGGAGCAGTTAATCTAGCTACTCTGGATGGAGATATTCTTCCTAACTACATAAGTGGATGTCGAGTAAAACGATATATGGAGCCATTGATGGATCAAATGCTAGCATGCATCGTATGTGCACAAAATAGGAAGAAAGAGGAAGAACGAATTGGAGAGGAAGCACGGCAAAAAGCCTTAGAGCGTATCAAGAAACAGAAAGAGTGGATAAGGCATAGAGATGAATGGTATCTGCAAGGAGAAGAGCCTATTCCCATGGCTAATTACCAAGTTCATAAGTCTGACACAACCAATGTCAGCATGTCACAGCCTTATTTGAACTTAGGTATTGGAACGACGGAGTACCAACTAATAGACGCCTTACTAGATTCAGGAGCAGCACTCAGCTGCATACGACGTACTGTCATCAAGAATAGTCAAATGATTATGACACCCACGAAAGCACACATGATAGGAGTGGGAGGGAAAGTTGTAACATGCATTGGAGAAGCCATAGTATCCCTCCACCTAGGAAATTCAACTATGGACCAACGAGTTCTAGTATGCAGAGATGAGGATTTAATAGAAAACTTGATCCTAGGACAAGACTAGATCATTGAGAATGAGGTAAGTATCCACCTAGCTCAAGGATACATTTTAGCCAAAATAGGGCACAAGGAAATCTTTAGTCTATTAGGAGAGAAACCCTCTCATAGACCGGGAGTCATCGAAAGTGCTGAACAAATCATATAAGAGCACGTAGAAAATGATTCCAGCACAAATCAATCGGAAGCAGGTCCGACATAAGAAGGAAATTCAAACCCCAATGTATCCAAGGAGAAAGTAGATTCATCTTACTTGATTGGTGAACAGAAGGAAATCAAGGAGGAAAATACTCTTAAAGCCTTCTATGAAAAAAAGCGATCAGCAGCCTGGAAATCCACCATCAGCTACTCGCAAGCAAGAAATGTTAACTTCAAATGGGTTCGAAAGGATCGAGTGAAGGAATCAGAGAAGGCAATGCCACTACAAGTCATTCATCATAGGAAGAAAAGGGTGGATAAGAATTCTTCTTCACCACAATCAGAATCGAAGCAACTCCTAAGAGTATGGCTTCCTAAGCCTTTGATAGAAGCTCAAAAAACACGGCAACAAATGTGGATTCCCAAGAAGGTCAGACAAGTGGCCATTCAAGAGATAGACAAGCACGAGGAAAGATTATATCGACACAACACTACCACACTACCATAAAGACTAGCAAGATTCGTTGCAGATACCCAAGAGAAGGAACCCCACAACTTTGATAACAAAAAAGAGAAGGGATACACATGCAGCACGACAAAATGAGCAAAATACAAGACTTAAAACCTCTACTACAAAATGGACATGGAAACCAAAGCAATAGCAAGGAATGGAACACGAGAAACAAGAAGATTTCTTTTGCACTCATGACGCTTCCAATGCACCTAAAGTATGCATGATAGGGCCACATTCTGAGGCCAGGCATTCACACATGATGTACATAATAAAATTAGTGGTGCACATTCTCCAATTGGGGACAGGTCATAGCTTCTACTTCCATAGGAATGGACCTACTATGTAAAAAACTAATTGCTTTGGCTACACTAATTCTTGTTTTCTTTCAGAAATGAAAATGAAAAAATGTGGTAAGAAATTCTATTGATGCAAACATGGGAAACAGAGTGACACGACGCATGAAATATCACTACAACACACATCACTAAACGACATGTTGGCCACAGAAGCTAATGCTCTTTGCATTACGAGTGCAGATGGCTTCTGAAGACTCGAAAGCTACCGTTCAAGAGGAGGTGCTGGAATTCCCTCTGCAAAGTGTGACTAAAGCAAAAGGCCATTGGTTCAGAGAGGACCAACCAACAGGAGATTACTTATTCTTAGTGACCATCAAAATTATGGATACGGATCATGAGTTCCCCGTGATGTCCAAAGACTTCAAGGTAGTGCATGAAATGCCATCGACAATAGACATCATGAAAAAAGCTGGAATTCACAAGTACTTCGAACTACCTATATACAAGCCAGATTTCCAGCGTTGCACTCAAGTAATGAATACCTTGCAACCTACCTTGCATTATCCGTTGGTGCCAGAGGCTAGAGTAATGGATGCCGCAGGTGAATGGGTCATTATAAAATTTATACATGATTTAATTAAGGAAGCTTTTGTATGGGAAAAGGATGGAAACAGGGTATTGAAAGAAGAAAGCCGTGGAGCAAAGACCCGAACCTTCAATGACATTAATCGCATTGATATTGAAGAAGAAGTGAGACTCATCCATCAATACTTCTGCTTTCCCAACATGCACAGGTACACTGCCCCACAAAAAATCATTGTGCAAATGCTATCACACGCTATTAAACAAATCAAAAATCAAGTCAATATGACTCCCTATATTCAAGAGCGGCTATTCGAGGCAAAAAAGCAATGGAATCATAAGAAATTTCTGAACGGCAATGTGGTTCTAACCATATTGATATATCATGCCTTGGGCATTAGAGAGCATTTGCAAGAAATGCCATCATCGGAAGCAATGGCCAAATACGCAAAAGTCGCTACAGTCCCAAGAAAGAAAAAAAGGGTCAAGATCATTGAGGAGGCAGAAACTAGCTCCCAACTTAAAATGAGAGGTACAAAAAGACTAAGAGAAATGATGCAAGCAGAAGCAGAAGTTCGAGCCACCAAAAGGGTACATGTGCTTCCAAGGACAAGACTTGAAGACCATCGACCGATTATGGAAGAGGAATTGACAAGAGCCCTGGAAGACACACATCAATATACTGAAGGTCAAGTAAATCTATCAGTGCAAGGGCACCATAACCAGCAAGCCCATCAAGATATGGAACAAAAAAAGAGGCTGACCAAAGTGCATAGATACAGGGAATTAGGGTTAGTAAATTCAAGCTCATCTTCAGATGCACAAGAGGAACCAGACACCTCCTTATTGAATACGGACATTCGAAGTGAGTCAAAAGATGACGGACAATGGGAGGAATTAAATGAAGTGAACTACAATGCAGAAGAGGAAGGCATGAAGGTGGATCAAATGCCCATCAACCCCAATCAAGACACCGCAAGAAAGGAGGTATCCCAAGAAAGAGTACATATCATCAAATTAAATAAAACATCTAACATTCAAATCCAAGAGACTAGGCTTGTAGGAGAGGGATCATTCAAAAATCCCAAAGAAGAACCAAAAGATACCACAGTGGAAGAGTCAGAACCCTTCACACCAATAAGGGTAGTGGCAGAACCCTCCCCTATGGATGTTACATTTCAAGGGAGTGCCACGAAGGTCGTTAATAAAGAAGATGGAAACAAAGAACAAGAAGTACAACTCCAAATCAGACAACCACATAACGAAACTATACATGTAGAGCATGGAAAGGATGTCCAAACATGAGAAGCTCCAAGCATCCCAAAAATGTGGTTGAATGTAGACGTCGCTCAGCTCAAGCCAGTGGTTCAACATATGATCAAAACTGCCATGGACACTCAACATTTAATGCTTGAGGCTGATGCTGACTATGAAAAGGCCATGCAAGAAAAGAATCAACTTAGAGAAATGGGTGAGAATCTCTCTGCCCAATTGATTCAAGCACAAAATAACATAGCAGATAAAGAGAAGGAAATCCAAGAAGCCAAGCAACAATGCAATACACTAGAGATGGCAAATCAGAAACTGAAAGACCAACTCCAGGATTTACAAAGGAAATATGAAGCTAGCGAGGCCGAGACATTACACATGAGTGCTAGAAGCAAAATACTAGAATCACAAATCAAAATATACATGGAAGAAGCAGAGAATTTACAGAACACAAACAAGGAGCTGATGACAGCTCTTCCATGTAACCAACCTATCAAAGCTCCTGAAGTGCTCGAAAAGGACACAAAGGCATTGGAGGAAAATATAGCTAGGTATGAAGATCAGCTCAAGCAGGAGCAGGCCATCAGTGCAGAATGGGAGAAAAGTATATGGAGGACGCAACAGAACTGAGAAGGAAATGGAAGGTGGCCGAGAATCAATACTTTGAACAATGCAAGGAAGATGTCGATCAACTCGCGATCATTGGCGAGGAGCTCCTAAAAAACAAAGAAACCATTCTGAAGGCCACCGAGGAAATCAAAAGCAAAGATGAAATGATCAAGCAACTACAAGATCAACTAGCACAGAAGGCAACAAAGGGGACACCAGTAGTTCCACACTCCATAGCGGCTACTAAGGAGATTGAGAACTAAGCCGGCATGAGAGGGCACTGCTGGTGTCCCAACTTACAGAAGATTTTGAAGATCAAGTGGTCAAAGTCATGAAGGAAGTGAAGATTGACAGCAAGAATCTGGAACAAATAATGAGACCATTCAACGTACCATATGGTTTACTTAAAGAACAAACATGGCAATATATAAAGAAAACAACCAAGAAAGAGCCAGACTCTAACCTCCAGTTTAACATGCAAACATTCACCTACACTCAAGAGGAATTTGACAAAGCCGATCCCATATGGAAGAGGAAGTTCTTGGAGAAAAATCCGACCCTAAGGGTACACTTGGAATCATCACCATACATACTTAAGGTAAATCCATCCTTTTGCCCAGTACCCAGAAGACGCTCCTGGATGCAATTTTGGGAAGGTCAGCACCAGGGAAGCATCAATAATCAGTGGCTCAACTATCCACTACTACCAAGTCCACCTCGAGATTATTTACCGACAGAAGAATACATGATCAAGACAATCAAATTTTGGATAGATCGCTATGCCACTGTACCAGATCTAGCCATTAAGATGGCCAATAAGATTTTGAGCATGTTACTTACAGTTATTAAAGTGTTTCAACACGCTCAATATACTTTTTTGAACTTCATCGGCATTACTCAGGGACCCGATGCCCTCATTTTTGATCTATCCACTATACCGAGCCGATTAACACCTATGGCTATATACTCAAGGCTTATGTTTTTGCCAAGCACTTACATGCAGACGTTTGAAGAAGCATTCTTTACAGGATTTTTTGAAATTGACTCCGAGATTTTTGTAAAGATGTCTTCGAATCTTAATGCTAGGATGGTGGCCTATGAATTGAGTTTTTTTGCAGACCATCGCCAAGAAACCAGAAGATGGAGTCAAATCAAACCAATGGAAAGAATTTATGCTATGTCATGAAAATCTGCTTAATCAACGAGAGCAAGCCGCAATACAAACGTACTCACGTCGCCCCAAAAAGCCTGTCGGGGACGACAGAGTTCAAGAGGAGGGACGTGTGGAAGGGGAATCAAGCAAAAAGAGAAGAAGAAGAAAATCAAAGAACAAAACTGCTCAGTAAAGAATGAAGATTATAAAGAAAAATAACAAACCTATGCCCAAAGCCCCACAGGGGCACGCATCAGGCAACAATGCCAAAGGCCCAGGTCCTGAGGAGTGGAATTAAAGAAAGATAACAACCAGGACATTTCATGGGAGGTTGCACACAGCTTCCTCATCCACTAGGAGCAGGTGGTGAAGCGAAACAAACTGAGGAGCGAGACAGAACACATAGGACTCTTCATCGGATAAGATAACCAATTGTCTGAAGGTCCTAAGTGTCTCCTTGTCCACTGGATGCGTGCGGTGGGAAGAAATAGAACAGGTCTTAGAGGATGAAAAACAAGATTTAAGAATAGGACCTTTAAAACGTAATGCTCTCTTAAAAGGGAGTAGAGGTCAGCAAATTAAGGCGTGCGGTGGTAGAAGGTAAACAGGCTCAAGACAATACAACGGGGGAAGGTATGTACGTGACAAGGGCAGATCAAGGCGAATAAGTATCCATGAAGAAGTGCAAGAAGATATATGGCAGATCCTAATCCTTCCACTGATGGCGTGCACGGCAGCCCAACTTAATACAACAACCCAAATTTGTGATGTACAGAATACCAAGGGGCAAACAGAAGCAAAGGACATACCTCGGATAAAGTAACAAATTCTCTGACAGTCCTTATCGCTTCTTCGACCACTGGGTGCATGTATTCAGAACTCTTAGATAAGCTATAAATGAGAAACAAAAGCCTATCAAGGGACGACAGAGACAAAGAGGGGGAGAGTGTTGCAGAGCAAAGAGACACAAAAGGGGAGCCCCAAAATTTTTAAATTAATGGGCATATTTTTCTTCTTCAAAATCTTAGGAATTCCCTAAAAAGCCATGTAAATGCACTAGAGGAGTCCTCTAGATGCATAATCCCAAGTCATTGTAATATATTTCTCGTAAAATAGTAGGAGAATAGAGATTAGTCAATAAAGTGCTAGTCGTTTGTGTGAAAGGATCATTTTTAGGGCACATGTATATGTCACTTTGTGACTCTTTGTAAATACTTTTTGCCATTGTGAAGAAGGAGAGCTTCAGAATTTCAAATTTGCTTCTTTCGTGCAGATTTTCATCTTCTCTTTGATCTTGTATGTGTGTGTGTGTAGCTTGGAATGTGTGTGTAAGGCTGTTATCTACCCCATCCCCTTGTCTTTGAGCTGCTGTAGTGTGTGTGCGAGCAAGTAGGAGTGGTGAAGTGAGTGTGGAAGTTTCCCACCATTCACTATTTCGATCATAACTTGCAGCACGGTTGTTAGAATCGAGTGAAACCCTCTAGTAGAAGCGTCTCGTTGAGAGCTTTGAAACGGACCTGCTATTGGCCATATTCGGAGTTCGGAGCTAGGAGAAATGCTCGATTTATTGAAAACTATTGTAAGTGGTATCGCGGTAAGCACTTTCAGTAGTTAAGTGAGTTAATGAGGTAGGTTAGTCTTTTCTCATGCATGCTAGCTGAACCACTTCATTTTCCATCACGTGTGCACACGTCCTCATACGTTTGGTTAGGTCGGTTCATCGAATTGACAATTAAGCGTGTGTCAATTCCCCCTTATATGCACATGTGTGGCAAACGAGATTTAGTCTCTTTGGCACAAGTCCCTAAGTCTTTGTGACTTAGGTACACAGAAGCCATCATGTAATCACTCGAATAATCTACTGATATTCTAGTCTGCTAGTAGGCTAAAATCGTGATACTTCTCAAGCTATTCAAACCTTACGGCTCTGATACCCTGTAAGACAATAGTTACGGAATATAACACAAGAACAATAGTAGAGAAGATAACATATATAGGAGAATCTCAACAATTTTCTACTAACAACAAGTACAAAGGTAATGGCATTGTCCACCCATGCGCTCTCAAGGTAGAGCTTAAATGGTGATCTAGACAACTCTAGATAGGGAGATACAAGGTAGAGGTATGCTGGCTCAATTCGATGTCTCAAGTAGTGCAGAAGTCATGTATATATAGGATAATGGGTGGCCTTCCGTGGATGGCTATACATGGGCGGTAGAGCATGGGTGGCCACCGCTCGCATAATTGCCATACACGACTTAGGCCGATTGAACCAACCTAACAAATATAAATGATTTATGACTCCGATAGGGAATATTCCATGGAATATTCCCTTTACCATTGCACCAGGGTCACTGCCCCTAGACCCCACTAGGGGGCCCATTGGCCTCTTGGGACCCCCCCAGCTAGGGCTGCTCACCATTGCCCCAGACCCCACAATTGGGGGCTCTGGTAACTCCCTTTCCTTACAATACCTTACATGGTCCAATATGAACTTCATCCAACATGCAAGTTGGGATTCCCATCAATTGGCTAATGCACGCTTGGCTTCTCCTCATAATGGGAGCCTTACAAAATGTGCATACAATCATGAGGGGTAGACATTGATCATATACTAACATATGCAAAGGATTGCTATCAAAGTGATAAAAGCAACTCATATAGAGGAAAAGGTAAGTATGATTCTACTTCAAAAAATGGAAGCATATTAGCCATGATGTAGATGGATGAGTACAAGACACAAGGATCAAACATATGGTATATGGATAATCACATGAGCTACAATAAGGACTTCTTTGGAATTAGTGTTGAAGCTCAAGATCAAGGACAAAGAATGGAAGTGCATCAAGGAAGTGGACACACAAGAAGAAGGAGCAAGTAGGGAGCTCCAAGAAGCACCTGTCAAATTTTCAGAAGAAATCCCTACAAAAATAGTGATTTTTATCACTAAAAACCATTGTAAATACCATTTTCCATTTTTGTAACTCCATTTTGTTCAAGCCAAGGAGTCCTCGAGCTTGAGGAGTATTAGAACTACCATCCTACCAATTTTCATACTTTTTAGACTCCGTTTGAGCCCCCAAATAAGCCCTGGAACCTATTTTTTAACTAGGCCGGACACTAGGTCTGGACAGGGCCAAAACCACTCAAAAACTATAAAAAGGGCTGGAGAGCTCATTTTTGTGGTTAGCTTGTTGTAGATTTCAGCTTTGTAAGAGAGCTCTTGTATAATCGAAGATCTTCCATCGTTCCACTCCTTGCTCTTACTTTATGCGCGTGTGTGTGTATGTGTGTGCATACTTGTGTGCTTTCACTCACGCACTTGTGCCATCACTTGCTCACGGTCTTCATACCGGTCCTCACGTCTCCACGGATTGACATTTATGAGGTGTATCTCCTCACGTTGGTACTCACCATTGTGCTAGAGTGACACCAAATTTGGCGCCGTTGCCGGGGAGAGAGCTTGGAGGACGAGTGTGTGACGGTAAGACGTAGAGTAGCGATGTTGGAAGGTAAAAAATCACCATTTTCAGTTTAGTTTCTGAGTTTTTTCTTCTTCATTTTCACCTTCATCATCATCTTCTTCCCTCTTCATATTCTCTGATTTTCTCCATTTTCGCCTATATCTTCACCTCGTTTTTCACTTGTGGCTATGAGGAACAAGTGCGGAGGCTGTTCAAAGCAGAAACGCTGAAGAAACATTCTTGGAAAACCTCTCAAAACTCCAAAAATTTGATTCAGTATCACGCGGGCTGAAGCGACCTGCGTTCGGTATCGCGACGGTGGTAGTGTGACTTTGGAGCTAGATTTTGCATCTACACTCTGATAGAAGTGACAAGGAGGAAATAAGGTACACATATTTGCAAAAATTTTTGAATTTGGGTGTGAAAATCTCCAAGTATCGTGTCCGGTTGAGTTTTGGTATCGCGATACCAGAATTCCCGTGTATCGCGATACTTGTCGAGGTATCGTATCGTGCATGCCCCACTTGAGGTATCGCGATACCATTTTGGTATCGTATCGTCAAGTGCTGGTATCGCGATCACGGTCGCCCCAGTGGTATCGTATCGTGGTCCACCTGGTATCGTATCGTGCCAGTCTTGGTATCGTATCGTCGATCGTGCAGTATCGTATCGTCGGACAAGTTGGTATCGCGATCGCAGTTATCCTAGTGGTATCATATCGTCTAGGTGGTATCGTCTGAAGGGGTATCGTGTAAGACAAAGGTATCGTATCGTCCAATCCCGTGGTATCGTATCGCTCAAGAACTGAGTATCGTATCGTGTCATTACAGGTATCGTATCGCGAGGTTAAGTGGTATCGTATCGTGCAAATTAGAGATATCGTATCGTGACCACTTTCAGTATCGTATCGTCTAAGAGAGCAGTATCGTATCGTGAGGTTGGTATCGCGATCGCAGTTATCCTAGTGGTATCGTATCGTCTAGGTGGTATTGTCTGAAGGGGTATCGTGTAAGACAAAGGTATCGCATTGTGGAAAATTTGGTATCGTGTTGCCTGTCCTGAGTTCCCAGAGAGACCCTGTTTCCCTGTTTTAACCCCCAAAACCCTGAACTGGCATAACTTTCTCATACGAAATTCGTTTGCTGTGATTTTGGTTTTGTTGGAAAGCTCGTGGGGAGTACAACCAAAACATCGACTGGTTACGGTAAAAATAATACCAGGATTATTAGATAGGGTATTTTGAAGTTGACCCTCAGGAAAACTGGAAAACCAAGGTGTTCCAAAGGATTTTGAGCAATAGAAGAGAACTTGGGGACTAGAAGCCAAGGCTTATGAACCTGCGATCTGGCAGACACTTAGGCAAGGATAGACAAAGCATTAGATCATCTGAGGCTAGTGTCAACCATACAGCCAAGTCTTGGGCTCAACAGCTTAGTGGTTATCCTTACACACGAAGTTCAGAAACCAGTGACTCGGAAATGTCTTTTAGCATGGAAAGACCCACACGTAGCTCAGGCACTGCCTATTTACAGACACCAGAAGGTCCCTATAAGACCCAATTGGAGTATATCAGGACCAACCAATTAGGTGCTCGCATCTATGAGGATGGTCTAAGACGATCAGTGGTTCAACTCAAGAATCCTGACCAACCCTTTGGACTTGAACACCCAGTAGTCAAGTTCGAAGAGGGTGCTTACATTGATAAGGAAGGAACAATGTATGTGGTTACCAACTTACCAGATAGGACAGATGAGTTTGGAAATATCATTCCTGAGAATGAGATAGGAGACCTAGAGCAAGGAGACCTAGGAGGAGAACCCAAGACCCCTAGAGGTAAGTCAGTCTTAACCAGAGTGCTCACTCCAGAATGGATTCCTCAAGATAATAAAAGCATAGAACTATTCGTGAATAGAGAAACGGAGGAAGCCTTTTGGAGATCTAGGCCAGATCAACCCAGCCCAGTAGTCACCATCTATGAATTCAAGGATCTAGAGACACCAGGGAAAGTTGTCTATCTAGATCACACATCTCAAAAATTATTCTTGGTATCAGATCATGACAGACATGCTTACACTTGGCAAGGTGAATCAATTTTCCCTCCACCAAGATCTAATGTTTCCCAGGGCCTCCAAGGAGCCGGATCGTCCAAGGCTCATGAAACCCATAGGGAAAGAACTAGAGAGAGACCGGAGGTAAGCTTTGCAGACACTGTAGGCAGAGACAGATCAGGATATGGAACGGAAAGACCTGAGAGGGAGAGACATAGAGTTTATAGGCATCAAAGAGATGATCATGATTTCCCATTGCCTAGACCACGAGAGCACTCAAGAACCCTTAGACCCTCTCAAGTGGTTAAGACAATGAAGAACTACTTTGATGGATTTGGAGATCCTTATGATCATGTGGCGGAGTTCAAACAAGTGCTAAGAGCTGAACAGGTTGAAGACTTATTCACCCAGTTCGAGGCATTTGGTTTAACTCTTAAGGGTACTGCCTTAGCTTGGTTTCAACCTCTAAACAGTCGCAACTATAGAGAGATAGGTCAGCTGCTAGAAGAATTCATTGTGGAATTTTCCAAAAGCGGTATCAGGCATAACACATCATCCTTGATCCACAGCTTCAAGCAGACACCCCAAGAAACAGTACGACTTGCAGGAAGAAGGTTTAGAAAATACTTGGAAAGATGCCCTGTACCAGAATTACCCACATCAGCCAAACAGGTGGCACTGTTTTTAGATGGCCTATTGAGCACAAAGTTGAGATCATATGTATACTTGAAAGAGCCTAGATCCATAGAAGAGTGTGTACGGATATGCATTGACATAGAAGACAACTTGGGTGAGGAGTTAGGACTATCCAAACTCTATAAGGACTCTGATAGTTCTACAAGTCATAGCTCTAGAACCTCCACTGAGATTGATGAGATAGCTGAGCAAGTGGCCAAAAAGCTAGGAGTTCAAAATAGACAAATGCCAAGGGTCACTTCAGTGAAGCGATGTTATACATGTGGAGGAGATCACATGGCTAATGTTTGCCCGTTGACGACTCAACCCCAAGGAAACCCTAATGCTCTATATTGCACCATTGAGAGGAAATATACAAATCATACGACCCAAGATTGTCCCTATAACAGGCAGGCTGTTAGACAAAATTATCAGCAACCTTACCAGCAGGGTAGGTATCAGAATCAGTACCAACAGCCATATTATAGGCCACAACAATATCAACCTCAATACCAGCAGCAATATCAGGCACCATATAGGCCACAACCGGTCCTAGGAAACCAACCACCAGCTCCTCCCAATGTGATCCCAGTTAAGTATACAATGGCGGAGGAGAACCCTAATAGAGCATTGGTGCCACTAACCCCATTGGTCTCAGAAAATGATTCTCATGCTCATGGTTCAGACTACTTCCATGAAGATAGTCCACATGCTTATTATATAGAGTCACCTGAGCAAAGTGAGACTTCTCAGTGTCAATATGAGACACCACCTATGGAACAAAATTGGGAGCCAGAATACTCCAATGTCATGTATACGAATCCAAATCCTAGGCCCCAATTGAGACAAGTAAGACCACAAGCCCCTAGAGGACCATGCTTTAGATGTCAGGGCGACCATTTCATTCGTGAATGCCCCCACCAACCGGCTCTGGGACAAGGGCAAAACATTACAATACAAGGCTTTTGTCCTGAGTGTGGCCAGGAACATCTTCCTAGAGAGTGTCCGAGAAACCCCTCTAGTGCACCCAAGGTTACACCCATCAATGTGGTAGGCTTAGTGGCAGATTCAAGTTCAAGTAGTAGTAATGTGGCTCCTGTAGAGGCAGTTACTAGGGCACATGCTGCACAACAAGCAAAACCATCTGATCAATCGGAGTCAAGTGAGTCAGGAGAGCCTAGTAAGAGGAAACCAAGAACATGGAAGGATACCAGAGAGAAGGCTAATCGCAAGTGGAACAAAAAGCTATCCGAGCTAGAAGAAAGCCTAAGGGATACCAAAACAAAAATAGAAGACATTGCATCTCAAAGCCCCTCACATACCGAAGCTCCATCCACTCCACCTCATTCCACCCCACCACCCATTGTTAATAACCCACAACCAGGGTCTGTTCTTGCAGATCCAACCCCAGAAGGCTTGGACATGATGTTCAAGGCCTACCACGCTCGTCTTCAAGAAGGGCCAACAGCGGCAAACCTAGACAAGAGTTACCCTAGAGCAGATTTAGAGATTGAACGGATGAAAATGTGCATGAAAATGGTAGAACAAGCTCAAGCTATACTTGTGACTAGTCAAAAGTTCAATCAGACAAACTCTGTCAAACCGGATTTGCATTTCCAAGGCTTACTAGAAAGATTAGAGTAGTTGGTAAACAAACCACAAGTTTCTTTACCTCCACAGGCTCAACCAGTTATTGAAAGAGGAAGCTCACCACCAATGGGAGCTTATGTTCCTAATTCCACGGATGCTGGAATACCTCCTTCAATTCAACAGTACTCTCAAGAGTTCTTGCGGGAAATACAAGAAGAGAAATGGGCCAAGGAGAAGGGTGATTCCCCTCCTATTCCTGAGATTGATGATCTTCATGATCAATTTCCCCAAGACATTCCGTCTATCTATGGAGATCAAACAGAGCAACAAGAGGATGAGAGACTAGATTTTGAATCTAATTCTTTACAAGAGTTGCCTCATTTCACAGGCCCATGGGAATCTGAATCTCTCCAGATCAGAGCTCCCACAATATTGGTAAGAAATGAAGACTCAGTGATTCCAAGAAACACTGATGTTGTGAAGAACACTAAGGTTCAATGTCATCTCACTGTGGAAGAGCTGCTCAAAGCAAAACCTGAGCTCTGGAATCATGTGAAGGATCAGGTTCCAGAACTTGAATCCAATATGCCAAAAGTAGGCCCTAAGCAGAAAGTACCAGAGATACCTCTAGACAAAATAGGGGACATGAGTGAAGGTGAAGAAGGTAATACTTATCTTCCAATCACCTATCAAGGTTACACAACCAAAGCAATTGTAGATTCGGGTGCTGGTGTTGCTATTGCGACCACCTCCTTGTGGAAGCGATGGGGCAAACCCACATTAAGACCAACAAGAATGAAGCTTCAAATGGCAGATGGTCATTTTGAAAGACCTCTAGGATTGCTCGAAGGGATAACTCTAACCACTTGTGGTGTAGAGTTTGAACATACATTTGCTATATGTGACTTTGAAAAAAATAGTGTCTACGAGATGATCCTAGGAAGACCCTTCCTACGACAATTGCAAATAATACAGGATTGGGGAACCAACTCCTTGTACTTACAGCACTTAGGGGTCACCACCAAGGTCAATCTGAAGGATTACACCTTCAGAGATGTACCACCCCTACAGTGGAATCCTATCCACAAAGCAAAAGAAGATTCAATCTCTGTGCATTCTGGAAGTTCACCTGATCCATCCTGGCTGCATGAAGATACTCACTTGTGGATGTGCAAGGTCGTGGAGGAAGAGGAAAAGCGTCTAAAAGCAAGAGAAGAAGGAACTTCCCCAGGAGATAGACCAATAAAAGACCCAGCCTATACACCGATGATATTTCCAGATGAGGAATTTGAGCCTCATGGTTGGGCAGAAATCTTAGCTACCATGGACATTGCAGTCAATGAAGAACAATGGACACCTCATTGTGATGAGGAGGGTTATGATATTTTAGTGTTCATGTGTCAGCCCCTGTTGGAAGAGTGTGATCCTAGTGAGTTCATAGAAGAAGAAGAGAATGACGATGATCTAGAATCCATTGTGATGGATACTTACTTTGACTCAGAGGAACACTATTTAGAAGACATAGGAGTGTTAACCCAAAAAGAAGAAGAACCCCTCACGAGTATTAAAACGATAAATTCAAAGGAAGGAAGTGAAGGAGGTCAAAAGAAAAAGAAAAGAAAAGCAGTGAAACAAGAAGGGGAAGAATCATTGTTTGAAGTACCAGAAAATTTCAAGAAATATGAAGTGGAAGACCGAAAAATTTTGGTACGGATGCCTAAGAGAGAGGCCATTATAGGAGAAGCATATGACAATAAAGAAAAGACCAAAAAAATTGTAGTGACCATTGAAGGGAACGAAGAACGATGTACGTACATAGGAGATGACCTAAGTGCAAAAGAAGAAGCAGAGCTTGTAGCTCTATTAAGGGAATATAGGGATGTGTTCGCATGGCACTATAGAGACTTGAAAGGAGTAGATCCAAAGATTTGCTCTCATACGATTCCGATGACCGCTGATGCCAAGCCCACCAAACAAAAGCCCTACACATATAATGACAATTATGCAGCCAAAATAAAGGAGGAAATTGACAGGCTGATTGAAGCTGGATTCATCTATGAGATTGAGCATACGGAATGGGTGTCCCCCATTGTAGTGGTGCCCAAGAAGAACGGAAAGTTGCGAGTGTGTATTAACCTTAAAAAAGTTAATGCCGCTACGATCAGAGATAGCTATCCACTTCCAATCACTGAACATTTATTGGAGCGTGTTGCAGGCAAGGAAGTTTATAGCTTCCTTGATGGATTTTCAGGTTACAACCAAGTGGCCATTGCTCTTGAAGATCAACACAAAATGGCTTTTGCCACCGAGTGGGGAATCTTTGCATTTCGCGTGATGCCATTTGGGCTCACTAATGCACCTGCAACATTCCAAAGGATCATGTGTCATGTCTTCAAAGAGTTCTTGCGAAAGAGCTTAGAAGTATATGTGGATGATTTATGCGCTCATTCCCAAGAAAGAAGTTACCACATCCCTGAGCTCAGACAGATCTTCAACAAGTGTAGAGAATATCGAGTGTGTCTGAACCCAGAGAAGTGTGTGTTCATGGTACGACAAGGTAAGATCTTAGGTCACATTGTTTCTAAGAATGGGATTTCAACAGATGAAGACAAGGTAAGAGCGATAGCAGAGTTGCCAAGACCAAGGAATGTTAAAGAGGTACAAGCCTTTATGGGCCATTGTGGATATTACCGTAGGTTTATCCACATGTATGCCATCATAGCTAAACCTCTTTATGGGTTGTTAACAAATTTTGAGTGGAACGAGGAATGCGAGAATTCCTTCAATGAGCTGAAAAGACGTTTGTGCACAGCACCAGTACTGACTACTCCGGATTGGAGCAAACCCTTTCATGTCCATGTAGATGCCTCCAATCATGTAATAGGATGTGTGCTAGCACAACCCACAGGTGAAGGAAACCTAGATTTGCCGATAGCATATGCTAGTAGGCAATTAAATGCAGCTGAACGAAATTATACCACAACGGAGAGAGAAGGCTTAGGCATGGTATACGCTGTGAAAAAGTTTAGACACTATTTATTGGCCAATAAGTTCAAGTTTTTCACTGATCATCAAGCTTTACTATATTTGGTCAATAAACCTTGCAATACAGGCCGCTTGGTGAGATGGTTCCTCTTACTAATGGAATACGACTTTGAAGTTGTTGTCAGGAAAGGTAGAACCCATCTTAGGGCAGACCATCTTTCTCGTATCACTTCAGGAGAGCCACCGCAAGGAGTGTCGGATGAGTTACCAGATGCTTATCTGTTCAATTTAGAAGTTGTTCCTAAATGGGCAAATAAGTTGGTACCAGTCCTAACCTTTGGGCCTGCAAATAAAAATGTGAAAACAAGCAAAGAAGAAATTGTAAGATCACAAAAGTATCAAATATTGGCCGGAAGCATGTACAAACAAGATCCAGAGGGTGTACTGCTTGTTGTGTTGAGGACGACGAACATACTAGTTGGATGCAACAA
This sequence comes from Ceratopteris richardii, assembly GCA_020310875.1. Taxonomy (NCBI): domain Eukaryota; kingdom Viridiplantae; phylum Streptophyta; class Polypodiopsida; order Polypodiales; family Pteridaceae; genus Ceratopteris; species Ceratopteris richardii. Next base: position 135,964,551 of record CM035409.1, on the reverse strand, counting down.
GCCCATGAGGGACTGCTAGGAAATCACTACTCTAAACAACGAACATTGCAGAATCTAAAACGTTTAGGAGTGTATTGGCCTAGCATGGACAAAGAAATACAGGAGTGGATCCAGAATTGTCTAGTGTGCCAGAAGAGACCCCCAGTGGAGCATGCCACTCTTTATCATGTGTCATTAATCCTAGATTGGAGTGCTCCATTGGTTGAGTTCATGAGATCGGGAACATTACCCAATCAGGCTAGTCTTGCAAGAAAACGGAGCATGGAGCAAGAGGCTCAAGACTATGCCTTAGTAGGAGACAACCTATATCGAAGAGGCAAGGATGGTTACCTAAGACTGTGTGTTCATGAATCAGACTATTTGAAAGTCTTAGAAACTGCACACAGCGGTGCTGCAGGTGGACACTTTGGGCCTGACAGAGTAATTAAGACCATTCTATTCTCAGGACTTTGGTGGCCCACTCTTCATATGGATGCACATACTTATGTGAAGAAATGTGACACATGCCAACGTGCCCAATATCCGATAAGAAAAGAAGAGATGCCTTTAAGGCCAATGATGGGTGGACGTGCATTTTCGAAGTGGGGTATAGACTTTGTAGGTCCCATCAACCCCCCAGCTAGAAACTCCCATGCTGAGTACATTATCGTGGCCACAGATTACCTTACAAAGTGGGTGGAAGTAAAAGCCACAACGAAGAATGATGCTCAAACGACGGCCAAGTTTTTATTCGAGAACGTGTTCACCAGATACGGATTACCAATAGAGTTGGTCAGTGATAGAGGTACTCACTTCTTGAACGAGGTCATTGACAATCTCCTTCAAGAATTCATGGTGATACATAAGAAGTCTGCCCCTTATCACCCACAAGCCAATGGACAGGCCGAGAGCACGAATAAGATCCTATGTAATGTGTTGACAAAACTTGTAAATAATAAACGCTCTGATTGGGACAAACAACTTCATCATGCTGTTTGGGCATACCGATTTGCCTACAAAACGGTACTCAATGCTACCCCATTTCAGATGGTCTTTGGACAGAATGCTGTGCTACCATTAGACTTCCTAATCCCTGCCTTGAAAGTAGCACAAGAGCATGAGTGGAATGGACATGAGTTGTCTTCCAGGATCTTTGATCTAGAAGGCTTAGGTGAGACGAGGCTACGGGCAGCAGCAGGCATTTATGCTGCAAAGAAAAGGCAAAAGACATACTTTGATGCCCATGTAAAGGATAAAGGATTGAAGGAAGGAGATCTAGTGCTAGTTTATACGCTAAAGCAACATGCCCGCAAATTGGAGAAACGAGGATATGGACCCATGATCATTAATAGACTCTCCACTAGCGGTGCAGTTCAATTGGCCACTTTAGAAGGTGATATCCTACCAAACTATATTAGTGGATGCCGAGTCAAGTTATATCAAGAACCTCTTACAGAGGAAATGCTCATGAGACTCAACACTACTAAGAAGCGAAAAGAAGAGGAGTTAAGGGTTAGAGAAGAAGCACAAGCAGAGGCGAGAGAGCGCATCAGAAGAAATAAGGTACGGTGGCTAGGCCTAGATGTCAACACAAAAGCTCCAAAATATCACATGGACATGTGCCAAAAATCGGGCATAACTACTTCTCAAATAATTGATCGACGGCCCTTTGTGACTATAGAGGTAGGACACGGAAAGAGTGTAAAGACTGTGAGAGCATTAGTTGATTCAGGTGCAGCAACTAGTGCAGTTCGACTTTCATACTGCCAAGACCTGCAATTGGACATCAAGCCCATAGAAGCCTATCTCATAGGATTGGGAGGTGTGGAAACCTCTTGTTTGGGAGAGGTGGAACTTCCCATCTACCTTCAAGATGTTCCAATAAAAGTCAAAATGCTAGTGTGTCATGATGAGGACCTCACAGAGCCACTTGTCTTGGGTCAAGATTGGATTTACAACCATGCTGTCAACTTGAACCTAAGAAGTCAACTTCTTCATGTTTGGGCACATGAACAATGCATTACATTAGAATTGGAGAATTGCATGGCCACTGACCAAGACACCACACGCTCTCTTCTTTCCTCTAAGGCTAATCTTCTCGAACAAGATGTTGTAAATGTCAAAGGACCTATGATCCAGACGGGCACAATCATGGAAGGATAGTCGCAAAGGCAAGAAGAACCTTCTTCTTTTTCAAAGAGTAAAGCATCCACATTAGTCCAACCTCAGAAGCAAACAAAACAGTGCAAGATAGCCAGTCTATCAAATAGACAAAGAGCCTTCAAGAAGAAAGAAGTTATGGGCATGAAGCAGATCTGGGTAAAGAAAGGAGTGCAACCATCGATGTTGCCTCAAAGATTCCCACCCAACCAGATCAACCATGAAAAAAGAAGGATCAAGCACCTACGACAGGCTCAAGCACGAAGAGTCCAACAAATTTGGGTACCGAAGCTATCCAAGAAGGTCGACCACAATCATGTACAAATTTGGGTGCCTAAAAAATTAGCTACAGCTCAACACGGGCGATTACAGATGTGGGTACCCAAGAAGCTCTTACATACACAATGGCCTATGCTCCCCACCAGGCAAAAGGTCTCAACAAAGAAGCCAAGGAAAGCAAAGGGTAAGAACAAAACATAAAGAACAAACGAAGATAAACTCAACCCTTCTGCAAAAAGAAAGTAGGCAATCATCAAGGATATGGGTTTGGAAGCCAAAAGCACCAACAACATCCACAGAACCAAAAGGCCAACCACACGGGATACCAAAGTTTGGAAAGCATCCAAAGATGAAGTGGCCTGAGATGATCTCTACAGCACCAAACCCTATTCCAAAATGGGTTCCAATCCGGAGGATTACATCATTTCGAGATCCAATAGACACCTCCAATCAAAGAATTTATCAAGTATGCAAGTAACATCAAAAGCCTCGACCAGCAGCAACCATGTGCCTTTGGCATAACCCAGTCGTTTGCACCATTCAGGTCATGCATTTCCAAAGTATGCATCAATATAGGGCCACCTTACATGGTCGTGCATAGACACAATTGAGAAATCCCAGGCACATGAGACACAATTTTCACATGCAAAATATGTTATTGAAACTAACCTCTTTCTTCTTGTTTGATGCCATCGTGTTCCAACAAAAAAAAAAAAACAAAAAAAAGGGGCAAAGAAGAGGACTGTGCTTGAAAATGCTCATCAGCGAACTTTCAGCAAGGACACCCATCAACAAAAAGGACAAGCCGATGGTCAAACACCATGATGGAACTACAACACGAAGAGATGAAGATCAACGGACCCTTCACCATGGTAAGACGTGTATGCTTCAACAACACTATAACCATGATCGATTAGGAAACCTCTTCGTCAGCATACCCTTGAGCACTTAGCTCAAGACCCAATCTCTTGCACCATACTTCTTGCCATGCATTTTCCAAGTACGCATACGTAGGGCCACATTACAAGGCCATGCACAAGGCACATATTTTGTTCAACCCACGCACTAAAGCACTTACCCATCATCCATTATGGGTTACAAGTACTTGGCATGAAAACTATGAAAGCCATCTTTGGAAGAATCAGAGGACATCACGGTGACCACTACAAGAACAAGGGAGCCATCCACCATTGAGAGTTGCTCATAATCAACATTGAACACCTCCTTTGAGCAACTAGTAGTTTTGGAAAACTCACAAATGCACCATCCAGATGGAATACAAGGCAGAAGTACGTACAAAGGGACTACAAACTGCAAGAGATAACAGTGGCAAAGTGAAGAACCAGACAAACGACCAGGATACATTGGGAAGAGGGATCGCCCCTATTGGACGCAAAGGACGCTACCTCCCAACGTACTACATGGAACGACCACTACAACAAGGGTCTGTCAGGGACGACAGACTCAAGAGGGGGGGGAGTGTTGAAGCTCAAGATCAAGGACAAAGAATGGAAGTGCATCAAGGAAGTGGACACACAAGAAGAAGGAGCAAGTAGGGAGCTCCAAGAAGCACCTGTCAAATTTTCAGAAGAAATCCCTACAAAAATAGTGATTTTTATCACTAAAAACCATTGTAAATACCAATTTTCATTTTTGTAACTCCATTTTGTTCAAGCCGAGGAGTCCTCGAGCTTGAGGAGTATTAGAACTACCATCCTACCAATTTTCATAATTTTTAGACTCTGTTTGAGCCCCCAAATAAGCCCTGGAACCTATTTTTTAACTAGGCCGGACACTAGGTCTGGACAGGGCCAAAACCACTAAAAAACTATAAAAAGGGCTGGAGAGCTCATTTTTGTGGTTAGCTTGTTGTAGATTTCAGCTTTGTAAGAGAGCTCTTGTATAATCGAAGATCTTCCATCGTTCCACTCCTTGCTCTTACTTTATGCGCGTGTGTGTGTATGTGTGTGCATACTTGTGTGCTTTCACTCACGCACTTGTGCCATCACTTGCTCACGGTCTTCATACCAGTCCTCACGTCTCCACGGATTGACATTTATGAGGTGTATCTCCTCACGTTGGTACTCACCATTGTGCTAGAGTGACAATTAGGAAGGTAGAAGAATTGAATATTTGGCATAAGATCTATGGGCATATCACCACACTTAGGTTGAAAGACATGGAGACAAGGAAGAAGAAGAAGCTTGAAGAACAACATAACAATGAATGTATTACTAAGTGAATGTACAAAGATAAGTGACCTTTTAGGGTTATATGCATTTATACAAGCAAGGGGAAAAACCTCTTAAATAGGGGAAAAAGTGCCCCGATGGTCCTAAGTGTGTTCACACATCAATTTTAAAGTATATAAAAAATCCCCCTTGGGAGTGATGTGGTGAACAAGTAGTTGGTACTCATGTATAAGGAAGTGCCAAGGAATGTGGAAAGAAATCAATCCACAAAAGTAAGCAAGCACAAAGCTTTGCAAAAAGCTTCAAAGTCATCCCTAATCACAAAGCTTTGTAGAAAGCTTCAATAAAGATGGTGGTGGTAGAACACTAACCAACACCCAAATCAACCAAAAGGCATCAAAAGCCACACAAACTCAATAATCACTGTGAAAGATTCCCTTTACTAAGTCTCACATCTAGAAGTGGCCAAAGTAGGATACTTCTTGCTCAACCAAGATATGTATGGACTACCAAGCATGAAGTAAAAACCACTTATGGACATACTAGTTTCATAGAAACCAACTCAATCCGAGTCAAAAAACACATGTAAATATGGAGATAGTGATCCCCCCTGTGGCATAAAACAATCCAAATAGCGAGGTACCATTTAAGTATTGAAAGATGTGCTTAATTGCCTATCGATGCTTGACACTTGGGCAATGCATGAACATGATCATATGAAAGAAAACAAACTGAATATCAAGTGGAGTTATGCATAAGAAAATTAAGCATCCAACAACCTGCTAATATAGAGCAACATCAAATGCATCTCCAACATCATGAGTACTCATCCCTAAACCTATTTCCATGGTGGCAATATGTTTGCAATCTTCAAGGCTAGAACACTGCAATAATGTGTCAATGTATTTTGTTTCACACAACGCTATTCCCTCATCACCTTGCATAAAATGAATGCCCAAATAATGATGCAAACACCCGACATATCCCATCTCAAAAGAGGCTTGCAAATCAGGCTTAAAGTCAACAATATGCTTCTCATCAGGACTAGTGAACAACATAGCATCAACATATACAACAATGATTAGAATTACATCATATGCATGCTTAACATATAAGGTTCTCTCAGTTGGATTGTTCTCAAAACCATGGGCCAACAAGTAGGCATGTATCTTATCACACTAAGCACATGAGGCTTGCTTCAAACTATATAATGCCTTTTTCAACCTCCACCACACCATGGGGTTGATGTACATATTATTCATGTAAATAACCACTCATAAATGGAGTTTTAATGAACTAATGATGTACATTCCAACCATGATGAGCTACAAATGCACGAATTATATGATCGCATGTGGAGAGCAAATGTCTCATCAAATCAATGCCTCTCTCTTGAGCATAACCTTTGGTAACAAGTCTAACCTTATACCTACCAATTGTTCCATTTGGCTAACATTTAAGGTTGCACACCCATTTAGTGCCAATGGCCTTTTTTCCTAGAGGAAAATCACATAAAGAACAATTACCATGGTTCATAATAGCATCAAATTTTGATTGCATAGGAGCTATCCAATTTTTTGAATTAGGTGCGTCATCAAAAGAAACATGCTCATTCTCATCACAAAGACTAGAGGTAGCTATTGCATAATAATATGATGCAAAGGAAGCACTCATATTGGTTGACACATCAAAGTTTCTATACATGTGGTATATGCATAAGATGCAGCTCGAATGACATGATCTTCACAAGTGTGTCCTTTTATAATGGCCGATGGAAATAGTCAAATAGAAAATTTGAACAAAACCAATTATTAAGCCTAGCACTTACGCATGTCTGCATATCTTATGGCAAGGAATATGCATGGATTAGTTAGTGGGACAAAACCTCAATTAGATTTTCCGAACCAAAATCCACTAGCATAGCAAATGTGTGAATATCAAAGGTAGAATGAGTGAGACAAAAAGGTAACATTTGTATTATCACAAAATATTGAGTCAAGTATGATTAGACACAGAGGACTTGAAAAAAAGCAATGAGATATGGGAAGTGCTAGAATGATTATTCTCAATGACAACAAAGGCACGACGTATTCAACTCAAGAACGAGTTAAATACTTTATGAAAATATGTATGACAGTCAGTAAATGATTATATTTTAAAATTAAGTAGATTGTTGATGCACTTGGTTCATTTTCATGCATAGTTGAGGATGATGATTTAGTTGCATAATGGTTTAAAAGAGGATGAAAAATGGAAATCTTTTACAACTTCTATAGTTGCAGTGAGAGAGGAATTGCTTGATTTTGAAGAGTTGGTGTCATTTTTGATAACATAAGAAATTAGTATAAATAGTGGACAATCAGTGCAGAGTGGTAATGTAGGTCATGTAGGTAGCTCATATATGAATATGCATGGTAGGGGGAGATATTCCTATTGTGGAAGAGGAAGTAGTGCATATCAAGGTATTACATGTTTTAATTGTTGGTGCCATTAGAAAGCCTAAGTTTTTGGCTAATTAGTCAGAAATACACATCATTTTATCTCTTCACAAGAAAGAACTACATGTGAACCTATGCTAGTCATTTTGGGCATAATTACTTTGGATAATTCTAAAAGATAAGAGAATAAGGAATCTCTTAAAGTTAGGGAGTTGAACCCACAACTCATGTGGTAGGAAGAATCAATTCAAACCATCCCTAAAGTGTAGGATCACTTTTGGGTGAGGGAAAGTTCAAATTCAAACTCAAACTATGAGTATAAATAGATGCACTTTTAGTCATGAGATATGAGAGTCATTGTGAGAGACTTTGGGCTACATTAGTGAGCATACATTGAGCTCACTTCATGTATGAGTAGTCCACTACACGTCCCTTGTATCATATGTTCATTAGCATATACATTCATACAATCCTTCAAGTATATCTCTGCCTATTGTTCTCTACAGCATCTTCATCATTACAATGATTTTGTGGAATCGATTTCTCTGCGTCTACTCACTCGTTTTCAATGCTTTAACTTGGATTAGTTAGATTCATGTGTTTACTGCTTGCATATCATTTTCATCACATTTGGTTCAAGGGATCTCAAGATATGAATCATAGAAGGTGACTATGCCTACACACCTTCTAGATCCTGAAATGTTGGGATGCCCCCCTTTGACTTCTTAGATTCATTTCTCAATGTATGGTGTAGCTAAATTGATGAAATAACTTGCTTTATTTATGTGCAATCCAATTAGATATGTGCAAAATCTCTCTAGTCAATTCATACCAGTTGTGAGCTTTGAGCAAAACTCTAAACACCTGCATTCCCAAAATAAAAGGTTTCTTCACCTTGCTTGCATATGCAAGTTGTCTGTTTTGATGCAAACTTTTGGGAATGATGCTCCAGTGCACTTGGCAGTTCCAAATGCATTAATGTGAAGCTAAAGGAGTCTATTAAGCATCCCTAGACTTCCCTTGGTAGGTTTAGAGTAGGTTTTGTGCAACACCAACTCATCTCTGGAGAATACCCATCCATCTCTTCATAGAGGTATCAGAGCAACAACAAATCAACATGGGAGATGGATTTCCTTCATCCATAGGGAAATTGGATTGAGGTAACTACTCAACTTGGTCACTCAGAATGGAAGCTTATCTTCAAGGGAGAAACCTCTATGGTTACATATCTAGAGATGAGATGATGCCAATCCTTAGAAGCAAAGGACAACCAACTCAAGAAGAACAAGAGAGGTTAACCACATGGTGCTCAAAGGATGCTCTAGCTAGTTCATATATTCTTAACTCAATCTCTGATTTTTTAATTCCACACATCAAGAGCTGCAAGACTTCACAAGAGACTTGGAATGCTCTTGAAGCATCCTTCTCATCAAGTACCAAGGCAAAGATAAATCAATTGTGGATGGACCACACTCAAGAAGATGCCCAAGAAAAGTGTGACTGATTTTGTCACCAAAATGAAGGACCTAGCAGATCAACTTGGAAGCATTGGAGAGATCATTGATGAAGAGCAGATAGTAAGGCAAGTGATCAATGGAATAAAGGCAAATGAAAAATGGGAAGCTTTCACCACAGCCATGGACCTCTACATGGACATGTAAGTTCATGACTTCAACACCCTCATGGGACAATTGTTCACACATGAGACAAAGCTTATGAAGAATGGAGACAACTCAAAAGGTAATCAATCCTCTACCCTATATACAGATAAGAACAAGAATAAAGATGGCAAAGACAAAGGTAAAAAGTTTGATGATGATGGTAGTACCTCTCAAGCAAACTTTGCACGTGGAGGTAGAGGCTCAAGAGGAAGAGGCAGAGGAGGAAGGCCAGGTAGGGGGAGATCTCAAAGATCCTATCCATGTGCCATATGTGGCTTAACTAATCACATTAATGAGAATTGTTTCAAGAATCCTAGAAATTAAAGATGTAGAGGTTACAATAGAGGAGGCTATGGAAGTTCAAGAGGTAGATTCAACAACAACAATGGTTACAACAACAACAACTCATACAACAAAAATAATTATCGAGGATGATACAGAGGAAGGAGAGACTACAACAACTATGCTGATAATCAAACTCAAGAGGATTCATTACTTCTGATGAACATGACTATGAAACAAGGTAAAGTAGATGAGCATGTATTTTATATAGACTCAAGTTACTCAAATCATGTAGTAGGGAATGTAGCTCTACTCTCAGACTTGGAGGACCCAAGGAATAGACATGATGTCCAAACAAGAGATGACACAAGACCTCTAGTGGAGAAGATAGGCAATGTGAAGACTTCAGATGGTAATATGAACCTATTGAGAAAGGTATTGTATGTGGAAACCATCACCAAAAACCTCATAAGTGTAGGTCAGATTGTTGAGAAAGGGTTGCATGTTAGATTCACAAAGAATGGAGCATTTGTTGAGGATCCACATCAGGGGTTCAAGAGGATATCAAAACAAGAAAGCTCAGGTAGACTATTCACCTTTGAGCTCCAAGATACTAGGAACATCGCTTTGTTCAATTATGGTATTCAAACCCTATCAAAATTGGAGATTTTGCACAAGAGGTCAGCTCATATAGGTGAAAGGGCTTTAAAGTAAATTAGTAGGGATCAAAGTGTGCTTGGTCTACTTAACATCTCCAAACAACACATGATTTACAAATGTAGTGCTTGACAATTTGGCAACTCTCACAGACACCCCTTCACAAAGAAGGGATACATTCATGGAGACCTATTGGACTTAGTCCATAGTACATATAGATGTATGAGGACCACGCAAGGAGCCAAAATCTCTAGATCCAGATATTATGTGTCATTCATTGATGATTGTAGCAGATGGACAATACTATATTTTATGAAACATAAAGATGAATTGTTCTCTTGTTTAAAAAAATATATAGCACTTGTAGAAAATCAAACAAGTAAGACTTTGAAGAGGCTAAGGTCAGATGAATGGGGAGAATATTTCTCCCATGGCTTTGATTCGTATCTCCAAGAGAGAGGAATCAAAAGAGAGATTACACCTAGGTATACTCTAGAGCAAAATGGAGTGGTAGAGAGAAGAAATAGAACCATAGTGGAGGCTACAAGATCAATGCTAAATGAGAAAAAGTTGCCCAATTACCTATGGGCAAAGGCTGTATCCACAACCACCACTTGATCAACTCCAAAGTCACCATCACCCTTCCTTCAGTCCTGTAACACTTCAAGACAAGACAGATTGGGCACTAGATGAGGAAACAAAGAGATGGTTCACATTTATGAGGTCATCAAAGAAGAATCCAAAAGGATCTTGTCAAGGTTATGATCACCATATTGGATCCACAAACTTCAAGCATGGCAATCATCCTAAAATTCGGAGAAAAACAAAAGCGAGAGCACTTGCACCTATTAAAAAAAAAACAGATACTCAAATTTTAGTTTCATGAGAGTCAGGAGCATTAAAAAACCAAGAGATCAGTCCAAACTAAGATGCACTGCAGAATCCATATCCTTTATTAGTTGGCTTGGTAAGATCGTAAACCTCTAGGATCAATCAGAGCTTCTACCCACAACCCAAAACATACCGTACTTCCCGATTGCATGTCTACCAAATGTTGCACCAAAAGTGCAAGGATGCCTCAGATTCCTCAAGAGAGGACACTTTGTGAGCTATTTCTTGCAATCTTTTCATGCCATAACCAATGGAAATACATTGTTGACACAATAAACTTCAAGCCCTCAACATTCCTTCTATAATACTCAGAGTTTAGACATGTTGAATGTAGCATGAAATTATACCTAGAGTTTATCAACTATCATGCAGATCTGGATACAATACTACATGGGGTAGACACCAGGAAACCACATCACCATGATCATCATATTTCCTTAAAGTAGTACTAGACTTGTGAAAGCCACATAAAATGTTCAGAGGTTTTCCACCCCATAGTGAAAGGATGTGTGCAACAAACATAGGCTCTCTGATGGATGGGCTCTCTAAGCCAAGAATCACACAATCACAAACTCCATATGTCAAAGTGAAGAATCCTTCAAAGAAACCACAACTTCCACCACCAGAACTCCACAAATATGCCCAGAGGATGTGTAATATTCTTGAGATGTGAATCTATAAGGGGTCGACGTCAAACACAAAGAATCCAAGCACACAGTGACCACAAGTGAAGAGATTTAAGGAATTGGACATGATCCCATTTAAATGGTCAATCATGATACTTATGTTTCATGAACATGAGAAAGTATTGAGAACTAGTTCATTCTGCTTTCATAAAAAGATGACAGACAAGAGAGAAAAGGGCCCCCCTAGGTGGGCAATCACAAAACCAAGAATCAATCCCTGAGATAGAAGTGCCCAAGGACTCACAAAAACCGCAAAGGATGGTCAAGAAAAACTTGAAGTTGCATAATCCAAAAAGTGAGCATACATCACATATTAACCTTTGGTAGCTCAACAAAGAAGAATAGTGTCAAAGAGTGACTATGCTAAATAGCCCCAAGTTATGAAGACATGATCAATAGGGTTTGGGACAAAATCCCATGTATATGGGAAGTCACCAAAATCTCAGTATATGTCCTTCAAGTGTAACACTTGAAGAATGCCACCATGCAAATTCTTTCTATGTCAAACACTGTATTGTAGAATATGACAACACTTTCAACATAATCAGAACAAAAATTATCAAGCTTATAAGATAGGAAGTGCAAATACTGACCACATCCAATTAGAAAACAAGCTCTATCATAATCTTCAACCGATCACATAAAAAAGTCAACAAGCAACACATTGGCATAGAGAAAGTCAACGAGCAACACATTGGCATAGAGAAAAAAAAACAAGGTAGGAACTATAGCTTCAATTGAAGGCTGCATACTTTTTGTAAATCAAACCAGGCTATGTCAAATTTATAGTCCAAATGTGACCTCTTCAAACAAAAAATATTATATGATTTGTCCTTATTTCATGGAGAAAAACATGCTGGGTTAAGAAAACCTTTACAATTCAGGTCTGCAATCTATTATCACCACCTACAATCAAGTCATCAACATAGATAGCCACAATTGTGATGCCATCATCACCCTTACTTGCATATAGTGAATGATCTGCATCACACATAGAAAACCCAACAGTGGCTAAGTAATCAGCAATCCTTGCATGCCATGCACGAGGAGCTTGCTTCAACCCGTACAAAGCCTTTTGCAACCTACAAACATATTCTGGATGCTTTGAATCTTCATATCCTTGTGGCTGGTCCATGTATACTTCTTCCTGTAACTCACCATGTAAGAAAGCATTCTTCACATCCATCTGATGCAAATTCCATCCTTTTGCTGTAGCTAATGCAACAAGTATTCTGACAGTAGAAATTTTAGCTACATGGCTGAGTGTTTCCTCATAATCAATGCCATATGTCTCTACATATCCTTTTGCTACCAATCATGCTTTGTACGTGCTTATGCTACCATCAGTGTTGTGCTTTACCTTGTAAACCCACTTACAACCTATGGCATTCTTCCCTTGCGGAAATGGAACCAGCTTCCATGTATCATTTCCATAAAGCAACACCATCTCCTCATCCATAGCTTTTTCCTAATATGCATTTCCAATTGCATCTTCAAAACAAGAGGGTTCAACATCTTGTATCACCTTTGTCATGTAGCCACAATGACGAGCCATATAACTGTCATACGTCAATCATTGTATTGAATTCCACATCCTCCCAGATCTTCTTGGTCCTAGGTCACTTCTCCTTGTATCATTTGCATGTGCTTTTCTTACTCCTGGAGTCTTCAAAGAAGCAATCCAAGTTCCTCATCAAGACTCTTTTCTGAACTGCTTGAATCTCCATCAACGTCTTCAAAACCTGCACATGTTTTACTACCATAAAAAAACTTTTCTTTACCTTTCTTGGATGTATTTGATGAATTTATCGGACTGAAATTTCCACGCAATCTTCCACTCCATGGATTTGAGTTGGAACTATTGCTTGGTGATGCATCTCGTCCACTCAAAACTTGATATTTTGCACTTGATTTTTTAGCATCTTCTTTGTCATTTGGTTCAAGATTCAGTTCTTCTTTGGCATCTGCATAGAAGGTTGACATTTCATCAAATTCCACATCTCTGCTCACCTTCACCTGTTTTGTGAGTGGGTTATAACATTTATATCCATTTTGCTCAAGGGAGTATCCAATGAAGACACATTTTTCTGCTTCTGGATCAAGCTTCATCCTCAACTCATCTGGAACATGTACATATGCAATATAGCCAAAAACTTTCATATGTTATAAGTTTGGATTTTTACCTGTGAACTTTTCTTCAGGTGTAACTTGATGTACAACAACAGTTGGAGTTTTGTTCATAATGTATACAACCATATGCACAACTTCTGCCCAATAAAAATGAGACATATTCTTAAGGCTCTTGCTATTTCTGCAATATGCCTGTTTTTGCATTCAACAACACCATTCTGTTGTGGTATGTACTTGCATGAAGATTGATGTCGAATTCCATAACTTTTAAGAAAGTTGCTGAACTCATTTGACATGTATTCACCTCCTCCATTAGACCTTAATATTTGAATATACTTCCCTATCTGCTTTTCCACCATAGCTTTAAAATTCTGGAAGTGAGTTAACACCTCACTCTTCTCTTTCATGAAATATACCCACACTTTCGGTGTATGATCATCAATGAAAGTAACATAAAACCTGCAACCGCCCATAGATGTGGTCTTTGCAGGACCCCAAACATCTGTATGTACTATTTCTAGCACATTCTCACTAACATGCTTGTCATGCGGAAATGATGATCTTGACTATTTACCAAATTAACATGTTGCACATACCTTTTGCATCTCTGCAACCTTGAAATTTGGTAGTCCATGGACAGTTTCCTTTGACTGCATCAATTTCAGTGTCTACAAGTTTGCATGTCCAATCCATCTATGCCAGATCTCTATATCGACAATAACTCCTGCACCTTTTGCAAACATGGCTGCATTCATTTCAAGAATTTTCACATTTAAGGTGAACATCCTACCCACTTTGTTTCCTTTGGCAATCAATCTTCCATCCCGTTTGTATTCTTCTACATATAACCCATCAACATTGAACCTAACTTGTAATCCCTGGTCAACCATTTGTCCAACAGAAACCAGATTCTTTGTTATATTTGGAACATGCAGCACATTAACAAGGTGTTTTACCTTCCCATCCTTCATAGACAGTGCTATATTTCCTGTATGCTTGATAGGGTGTGATGTGTCATCACCTGTTTCAACATATCTAGGAACTGGCGATTTCTGCAAAGTACTAAACCATTCCGCATGGATGGTCATGTGATTTGAAGCACCTGAATCAACGTACCAGACATTATCATTCGATTTTGAAACACCAGTAGACATTGTATTCATCATGTGATGTTTAACCATGAACAACTTCTCAAAATCATATGCACTTGTGAATGCATAGTTGTTTTGCTGCCTTTTGTTATTTTGATTCTTCAACCTACAATCACATTCAAAGTGTCCAGTTTTACCACAATTCTAGCATCCTTTAATATCATTACCTGAATCATTTCTTTGGAAATTTCTGTGACCTCTTTGGCTCCCCCTACCTCGAAACTGTCCTCTTCCTCCTGCATGATTCTATTGTTGACCTTGGTCTTGGTTACTATTTCCTCTTCCACTTCCAAAACCTCTACTTCTGCCTCTTCCTCTACCAGAGTAGAATACTTACTCAAAATTTTCCTTGGGATTTTGAATCCTCACGAAGATTCTTTTCGTGAATAATGAACATAGACACCAGATCAGCAAAATTCAAAATATTTTCCCTGGTCTGTATAGAAATTCTGAACTGCTTATATGCAGCTCCTAAACCACGAAGGCACACTTCCACCTTATCATCATCATCTACATTCACGCCAATAGATGCAAGTGACTCACATATGCTTTTGATTTTCAAGTTGTAGTCACTTATCAACATGCTCTTCTTTTCCAATGTATGCAGCTCGTTCTTGAGTTGCAATTTCCGTGCCTTTGTATTGGTCTCATACAAAGTGACCAAACTGCTCCAAGCCTCTTTCGAGTCTTGGCATCCTGTATGTGTCCAATCATGCTATCTTGTATGCTAACATATAACCAATACATTACCTTTCGTGCTCCTTGATTCCATTCCTCATATGCTTTTAACTGGTCTGCAACCCGATTTCTTTCTGGTAATTGCGGAGCATTTTTGTTCTCTTCTTTGATGTACTTCTAGTATCCTTTTCCCATCAGGAAATTCATCATTCTAAATCTCTAAGCATGGAAGTTGTTCTTGTCTAGCTTATCATTCATAAGCCGACTCATTCCATCTGCATTTGCCATTTCTATAGCAATTCACAACATTGCAATACAGTACAAGCAACACTTCTGCTTGAACACAGTCACACTATAGTTCGATCTAAAAAAAACACAGTTTTTGTGTATCAATAGTACACAGAATTGCTTGAAATTCTGGATCTAGAATATATGAGTGCTGCCGAACACGACGCAAGTTATAGTTTTTGAAACTGATCTGGTTTTTATATGGGCCCCATCGTGCGGGCTCAAAACGGAGGTCGTTTGTGAAGCATGCTTTCTTCACTCCGTCTCATGTACTCTTCACTGTCGGCCTTCTCCATGAGCTCTCTACCACCACATTGGCTCTAATACCATGTCAAGAGGAAGGAGATAAGGAAGAGAGCTCACACACACACTCTTATAATCAAAGAGAAGCACACACTCATATTGAGGCAAGGAAGAATGATCTTCTTCTTCTTCTTCTTCTTCTATTACATAAAAAGGAATGTACAAGAATGACCTAAAAACAAGAATATAACAAGTGCAATATATAAAGATCAGTACATAAGGAAAAACCTAATGTCCGCAAATGAGTGAGCTGGCAAGGAACAAATGTGCCATCACTCTCGGTAGATAAATCTAATAAAGCTCAATGAAGTATCCCTGACATATACCAGCGTGACCACTATACATGTAAAAGAAATGAAAAACTGATACATGTCATCCTAGATCATCACATGTTGAGCTTGATATCTCAACAAGTGGTACCCAACTACTTGGATTGTTTTATCCCAAGGGGGGATCACTACCGCCATATTTACATGGTTTTTTTGACTCTGAATGGGCTGGTTGCTATGACATTCATGTGTCCACCAATGGTTTTTAGTTAGTGCTTGGTAGCTCATGCATATCTTGGTTGAGCAAGAAGAATCCTACTGTGGCCATTCGAGTTGTGAGGCTAAGTATAGGGCAACTTTCACAACGATTGTTGAGTGTGTGTGGCTCAGACACCTTATGGATGATTTGGGTGTTGGTCAGTCTTCTGCCACCACCATCTTCATTGACAAAGGAGAGACAAGCATGCACACACATACACACCTCACTCTCACACTCAAAGACAAATACAAGAAGTGCACATAGTCTAAGAATAAAAGAGTTCTTCCATTCATAAAAGGATATATATATGAAGCTCACGTCGAACCTGGAGCTCCCCTTTCCCAAAAATGAGTTTCTATATTTATAGCCTATGCTCTTTTCCCCATGTGCTCTTTTGACTAGTCAAAAAGGGAGCATGTGTCTAACTACCATATCTTAGGATATCTGGCAAAAAGGTGGAAAAAGGTGGGTTATTTACAAGGCTTCCATACCATAGCATTAGAGAAATATTAAAAAGTGTCCTAAGAGGGTGTTCTTATGTGAAACTATAAATATATACAAAGAGGGTTATTCTCATGATCAAGGGAGGGTTTCTATGCACAAATGAAGATGTGTGCATACCCAACAACCCAACAACATATTACCTCACAACACGATTTCTTCACTTCACTTGAGGCTATCCGTACAGGGAATACTATCACATATGCTAACAATTCCTCTTACCTTGTGATAGTTGGAAAGATAATTCTGACTAATGATGATGCCATTTCTTTTAGATTGTTAGATTCCTTATATGTATCAAGGATCAAGAAAAAATTGTTATCAATTTCAACATTAGCCAATATTAGCTTGGTTGTCAAATTTGTTGATGACATATGTACAGTTCATGATCTCTCGTATATTATTACTTATGGAATTTTATGTCATGGGCTGTATAAGGTCATAGGTTATGAAAAATCTATGAATAAATCCTAATGTGCAATTTATCTTTCTCACACAATCTTAGATGCAAAGCTTTGGCATGCATACTTTGCTCATCTGAATTTTGCTAGTTTACTTTGCTTATAGAAATATGAGATGGTTTCTTCTCTGCTTAAACTTGAGGCACCTTCTAAACATGTCCATTATGACCATATTTTGGCCAAAATGAAGTGTTCCTTCTTCTCTAAAGATGGTTTTGTTAGAGCTTCTCATAAATTATAGCTTGTCGATAGTCATGTCTATGGTCCTATGCAAACACCTCAATTTCAGAAATACCTATATTTCATGACTTCCATTGATGAAGTTTCTAGGCATGGATGGGTTTTTCCATTGAAAGCAGATTTCAAAGTGTTTATGTGCTTTGAAGAGTTCCTAATTATGGATAAAAAGTTTGGAGCATGTAAAATGGGCACCCATCATTCTTACACATCTCAAGAAAATGGAGTTGCTAAACAAAAGAATAGGTATGTCATGGAAATGACAAGGTGTATGGTCAAAAGACAAGCTTTACCACATAGCTTCTGGCTTGAGGCTATTATGTGTGCAAAAATGTACTTAATAAGTGTCCCAAAAAAACACTACAAGTGATCACTCCATATGGGGCTTGGCATGGCTGCAATCCATCTATTTCTCATCTGTGTATCTTTGGATGTTTGTCATATGCATTAGTGCGTGAACAACAATGCAGAAAATTGGATGGTAAAGCACTAAAATGTATTTTTATTGGGTATAGTTTTGAAAGCAAAGGGTATCATCCATATCATCCATAGACTAAACACATTTTGGGTATAGTTCTAAAAGAAAAGCGTATCATCAATATCATGTTGTCTTTGTGGATGATGCGATTCAGCCCTTACTTTCATGCATCATGGAGACATCAATTAACTTGAAGGATAAGTATGACACTTTGCTGCCTCTTTTATAGGTGGACAATCAAGTGTTGGTCCAAATAAAACAATTTCTCAACCTTTATAGGTTTCAAACAATGATGTAGATCATTCCATTTCTGATGCAGATTTACATGATGCACGTGTTACATATATATGTGCATACCAAAATACATAAATAAATAAATAATTTGATGGGGGACGAATCAACACCCCAAATTAGCCATCGAAGGTCCTAGGCCATCATAGGTATTGTTTATGGCAAGGGATAGACAATTATTTGCCCAGCGTGTTGATTTTATTCACAACTCTCAGCACATTGCATATGAAGATCCTACAACTCTCAGCACATTGCATATGAAGATCCTCAACAGACTGTAGGATACTACAAAATAGTAAGCAATTTAAACCTAACAACTTTTCAAAACCCACCCATGCAATCTAGCACATAAAACATCCTAGCGTGTTCGTGAACCATTATCTTGCACCATAATAAAAAAATTACTACAAAAAATATGAAAGACATTAGCATCATGTTCCACAATGCCAGATCAAAAGGGTGAGCTATTCAACTCCTTTGAGGGGAATGTGGATTTATGTCCTCTTGCCTACACTAGCATGACACTCATCATCATATGACATGATGAGATGTCAAAATAGCTCCTTTTGAAGAACCGTTGGCCTTAGTGTGCCCTCAGTGGACAATCCTGGCAGTGACAAGGGATCGTTGTGGTAAGGCCGACTTCAATTCAAACTAGCCTCCTCTTTTAGACTTAGCACCACCGCTTCTCAATTCCTACCCTTAGTGGGTCTTTGGGCTCTCCTCATTCCTCATAGGTGCTAGTTGGCGTTCTACCTTTGTTAATGTGGGATTGCGGGGGTCCCATGGGTACTATGCCCTTGACATTGAACTTTCAATTACTTGCATGTATGATAATGTATAATAAGAGCAGATTGGAAGAAAGAACTTAAAAAAAATGGATATTAGCATCATTGAGCTTCACATTCTCATGAGAAAGTTTATGTAGAGCTTTCATGAGCGTCTCAAAGTTTCAGGATTACATCGACAATAATACACATAGATTGGCACTGAGTTAATTCTTTTTCCATCCGTGTAAACACAAAAACATTCCGATCCTTGATTCTGTCATTGTATCTATTGATTTCACCGATGTCGTCTCTCCTTACTTCTGAAATTCCGTTTCATCCTTTCTTTAAAATCCAGGGAGTTTTCAAATACATTCATATATGCATCATTACATTACAATTAGAAACTCAAAATTTCAAAGGTTCAAAATAACAAGTAATGTTTGACTCCTCAATATTCAAAATAGGAAACTATTAACTAAATGGCTAACTCAACTCTATTGAAAATGACATCCACAACTTCAACAAAACTAACTTGAAAGTGTAGACCAATTATTATCTTGATTAGCCAATCTCTGAATTAGTTATTTATCAAATCCTAGAACTAATAAGACCAATTTTCCTAGTTTCAAAGATAATGGGGCTTTGACTAGAGTTTTGTATAGCACATAAAACAAACCTTACTGTTTCACTTTGGGCCCTTCTTGTTGCTGTTTCTAAGTCATTTCCTACTACCGAGCATTCTGTTCCATCCCTCTCCCTAGATTTGGGGCATATACTTTGTGCTGCTTTTAAATTGGTTTTCCGTTTTTGCTAGAATATGTGATGGATAAGTAGCCATAAAATTGGGGCTATAACAATACGTCTCATGATCATACCCTATTGGGAGACTAGAAAATATAGTTGTATTTTAGGTCTAACTAGTTTTGTTATATTTGGCCTCTTTTCTTGAGCCTTCTCCTTTGCTTTCTTTTTTGACGTGTGCTTTTTCTTTATTTTCTATCCGTTCTTCCTCTTCTTCACGAAATTCAAAGTTTGTATCAATCTTAATATTCGGATCTGACTGCTCAATATTTTCATCCGAATATGAATCATATTTGACTCTTTTCTTCTTTCTTGCTTTGCATTTACTAAATAAACCATAACTTCTTTCAACTCTCATTGCCGAGACCATGGTTGCCAAATTATCTCCAAGGGTCTAGTCTTTCACCTAATTGGTATTTTGATTGGCTTTGGTGTCTCGATGGAGCAGTGATGGAATTGGGTCATTTCCAAACTAGACAACAAGTTAGCATATTGAAAGGGCATGCAAATCAACCTCGTGGGTGTGCCATCGTAATTAATACCTTCCTCATCTCCTCTACCATATACTTTCTCTCCTACTAGAGACCAAAAGATCAAGAGCTTAGCAAATTGAAAAGAATATGTAGAAACTTTCTTTGGACGGGGGACCACAACAAAAGGGGGGATCCCAAAATTAAATGGTATACTTGCATCACCCAAAGGATCGTGGGGGTCTGGGCATTATGGATATTGAAGGCATGGCTGACAAGTTGGTGGCAAAATGGATCATTAGGGCTTGGTGCAACTATGAGAACTCTAGGGCCAAGCTCATTTTCAAGAACAAGAACATGATTACGCTAGTGCACCTCCCTGGTTGGAAGGCCTTGGGCTTCCTTATCCTTTTATTCTCCCTAGTTTTGGTTTTCCCTAAAGGATCAAATCTTCTGTGCTTCATGTGGAAGAGTTGGAACAAGTTCAAACAATTTGTCAAAATCAGAGAAGACTAGAAATGGGCAACCAGTATCAGACAAAATGACTCAATCTCGTTTTCGATCATGGGCATCAGGGGTGTGGCTTCTTCGAACCTCCAAAATGCTAAGAGGCTCTAGCACAAGGGTTTTAGACATTGGAAACACCTATGGAAACAAGAAACTGGCTAGTGGATCAGCTTTGAGGACATAGAACCTGATATAACAGTGAACTACAAAGAATGGAATCTCCTTCAGAGCAGATGCTTCGCTTGGGAACAATAAAAAACTGGACTCCTCATTGGGTGGGCTTTGCTGTGCCATGAGGGTCTCATTTGGCACAACATCAATTCTGGCTTGGACAAGGTTGCATTGGGATTTGAAGTTCATGTCTATCTGGCATCCTCTCATGGAGACCAAAAAGTCGATTCTCATGTGGCAAACTCTCCACCGTGGTATCTAGACCAATCTAAAGGCTAGCAAAATTTGTGGGGCTCCGCCATGGTGCAAGCAATGCCGCCGCAACATTGAGGATTTGGGTCACATCTTCTTCACATGTCCCAAGACTCTCTTGAGAAGTCCCTGTTCCTCCTCGACAAAAGAATCTCCAAGTGCAAGTGGTCCCCACCCTTTAGGCATCATAAAGTGTTACTCATCTAGAACAAGATAAAACCCAAGTGGGCCCTGCATGAAGGGGATGAGAGGGTTATCAACCTCCTTTGTAACACTCACTAGACCCGCAAGTTTTGCCCCTACATTGTGGGATTGGGGGGGTCCCAAGGGCACTAGTCCCATTCACTTGTAACTTGTTCTTCCTTGTTTTTTAAAAATTAAAGTTCTAGAGACTAGGCCATGTGCAAACTTACTTTTTGAAAAAACTCTCATTGCGGATTCCATTGAGTCCAAAAAGTCCTATTCCTATTTTGCCACCATGATACAAGTTATTGCCAACCTACTTCTAAGAAGGTTGTTGCATACCCATTAAACTATTCAATAGATTTTTCCAAAAAGAAATACTTTTATCTTTTATGCCTTTGGTAGACATCTTGAGACCTTTTTTTTACCCCTAAATTGAGCCAAAAACTAGTCCTTCAAGCTATTATAATCTGTTGGAGTTAAACGTCTGCGGAAGCACGCAAACAACACAAGGAAGAAGAAGAAGAAGCTTGGAGAACAACACACAATATTGAATGAATTACCACTAGAATGTACAAAGATAAGTAGCTCATTAGGGCAATAGGCGTATATACAAGCCGAGGGAAAAAAACCTCCTAAAGAGGGAAAAAAGTGCCCCGGTGGTCCTAGTGTGTTCACACACATCACTACCTAAATATATCAACAAATCCCCCCTGGGAGTGGTGTGGTGAACAAGGAGCTAGCACTCATGCATAAGGAAGTGCCAAGGTATGTGGAAATCACTCCACAAAAGGAAGTAAGCCCAAAGCTTTGCAGAAAGCTTCAAACTTCTCCCTAGGCAGAGCCTTCGTGAAAAGGTCTGCAATGTTCTCCTGTGTGGGCACATATGCCAAGTTGATCTCCCCAGTAGAGAACCTCTCCCTGACATAATGATAATGCACCTCAATGTGCTTAGTGTGAGCATGGAACACAGGGTTCCTCTCAACTGCCAATGCACTCTGACTGTCAGTGAAGATGGTGGTGGCAGAAGATTGACCAACACCCAAATCAACCATAAGGCATCTGAGCCACACACACTCAATAGTCATTGTGAAAGCTTCCCTATACTCAGCCTCACAACTGGAAGTGGCCAAAGTAGGCTGCTTCTTGCTCAGCCAAGATATGCATGAGCTACCAAGCGTGAAGCAAAAACCACTAGTGGACATACGAGTGTCATAGCAACCAACCCAATTAGAGTCAGAAAAAGCATGCAAATTTGCCGGTGTGATCCCCCCTTGGGATAAAACAAACCAAGTAGCCAGGTACCACTCAAGTAGCGAAAGATGTGCTTAACTGCCTGCCAATGCTTGGGCAATGCATAAACTTGCTCATCTGTGAGACAACAAACTAAATATCTGGCCGAGTAATGCATAAGTAAATAAAGCATCCAACAGCTTGCTGATAGAGAACAACATCAAATGCATCTCCAACATCTTGAAGACTCAGTTGTAAACCTGTCTCCATAGGAGTGGCAATAGATTTACAGTCTTCAAGGCCAAAAGGCTGCAATAATGTGTCAATATATTTTGTTTGACATAAAGCCATTCCAACATCAGCGTGCATAAACTGAATGCCCAAATAATGATGCAAATGCCCCAAATCAGACATCTCAAATGAGGCATGTAAATCAGCCTTGAAATCAGCAATATGCTTCTCATGAGGACTAGTGAGCAGCATGTCATCAACATACACCACAATGATCAGAAGTACATCATTGACATGCTTGACATATAAGGTGCTTTCAGTTGGACTGTTCTCAAAACCATGTGCAATCAGATAGCCATGTATCTTTTCATACCAAGCACGTGGTTCTTGCTTTAAACCCTTCTTTAACATGCACACCTGGTTTTCATGCCCTTTTTGCACAAAGCCACGGGGCTGAAAAACATACACTTCTTCATGCAATCCAACATTCAGAAATGCTGTTTTAATGTCCAGCTGATGTACATTCCAACCATGATGAGCTGCAAGGGCACAAATGCTACGAACAGTAGTCATACGACAAGTAGGAGCAAAGGTTTCATCAAAATCAATGCCTTTTTCTTGCGCATAACCCTTTGCAACAAGCCTAGCCTCATACCTGTCAATTGTACCATCAGGCTTACACATCAGCTTGTATACCCACTTAGTACCAATGGCCTTCTTGCTAGGAGGCAAGTCACATAAAGACCAAGTACCATTCTTCATTATAGCATCATATTCAGATTGCATAGCAACCATCTAATTTTCTGAATTTTGTGCTTCATCAAATGAAACAGGCTCATTCTCATCACAGAGATTAGATGCAGCCATAGCATAGCAATTTGATGCAAAAGAGGCACTAGGAGAGCCTGAATGAGTACGATATGATAGAGGTGCATCTAATTTGCTGTCACGCAAAGTCTGCACTAGCCATTTTGGCATAGTTTTTGCCTCCTCAATATCAGTTCTCTCATCAACAAGTGCATCATGTAAATCTGCATAAGAAATGGAATGATCTACATAAAAGAGGCAACAACGTATCATACATGTCTTTGGAGCTAACATATGTCTCCTTAGTACTTGAAAGCAATGGCTGAATAGCATATTCCACAAAAACAACATCATGGCTAACCGGAATGCATTTAGTATGTGGATGATACAGATGATAGCCTTTACTTTCAGAACTGTACCCAACAAAAATACATTTTACTCCTTTATCATCCAATTTTTTGTGATGTTTTTCAAGCACTAATGCATATGTCAGACAACCAAAAACACACAGATGAGCACCAGATGTCTTGCAGTCATGTCAAGACTCATATGGAGTGATAGATTGCAGCGCTTTAGTGGGACACCTGTTAAGTACATATGCTGCATACATGACAACTCAAGCCAGAAACTATGTGGTAAAGCTTGACTCTTGACCATACCCCTCATAATCTCCATGAGTGACCTATTCTTTCGTTCAGCAAATCCATTCTATTGAGATGTATACGGCACTGTACATTGGTGTTTTATCCTACGTTCACCCAGAAATGCATTAAAATAAGAAGACATATATTCCCCCCTGGATCAGAATGGAGGGTGCCCATTTTACATGTTGACAAATTTTCAGTCAAAACCAAAAATTGTTTGAAGCACATGAACACTTCGGACTTTGCCTTCAATGGATATACCCATGCACGCTTGGAAAAATCATCGATGAAAGTCACGAAGTAAAGATAATTTCCAAAAGAAGGTGTCTGCACAGGACCACATACATCACTATGTACAAGCTGCAATTTCTGAGTAGCCCAAACTGAACCATCTTTTGGAAAGAACTAACGCTGCATTTTTCCCAAAATACAGCCTTCACAAACATGTTTTCCAGGTGCCCCAAGTTTGGGCAAAGAGGACACCATTTCAGATTTGTGCAGGCGTAGCAAACTAGCAAAATTGAGATGACCAAAGCGTGCATGCCAAAGCTTTGCATCTGACATAGCCTAAGAATCATGTAATGCACATGCCGAATCATTTAAAGATCTTTCATAGTCTATGAGCTTATACAACCCACGACATAAAATGCCAGAAGCAATAATCACCTGGCCCTTTGACAGATCATGAACTTTACATATGTCATCAACAAATTTCACAACCAAGCCAATCTTGGCTAATGCAAAAAATGATAACAGATTTTTCTTGATCCCTAGAACAAACAAAGCATTTGATAAAGTGAAAGGACTACCATCAACAGTAGTCAAAATGATCTTACCAACTCCCATAAGTGGATAACAAGAGTTGTTGGCACATGTAACAGTATTCCCTATAGGGGCAGGCTCGAGTGAAGAGAAGAAACTGCGCTGCGAGGTAATATGTTTGGTCGCCCCACTATCAAAGTACCAAACATCTGAGTCTACTGCAGACATGCACTGCTCATGAGAAGATGGGTCAAAACTACAAATAGTAGTAAATGCCCATTCTTCTTCCTGCACAAGATTAGCAGACTTTGTTTTTGGTGTAGAGGCCTCTGCAACAACCATTCCAACCTCTTTCTTCTTTGCCTCTTTAGCAGCCAATTTTGAACAGTTCTTTATGATATGATCATTTCCTTTGCAGTACTTGCAAAACAATTTTTTCTTTTATGATTTCTTTTCATCTTTGTCTTCCCTCTTCGATTGCACAAAATTAGCAGATTTTTGCTTACTAATTGAAGAAATCCATTTTCCTTTGCCCTTCTGACTAGCCAGGAAAGCTTGATTTGCAACATGCATAATGGACCTGTTCTGCCTAGACTGATCCTCCTGCAACAGAATAGAGACTAAATCCTCAAAAGACAAGACGTTTGGATTGCCTTTCATCATCAACTGAAGAGTAGAAGAAAAACTCTGATATGAATCAGGAAGACCATTTAGAACGATCTGCACAAGTGAGCTATCTGGTATAACCTCATCAACAGAAATCAATTGTTCCTTCAAGTCTTTGATCTTTGTTAGAAAACAGTCCATAGAATCACCTTCATTCATGTGCTCACTCTCCAACTATTTTCAGAGGTAAGCAACACGAGCCTCATTCCTAGCCTGGTACAATGTGGTAAGTGTATCCCAAGCATCCTTAGCTGTTCTGCAGGAGTGAATGTGAGGAATAATGGCATGTTTGACAGACAAAGCTATCAATGCATGTGCCTGGGCATATCTGCCATCCCAACGAATTTGCTCTATAGTAGATGCAATAGAAACCACAACATGAACAGGAATATGCAGAATATCATCATCTTCGACACCTTCTGCATTAGCTTCAATACCTGTAGTTGTAACAGTTGCAGGTATGATAGGCATTTTTCAACACCCTGCACAATGTTCCACATTCCTTTTACAACCAATACATGTTGCATCATATAAGCCCATAACGGGTAGTTGGTAACTTGGTACCATCCAACTTATCCTCAACAACCAACATATAGAATACATCACTGCTTTTAGCCATGGCCGGTGACTAAAATACCTTGATGCAAAAAATTGACTGTATCTCAAAAAGTTGAACATAACTGCCTAGATGAATTTTGTTAGACCTGTAGCAGACTTCGAGATGCTTATATTGGCAAACTGAAACTGGTATATACCTTTGGCACAAAAAGATGAAATAGCCTACACAAGTGCTATGATAGCTCGTTCGAAGGCCAAACCGAGCTCATATCGCGATTTTGGCACCACAAAGTGAAGCTGTTTTGATCTCAAAAACACCTTGAGTATGCTCATCAAAATTCGTGCAATTTTGAGACTGCAACCGGAGGAGTGTTGACGATGCCCTAGATGAAGCGATGACCTGCTCTGATACCAATTGTTGGAGTTAGACGTCTATGGAAGCATGTGAACAACACAAGGAAGACGAAGAAGCTTGGAGCACAACACACACTACTGAATGAATTACCACTAGAATGTACAAAGATAAATAGCCCGTTAGGGCAATAGGCATATATACAAGCTGGGGGAAAAAAACCTCCTAAAGAAGGAAAAAAAGTGCCCCGGCGGTCCTAGTGTGTTGACACACATCGATACCTAAATATATCAACATAATCAAGGAATCTATTGTGATATTGCATAAACTACTCGATTGCTTTTCTCTACAAAGTGGATGCAAAATGAGGTGTACGTAAAAACTTTCACTACCATTCCATAGTTTTAGGATTATATTGCGAGTAGTATAGGATTCATACACACATTGATACTCAATTAGATTCTTTGTCCATCCATGCACACCAAAACATTTTGATTTCCGATTCTTTCAGAAAATTCTATCGTCTAATTCTCTCTATTGATTCTCTCTGTCTTTTCTCTCCTTACTTTCAAAATTTATTTTCATCCTTTCTCTAGAATTCAGTTGATTCCCATACGCATTCACGTGTCCATCATTACATCAAAATAAAACCTCAAAATGTTAAAGATTCAAAATAAAAAAGTAGTGCTTGAAAGCTAGTGAATATTCAAAACATAAAATAAGTAGCTAAAGAGCTAATTTAGCTGTAGCTTGGTGACCTTCTCACGGTATCTTCTATCTCACATAGTTATAGATATGTGCGAAGTTCTCCACGCTCCAAGATAATGATAGTTGAAAAAAGATAGATGTTTTACATAATGCTCCCAAAGTATATAGAGAATAGACCCAAGAACCATACACATAAGGAATATCCTTATAGAAATCCAATAGTATATCGATTTATTGAAATACATTCAATCAAGTTTCCTAGAAGCATAATCAACTTAGAGCCTCTCATAGATAATGCTA
This sequence comes from Ceratopteris richardii, assembly GCA_020310875.1. NCBI lineage: Eukaryota > Viridiplantae > Streptophyta > Polypodiopsida > Polypodiales > Pteridaceae > Ceratopteris > Ceratopteris richardii. The sequence continues at coordinate 135,936,865 of CM035409.1, read as the reverse complement.
GTTGGAAAAAGATAAATGTTTTACATAATCCTCCCAAAGTATATAGAGAATAGACCCAAGAATCATACACATAAGGGATATCCTAATAGAAATCCAATATTATATCGATTTATTGAAATACATTCAATCAAGTGTCCCATTAGCATAATCAACTTAGAGCTACTCACGTTCTACGCAAAGTCACAATGTAGTGGGCTATGATGATTCTTTCCTACACAAACGTGCAAGTATGGAACTTGCTTAAGATAGGGTGTTGCTTCTTCAATGATCACACTTAATAATGGAAGTTCATATAAGGGAGGAGTGCATTGGGGCTTCTACACACAATTTCACGTTTACTTTCCATGTAATAATTGTTTAGACCCCCAATTCAAGGACCTAACTACCAATTGGGTTGATGTAACTTTTGTGAAACCAACCTTAGTTGGATTGGGATTTTGTTTCACACATAATTTTTTCTTTGAAATGGTAACTTTTAGGCACTTGTTTCATGCAAGATAGAGTTTTAAAACCCTTTGAACATCTTAAGAGATTTATTTCCAACACTCCCCCTTAAGCTTCAACCTAAGCTTCAATCTGTGCTTCATCCAAATACATCTCTTGAAATTTTAGAGCTTTGTTCCATCAAGAAACTTTGTAACAATGTCTTGATATTTCTCCTCTTTTCTCACATTGACCACTTCCACTTTTCTTAAATCACCTTTTAAACGATAAACTGGTAATAGATGACGTGCTTGAAGTGGTTGGACCACTTATACCAATGCTTTCTTGACTTTTATTATGTGCTCATCTCCATTTCATAGATATATATGATCGACCTACAACACCCTTTCTAGGTTTCCAAGAAAGATTTTCTTAAATAACAACATCACCACATACAATTAAATCTTTAGTCCTTGGTTTGTATCGTCTAAAGCTATTTTAATTAGGCAAATATCTAATGAACATACATATATATACCTTAGCTTCTAGATTATGCATCAATATATGAGGCACGTGTACATAGAAGAATCATGCAAATATTTTAAAATGCGTTAAGTTATATTTCTCAGCATACGATGTTTCATAAAATGTGGAAGAATGTGTTCTTGTGGTTGGATATCCATTCATGATGTAAATAACTAGATTAGCTACATAACCCAATAAAAAATAGGCACATTCATTCATTCATGGGATCCCTTGGCACCTCTTCTACATACCTATTTTCCATCTCAATAAACCCATTTTTTTGGGGTGTGTATCTACACAAGAGTTACCGTTTATCCCATTCGTGCTTAATAACTCAAAAAATTTATGGGAGAAATATTACAACCCCCCATCCAATCTTATGCTTCTATTGTAACTCCCTATCTTACTATCTACATAGTTATTCAAACTTTTGAAGTGATGGAATATCTTTGACTTATTCTTCATACTATAAACCCATACCATCCTTTATGATCATCTATGTGTGTAGTATATGTACCTCATAGGTGTTCCACCAAAGCATTGCAATCTATCACTCCATATGATTTTTTTCATGGTTGTGAAAATTAAAAAGTTCCCCTTACTTCTTAGAGGGGGTTCCATAGATGGAACCCATACATCTATATGTGAGCGACTTAGGTGATGTTTGCTCGTTTTGGTTATTCTTCTTGAATGAATTTCTTTGCAACTTCCCAAGTTTACATGCTTCACAAATGTGTTTCAAGGTTTACCAAGAAAAAAGAGTGCCCCTTAGCAAGAGTTCCTCTCATCCAACTATTTCTTTTATTCCTACAATGTTAGCATCAAGACAAGATCTTAGAAATTCATTATAATACCAGTAAATTGGACCAAGAAGAGAAAGATAAATTCAAGAAAATGATGAAATATAAAAAAAGTGTTAACTTGAGGAGCAATTGCAACGAATAAAAAAAGAAGTATCAAGCTTTAGAGAAGGAAGTCTCGCCTAAAGATGCAAGAATTAATTTATCAAAAGGGTAACAAGAAAAGTTAAAAAAAAAAATTGAGGAAGCTCTAGTTGCAAAAAAAAAAAAAAAACAAGAATGAGAAGGTATGCTTAAAGAACACCTGTAGAATAGAGTGGAAGAAATACATAATTTGTGGAATACAAATTATCAACTGCTCTCCAATCCTTTATTAGGCATTTTTATACAAAAATCCATCTATAGAAACGAAGAGATACATCTCAAGGGAATTAGATGTCACACTTAGCGAGTAGGAAGGAATCATACAAAACATATACAAAGTTGAAAATTTGGGTAAGAAAAGATTTCGCAATAGATCATAACATTGAATCCAATGTGAGTTAAAACAACTCAATAAGCCAATGTGTACAAGCAAAGGCGTGAAGAGCAACCAAAATTTAGCATCGTGCCACTATTTTTCGGATTAGGCAACGGTCGGCACAAGCACATGCTTCAAACACATATTTGAATGAGAAAATCAAGGCCTTAAAGGGAAAAAATGAAGAGTTGGGAGCATGCTATCATATATTTTTGTAGCATTTAAATTGAAGAAATGGCATGTAGAATTCCCGTCGCACTCTTGAAGAATGTATTGAGAAAGAAGGGCCTCTTATCAAGGTACATTTTGCAATCATGTTCAACATGATCGTAGTGGATACCCAACCAATGGAGAAGATATCTTTGTATCAAGCAAGTAAATAATTTTTGTATTAAATTTGAGGGACAAATTTCTTAAATCACACATTATCAACCACACGAGTCCTACCAAGATAGTGCACTTCTTGTATTCAACTCCATCACGTTACCTATAATCTTGGTAGAGAAATTTCAGGAATACTTTATCAATAAGGTACATAGTGCATATGATGAGGATGGTATGTAAAAAGAAGAGGAATAAGAATACAGAGAGTTTAACTTCAACCCCATTTGGTGCAAATGATTTTTTAAGGACTATGCTTTTTTTTGTAAAGTTTTTGATGACTAACTACCATTCATGCTAAAGTAATGTGAAGAAAATAAATTCAGAGTTTCCTCAAGGTGAAGGTAGAATGATGAATTAAAAAATCACTTAATTATCAAATGTTTTCATATCGTAAGGATGGTAAAATTACAAAGAAATACATTCTAGAATTTTCTCAACTTCCTCAATCAAGCACTTTCTAGGGTCCCTAACATAGTTGTCAAGCACTTTCTAGGGTCCTTAACATAGTTGTCAGGATGAAAGAAGACATCACAAACATGCTAGATGTTTGCATTAGAAATGTTCATAAAATGCATTTAAGATCAATGAAAATAATTCTAAGATACAAAACATATTGGCTGATCTCAATCAAGCCACCATCACCAAATTACTGTGTAAAATTGGTATTTTTCCTAATTCTTCTACCAAGGCAATCTAAGGATTTCCCATCACATTACATGTAGACATTTGAAGACGATTTCTTCATGGAATTACTTGAATAATATAGTACGATATTTTTGGGTAGTCATGCATAATTACAAGCGAGATTGATATCATATCTTTGGTTCTAGAATTTGGAGAAGATGTCATATGACATAGCTTGTTTAGATTTCAAGCATAGAGGAGTGGAGTCCTAGGAAGTATAGATTGCAGAGCTATGATACAAAAAAAAAACCCAAAAATGAAGGATACAAGGCTAGCACTAGTGCAACTACTTCTCAAGCACTTCTAGATATCTCATGAAGAATTAAGCATGAACCCCATAATAAACTGAAGTAAAAAAAGGACTTACCATTGTCAAGGGTGATAATGTCTAAGTGGGCCGAGTGTTGAGAGAAGAAGAGGAGAATAGCATGTATTAAATTGTTTTGTGGAAAAAAACTTCCAAGGATTTATAATGTAATTTAGCAAAGTAGAGTTTATTTTCTTAAAAGAAGAGACTCTAGGTTTCTAAAAGAATATTTATCCAGTGAAAAAAACTGCGGTACAAGAGGGGGCCACTATGAAATCCAACTTTCCTCATTTGTTAAGGGAAATTTTGGTTAGCTCATGTTGAAGTGAATAAGGGAAGGTTCTTATCAAATTCACGTTTCATCTTCTCCTGTATTTTTTCTTGACCTTTAATTGAAAATGACTGAAGAACTATACATCCTATTTCCGTGACACATAATTACGTTTTTCCACCATATGCATGTCTAATCTCTAGCATTTGTGATTTTTCCTCTACATGAGTATTTTATGTTAAAACCTGTTTTAGTGCGAAGTTTTTATGAATCTACGGATTTCATGTACAATTATTTAGGATTTTTCTTATCCTCTACATGAATATTGTATGTAGGGATATTAAGCCTATTTTATTCCAAGAATGTGATGAATTTAACGCTCTCACTCATATTTTTCTTTAGAATGGATTGGGAGCTTCGAAAGAACATTGAAGATGAAAAGGTTTGGATGACGAAGCATAAAATTATAAGTGATTTTACTCTCTATAGGTAGAACCTTGCTTGACTATGATCAAGAAGCTAATTGTTATTAATCTTTATTCTTCATGCAATCCATTATGTCCACCATATGCCTCTAACTCTGAACCGTTATAGTCTTCTAAAAATATTGATATTTATTAGTCTTGATCTTTATGCTATGTGAGAAATGCTATGTCTTTGGATCCACTTAATCTATGGCTTCCATATAGTAAAATAGGTAGGAGCATCCCTATATTTTCTCAAACGGACTCAAGTAGCTCACTCATTATCTAAGGAAAAATCAATTCATCATACATATGTGATCAACTTTCTCTTCGTATACATAAGCTCACAATCCAAATCTTGATGGATCTATACCCATCTAATGGTATACTCGTCTTGAAGGGACATGATTGATTAGAGAACTTATGAATTAATTTCAAATCTAACAATACCATTATGTTGGCACCATATCAATAATGATCCCTCTCCTTCAAAGTATGGACGAATACATACTTCTCATAAAACGTTTAATTGACTCGAGTGAAATCTTCTTCTTGCTCGTAAGAGGACTTGGCCAGACACTACTCCCACAATGCAATCTGTTGGAAGTGAGGTAGGCCCTTAGGCTCATGTCACAGGTCCATGGTTCCATAGGTCCAGTCATGTACAACATTAATTTAGCAATCTTCCATATTGACAAAACATGAACATACCACAACTTAATCATAAAAATGATGAGATAAAGATAGAGAAAGAATAGACGACATGTGTAAGGTGTTACGTAAGCCATCGCTTACTCATAGTATCATATATATCAATGTTCAATGTACAATGTGGGAGCAAAACTCTCAACCACTCTATGTGATGAGAAATAGATGAATGAGTGAATGTACAAATGTAACAAACATATTCAGATGTATGGGCAATAATCTGAATATACATGAGATGTGTGACCTTATCGCTTATAGAAGAGTGAATATGAGTGACTGAAAGAGGAAGGATCAGTGTGAAACTGATAATCAACAAACCCTTATCTGAACTTAGGCTATGGAAGACCCTAAGTTAGATATGTGTGTGAAAAGATCACATACTTATAAAGTAGCATAGAATGCTAACAAGTTTGCTGTAGGAAATCCTCAAACTCATGTGAACACACCTTCTCAAACACCTCATCAAAATATGCATAAAGCATATACGTACTGTTTCTCCTCTACCTATGCCAAATAGGACTCCTCCTGATATGAATGCCACGGCCTCCATAAAATTCAAGTAGTACCTGTGTGCATAAAGAGAATATGTACCTGAATACTTAACATAAGATGTAAATCTTATGTTAAACACCATCCAATGTCTTTGAAGTAGCCCGACATCTTCTTGTAGAAGACAATCTTCAACCTGATATCTTCTTGTAGAAGATAATCTTCAAATACACCATGTAGATGGCCGATCCTCACCATCAAGCTGCTAATGACCAAGTCTTCTTGCCATGAACAAGAGATAACCTCCTCTCCATGTGCTAGAGTGTGAGCACACCCTTCATCTTCTCCAAGAAGAATCATTAAGAAGAACTCCATAGCTGCTCCTCAACATGCTTCAAGTTAGCACCATGGCTGCCCCATGTGCTAGAAGAAACACCACCTCTACTGAGGTCCAAGCTCCAAGCTTGTGTTGAATACTAGGTGAAGGATAAATGGAAGTGACCCCAAGCACTTCTTATATAGGAGTTGTATAACCTTGAAAAGCTTAACCAAAAGCAAATAAAGCATAAGACTCCATGATCCTACGATCGCTTCTAATAAAGCACATATCGAAAATTAACTACGCGATCTGTCTTCGACATCCTCATAATCAAAAAATGTTGTTCGCTGCTTAATGTGAAAAGCATGATAATTCTAAAATGTGCGTGTGCTTTTTCTCCATCGCTGTCGAGAGCGGGATTCGAACTTGGGTCGTTGAGATGGGAGAGATATGGCGTAGCCACGCACCCAGCCCAATTTACTTGTATAAAAGAAGCTATTGATTCTGTAAAAAGTGGACCAATGGGACATTGTTTCCCAACAATCCCCCCTGCAATGTCATATTGGTACAACCTGGACTGGATATGCAAACTATCAAAGCTGCATCCATTTGCAAACTATCACAATTTGCAAACTGTCACAAGCTTCAAGCTTGTACTCCCGTACTTCAGAACTTGTTCTTCAAAAGTCTTCTTCAAAATTGAATTTGAGTTTCCTTCAAGAAACCTGTACTTGCTGAATATGAACCATAATACTTGAGAAAAATATGCAAACTAGATATCCAATAGTGTACTCATCAAGCAATCACTACTTGATAACAAATATAGCATGAACTATCTATGAACCTGCTATCTCCTATCTTCAAAAACCTGAAAACATTCACTAGGATCCATATATTTGCATTTTACCTTCCAAAAAAGATTTCTCAACGTACTTCTGCTGTGTCATGTAAATACACTAAACAAAATCAGGAATTGAATCCTGGAACCTGTGACTGATAACTCACAACTTAGTGTATTATGAACACTGCTGGTTCATCTTTGACTGTACTCAAGTCAAATCAACTGAACTCAATTGAAATCAATTGAAATCGACTGAAATATGAGTAAAGATCCATGATGTCATCATGTCTTCATCCTTTAAATCCTTCATACCTCTTTCCTTCAGAACTTGGTATAAACATATATGTGCGCACTTCTGAAATATACCTTTCTGAAATATCAAGCTTCTCTTCAAATAGAACTCTGGAACCTTCTCCTGAACAGGAACATCCTAACAGGAACTTTCTCCAAACATTCTTTTTCTTCCTTCTTCTTTTAAAGATGGAACATAAAGAGAACCTGACAAAGGAAATATAGGAATACCTAAAATAGGAATACCTGAAATAGGAATACCTGAAATAGGAATACCTGAAATAGGAATACCTGTAGGTATGAATCTGTATTCTTTCACATATGGCTTTGAAAATAAGTCTTCATGTTTTATCACCCCTGGATGATTTAACACTAGTATCCAGTATTCTTCAAATTATATCAGACTTTATGAAATGTGGGACATCTTCCTTCATAAAGAGGGAACATATAAGCTGCCTACTTAAAAGCTTCAACATAACTCATACATATATGAGTCAAAACATATATCTGCTGCTTTTCTTTCTCTCAATGCAATTCTTTGTCAAATCTGCTAGATCATGACCAAGTGTAATGCAAAACAAGAAACTACTTCTTCTTTAAACAAGATGTTCTCGTAGACTTGCCTTTGGGTGTAGAGGATAAAATAGGAAAAGTATATGGAAAGTATATAAGAAAAGGAAGCCTTACTTTTCTTTTGGAAATGATGGACTTTCTTCTTCTGCATCTTTCTTCCACCTGATGATGTCAACATCTTCAAACTTCTCTTCCATACCTTTTGTTCTCTTCATCTTGAAGTAGCAAACACTCTTGACTTCTTCAACTGAACTTTTCTCTTCCTCTAATGCTAAGAGTAAGAGATAAAACAAACATGGTATATAAATGGAAGTTCAATATAGAAACATGTTTTATCATGTCCTCATATCTCTGAATCAAAATGTTGTTTCAAATGTCTGAAACGAATAAATTCACCAATCTTTTGTCTGAATGATGAATTACCCTTCTAGAGTTACCTTCTCTAGATACATTTGTACCTTGATATCCAACCAACTTACAACAGAAAATTGGCTGAAAACAAAACTCATCTCATCTCATGGTATATAAATGGAAGTTGAATATAGAAACATGTTTTATCATCTCCTCATATCTCTGAATCAAAATGTTGTTTCAAATGTCTGAAACGAATAAATTCACCAATCTTTTGTCTGAATGATGAATTACCCTTCTAGAGTTACCTTCTCTAGATACATTTGTACCTTGATATCCAACCAACTTACAATAGAAAATTGGCTGAAAACAAAACTCATCTCATCTCCTCATATCTCTGAATCAAAATGTTGTTTCAAATGTCTGAAACGAATAAATTCACCAATCTTTTGTCTGAATGATGAATTACCCTTCTAGAGTTACCTTCTCTAGATACATTTGTACCTTGATATCCAACCAACTTACAACAGAAAATTGGCTGAAAACAAAACTCATCTCATCTCATATCTCTGAATCAAAATGTTGTTTCAAATGTCTGAAACGAATAAATTCACCAATCTTTTGTCTGAATGATGAATTACCCTTCTAGAGTTACCTTCTCTGGATACATTTGTACCTTGATATCCAACCAACTTACAACAGAAAATTGGCTGAAAACAAAACTCGTCTTCTTAGATGAACTTTCTTGCCATGAAAGAGATCTCTCAAAACTCTCTAGAAAAACCTCTAGATACCTGTTTTGATGTAGCCTTTAACTTTCAATTTTGAAAAGTGTATAAAAGCATTCCTTGAATCTCTTCATAACTGCTCTTCTAAGATATGATAGTAGAAACTGATACCTGTGATTTGATGTTGATCTGATTTCTTCATCTTCTCTAAACCATTGTTCTTCCTTGAATTTGAAGTAGTCTTCTCTTCATCAAGTCTGGGACTTCAGACAATACTTTTGTAAAGTATTTGCATACTCTTCCAAAAATATTCAGCTGCTAATAGATCATCAACTTCATACTCCACACTGATGAATACACATGTAACTGAATTGTCTAATTCTTAAATCTCTACTCATCTAGATTAAGTGTGTATGTCAAATGTCAAATATTAGAAGATGCTTTCAAATCATATGTTGTAAATCTGGAATTCTGGGAACCTGGGAATCTAAGAGAGCCTTAATGCATTGATGCCAAAGATCTAAAGTTCTGTAACCAAAACCTTAGTGCTCTGATACCAAATGTTGGAAGTGAGGTAGGCCCTTAGGCTCATGTCACAGGTCCATGGTTCCATAGGTCCAATCATGTACAACATTAATTTAGCAATCTTCCATATTGACAAAACATGAACATACCACAACTTAATCATAAAAATGATGAGATAAAGATAGAGAAAGAATAGACGACATGTGTAAGGTGTTACGTAAGCCATCGCTTACTCATAGTATCATATATATCAATGTTCAATGTACAATGTGGGAGCAAAACTCTCAACCACTCTATGTGATGAGAAATAGATGAATGAGTGAATTTACAAATGTAACAAACATATTCAGATGTATGGGCAATAATCTGAATATACATGAGATGTGTGACCTTATCGCTTATAGAAGAGTGAATATGAGTGACTGAAAGAGGAAGGATCAGTGTGAAACTGATAATCAACAAACCCTTATCTGAACTTAGGCTATGGAAGACCCTAAGTCAGATACGTGTGTGAAAAGATCACATACTTATAAAGTAGCATAGAATGCTAACAAGTTTGCTGTAGGAAATCCTCAAACTCATGTGAACACACCTTCTCAAACACCTCATCAAAATATGCATAAAGCATATACGTACTGTTTCTCTTGTACCTATGCCAAATAGGACTCCTCTTGATATGAATGCCACAGCCTCCATAAAATTCAAGTAGTACCTGTGTGCATAAAGAGAATATGTACCTGAATACTTAACATAAGATGTAAATCTTATGTTAAACACCATCCAATGTCTTTGAAGTAGCCCGACATCTTCTTGTAGAAGACAATCTTCAACCTGATATCTTCTTGTAGAAGATAATCTTCAAATACACCATGTAGATGGCCGATCCTCACCATCAAGCTGCTAATGACCAAGTCTTCTTGCCATGAACAAGAGATAACCTCCTCTCCATGTGCTAGAGTGTGAGCACACCCTTCATCTTCTCCAAGAAGAATCATTAAGAAGAACTCCATAGCTGCTCTTCAACATGCTTCAAGTTAGCACCATGGCTGCCCCATGTGCTAGAAGAAACACCACCTCTACTGAGGTCCAAGCTCCAAGCTTGTGTTGAATACTAGGTGAAGGATAAATAGAAGTGACCCCAAGCATTTCTTATATAGGAGTTGTATAACCTTGAAAAGCTTAACCAAAAATAAATAAAGCATAAGACTCCACGATCCTACGATCGCTTCTAATAAAGCACATATCGAAAATCAACTACGCGATCTGTCTTCGACGTCTTCGTAATCGAAAAATGCTGTTCGCTGCTTAATGTGAAAAGCATGGTAATTAAAAAATGTGCGTGTGCTTTTTCTCCATCGCTGTCGAGAGCGGTATTCGTACTTGGGTCGTTGAGATGGGAGGGATATGGTGTAGCCACGCGACCATCCTCCCCACAATGTTTAATAGGAGTGTGTAATTTTAATGAAGATAAAATCGTTCATATGCGCACTCTAATGAAAGAATGATTTTTCCTTTTTTCTAGAGAATAGATCCAAGTACTATATTCCATGAAAATGCATGCATAAAACCTCTCCTATCGATCAATTAAAACATTCCCTAATGGATGATGAGTACTTTTCTCCTTGGCCATACCCTCTCTTTGATCCTCTTTACTTCTCTAGAAATCTTTTATAAATTTGAAAACTAAAGGTAGTAGCATGTGCTTATCAATCCTCTAGAGTTCCCCAATTAAAAGAAAACAACAGTCCATTGGATAGTGAGATAAGAGAAATTTCTCTCTCTATAGATGCTCTTTCACTCTCTAAAAGATTCTTTTCTAGTTGAAAACCGAAGGTAAAAGGTGCATAGCGATAGCTTGTAGGTCTTGAATATGCAATCCTACACACACACACACACACACACACACATATATATATATATATATATATATATATATATATATATATATATATATATGTATGTATGTATATATATATATATATATAGAGAGAGAGAGAGAGAGAGAGAGAGAGAGAGAGAGAGAGAGAGAGATTGTATACCATCCATGTATGTATCTATGTATGCTATGTTCTTATATGTAAACGTACATGTTTATGTAAATACATACGCATATGTTATGGACCATTTATGACTCAATACGCTTGGAATCAAAAGGAAGATACCAGACACATTAAGAAAATTTGAACGAAACCATCAAATTTAACAAGAAAGAAAGGATATATTCTCTATGAAGATAAGTTCTCCGTTAAAATTTGAACGAAACCATCAAATTTAACAAGAAAGAAAGGATATATTCTCTATGAAGATAAGTTCTCCGTTTGCTATTGGCACTTTGGTTAATATTGTTTTGAGCAACCATACTTGAATGCTTTTACGCCAAAAGAATATCCTGTCATAATGTGCTCCATGATTTCTTCATAGGATTATTACAACCTAAACACTTTTATTTTGTTTATCCAGATATGTGCGCGTTTTTACGAAATCGCGGTTAAAAAGGCGTCCCAAGCAAGTATTCTCGTTCACATGGACATTATATTTTGTGATGCATTTCTTCGGGCGCATTTTCAGAACAATGATAGAAATCCATGACATATAAAAGTTGACATGAGTTTTTCTACTTTTCACTCTGATGCACCTAATTATGGCATCATAATAATATTCTGCACTCGATGAAGTTTTGCTGCTGCACATATCACCTAGCTCAAAAGGAAAGCGATTCTGGTGCAATACCAAAACATTCTAATCATATATAACTTCCTGCACGGGTTAGGCGGACTAAAAAATTACAGTATTATTTTACTGTTTTCGTGCACAGTAGATTAAAACTGACGTAATGCGATTACTATGGTCTCGTATTTGAGGAAGTCACATCGAATTTAGGAGCTCTTGTGCATTGCCTAATCGGAAACTCATTTCTTCGTTCTCCGAGTCTATCGTCGCAATCATTTTGATTTCCTCCTGCCATTTGTCAATCTGAGTCTGGTAAAGTCTGCATTGAATTCAAGAAATGTTTTGCTTAAGAAGTTAACAAGTTGAGATTGAATATAGATCTTCCGTCAGCTGATTTCATTCTAAGCCGGAAGGATACTCTGCAAGACGCACTTCGAAGACATTAGATATTTCCACGAAATAGTCTTTAACAGTCTTTAAAAGTCCTGATGCCTGCCAAAGTAGAAAATGTAAGGCTCCAAATTATGTATTTCATGTTACTGATATAAGACGATCACTTAACTTCCCTACTTCACATTTTACGTTACTCATATTGTCTATCGAATGCGACTGCAATGGTTATGAAAAGCCATGGTTATCCATGATTTCCATCATTCCCATAAACTCCTCTACGACAGTTGAAATAAAAAAGAAGAATTGTTCATAGACGACGAACTTATATTTCTCGAAGTCTGATTGCTCACATCCGATTTTCCCCAAGTGGCGTCTCTGTAAACTCTTTTTCTCCAGTAGTTTATTTGGTGAAGGGAATCCTGCTACCTTTTAATTGTCTAAATCCAAGCCGTTGGCCTTTGAGAATTCGAACTAAACTTGTCTCAGTCTCTGACGCATTTATCAGAATCGCTTGAAAACAGTACTTACAAAGAATTCGAATAACTTGTAAAAGCTCATGCCGAATGTTCTTTTCAGAAAGATCCGCAGCCAAAATGACTTACAAATTGAGAATACATGGGGTTAAGTAAGAGATATTCTTGCATGGAAAACGTATGATAATGATGCAACTGAAGAAATAACGTCATCCAAAATAGGCAATTTGTCAGCAATAGAAGGAAAAGGAAAACGCCTTCGAAAGTTGCTGAACCATAGGGAGTGTAACTATCTTATGAACGATAATGATGCAGTTGAAGAAATATTGTCATCCTAAATACGAAAAGTTTCAGAAATAGAAGAAGAAAGAAAAGGCCTTCGAAAGTTGCTGAACCATCCATGATACCTGATCCCCGAATTGCTCGACCTTCTGCCGAATCTCTCGAATGTTGGACTCCATTTCAGCAGATATAGGTCTTTCCTCTAATACATCTTTATCCTGCTGATCGTCACTTCCAATTGCTTCGAATCTTTCGCTGTTTCCCTCACATATAGGAAAACCATCGGCTTTCGCCTCCTCCGGCTTGCTGCGGTTAGCCTTTCCTTCTAGCACCTGGCAACAGACTGTATTTTAGAGGAGATGAGGCCAGTAAAAGATAGCTTTATGGACGACACAGTTGTGGAAAGTATAAGAACCGGGGAGCTCTTGCGCTTATTTTTCGATACTTTCTTGCTGGTGCCTGATTCCATGGTTGAATGATAGAAAATGCAGCGCGCTATTATAAAATTGCAGAAGGGACCGTCACTTTTTTAAATTCAATTTAGAAAAGAAAACTAATAATACCTTCAATTACTGATAGTACTTTATTACAAGGGAAGGGGACGCATAGCGATGGTCTATTTAAAAAAGTAAAAAAGGTAATGCGTTAGTTGACATGGGATGCAAGAGAGGAAAACACAATGAGAGAGGAAGTCAGAATGAGATTTTGAAGAGCATTTGAAGATTACATCGCACTAAAGATGCAAGAAAGAGAAATAAAATAAATATGCATGGTAAATGTATATGATATAAAAAAAGAAAAAGAGGAAAATAGAATGAGAATGTGAGAAGTCTTCACAATGCACAAAGAAATGACTTCGAGCTTATTCCCTCTTTTCAAAATGTAGTATTTTGAACAATAACTACGATGGCCTAGCTTTTGAGGACGTTGTAATCCAACTTAGATTTAGTCCTTTTTTTAAAGGAAGTTTGACAAGAGCTTACTCTCTCAAGCTTTAATTAATAGAAAGAACAACTCTACATCTGAATGGGCCTATCACTCATGGGACCCCTCAAATCCCACAAAGCAAGGGTTGTTTAAAAACTTGCTAGAAAACATTACAATGAATGGTAATAACCTTTTCGTCTCCCTCATGTGGGACCCACTTGATTTTAATCTTGTTGCTCTCGAGGAGAAATACTGTACGATATCTAAAAGACACGGGCTTCTTACAACTGAAAATTCTTTTGCCTAAAAGGAGAACTGATTTTTTGATCGCCCATTCTTTAGGAGGGCTACCAAAGTTGGCAGGATACCTCTCTTGCAGATCTTCTAGAGTGCCTCACCTCTTATAGCATTCCATAACAGTGAGGAACAACTGATTGGTTCACCCAATAATGCTTGCTTCCAATTGATTTGTCCCTACAACAACACGATTCTCCTAAAGGCCTGCTAGAGCAACATTGACTTGGGGCATGAAAAGAAAACGTGTCCCAAGTCCTCATAATTTCCATGAAGGCACTGTTTACCTTAAGAAGGGGTTCTGCAAATTTTGTTACCCTTTACATTGGTCCAAATTCCATGGTGGAGGATTTTCCATATAAGAATGTCTTTTTTAATCTCGATGAGGAGATGCCAAAGGGATTGGAACTTAAAATCCCACCTAAAACGTGACCAATTCAGACACCATCCTATTATGCATGGCATGAAAGTCCACATTCTTCTTGAATCTTGGATTTTTATCAAGGATATTGCCATTGCTCCACCTTAGACCCTCAAGGTGAGGGGAGTCATGTCCAATAAGGAGGCCAGTTCTTGGGCACCTCCAAGCATTGAATCTGCTAATTTGCAATAGGCACCATTCTTCATACTCCATTCTCCTAGCCGAGTCAATGTCCTCAAATCTAATCCATTGGCTTGTGTCTTTATTCCAGAGGTGCTTCCACAAAACGGAATCCTTTGTTCAAAATCTTCCTAGATTTTTGGAGATTTCAAGACTCAACACCTTTGACGCTCTTGATAGGGAACTAGATCAAATCATTTTGTCTAATACTAGCTGCCCATTTCCAATCTTCATTGATCTTGACAGACTGTTTCACCTTGTTCCAACTCTTCCATAGAGACCAAACCAAGCTCAAGCCTTTGGGAGCCATTGGATAGGGGGAGAACATAAGAGTGAGAAGATCAAGACAATTCCACAGAGGAAGGCCCCCAATCCTAAGAGTGTTCTTGTTTCTAAAAATCAGCTTGTCCCAAGAGGCTTTCGTGTTCCTCCATGCTTTAATTAACCATTTGACTGCCAACTTATTGGCCATTCCTTCAACGTCAAGAATACCCAAACCACCTTGGACTTTTTGGCTTATGCAAGTAGCCAATTTAATTTTGGGGACACCCCTTCTGTTAGGGATTTTGATTTGTTGCCTATTTATTATTCTACCTTCATCTCTATATTTTGTTTCATGTAAGAAATCACTTTTTTCATAAGAGAATTTTGCAAGATGCCCACTCATGATCTTTTTATAGTTTTCTATCTTCTCTTTGAATATTGAGCAAATACGTTCATGGATAGATTTTTAATGCTTATAAGTGCAAAAAAAACCCAACCATAGAAACAAATTTTTGCAGGGTGTAATCTCTCGTTTATGTGATTGGGGTCTTTTTTGCACTTGTAAGTCATAAAAAGACTTATATATGTATTTATGATGGTTTTAGATCTCATTAAAAGTGTGTTTGCTTGCATAAGTGCTCAAGGTTTACATATATGTCAATAACATGCCAAAAAATAATGGAGAGTTTTCAACAAGATGCATTATGAACATTTCGAGCTAGAGAAGGGTTTGGGGACTCAACTATGCCAAAAAAGGCCGTACCGTAAACATTTTGGTAGGGTCTTTGTAAAGGATTCGCATAGGTCCTACTTGTGTTTCTATGGCAATGAATTCTTCAGCATATTTTACCCTTCTCAACCCCTTTGCTTACCATTGTATAGAATCATGGTTTCCAAAATAGAACAAAACATGATTTCCTTAACATAAAAAATATTAAAAAGAAGACAAAAAAGAAGATAAAAAAATTTACAAATATATGAAATAAAAAAAAGAAAAAATCGTAAACACCATAAAAATCATGATTTTCTACCAAAAACACGATTCTGAGTCAAAATCATGATTTTTTTGGAAAGCCGCCAAACTTGAAAAATTGAATGAACATACAAAAATAATAAAAAATTAGACATAAAAAGCTATATTTGTAAAGGAGAGGCAAAGATCAAGTAAAAAAAATAGTTAATCCTAGTTTCCTCAAACAAATTAGGGTTCATTTGGGAATAAAGCAGAGGTGAATGAAGGGAGTTATTGTAGATCATAGCCAAAGACCTAGTAAGAATTGGGTGCAATAAAACACGAGAAAGTGAGAAATATCCAGATCCTTCAAATACAAATATGGAAAACATGAATGGAGAGGTCAAAACCTCTAACACTAGAGACTATAGGAACATCCTCAAATATTTTGTATACAAATAGGTTTGGAACCTATGTGTATCAAGATGGATTGCATAAGGATCCCATTAAGATGAGCAACTTAGAAATACCTTTAAATTTGATGCTACTGGCTCAATTCAAAGATGGAATGTATGAGGATAGGCAAGGATGTGTCTATATCTTCACAAATCATCCTGAAAATACAAATGACTTGGGTCAATGCTCAAATAAAGGAGCACGGGAATAGAATCTAGAACAACCGGAGATTCTTAGAACTAGTAAAAATAACACTCCAATAGAGCCACAAAGGGAGAAAAGATAGCAAACTTCACCTAATCCTTTCTTGAGAGAAGGAGAAGCTATGCATGAATTCCCTATAAGAAGGAGATATGAGCGGAATAATACTCAAAGAACTATGAGACCTTATCAAGTAGAAAAATGCATGAAAAATCAATATGATGGATCTTCATATCCCCATGACCATGTAGCTGAATATAAACAAATCCTCAGAGTAGAAGAAATACAAGATTATAAAACACAATTTGAAGCATTTGGACTACAATAGGACTTGCGTTGACATGGTTTCTGCCATTAAGAAAGGAAATGTTCATGGACATAGAAGGATTTGTTGAGGGATTCATAGGAGAATTCTCTAGAGCATGGATTAAACATAGCACTGCTACATTGATCCACACATTTAGGCGAAAAATAATGAAAGTGTAAGAGAGGCTGCAAGAACATTCAAACAATATTTGGATGGATGCCCTAGGGACGAAAAATATCAATGCCTAAAAGAGTGTCTTTATTGATAGAAGGATTAAATAATGCACAATTGAGGAATATGGTTTACTGTTGAAGATGTCGTGACCTAGATTCATGTGTGAAGGAAGCCATTGATCTAGAAGATAACAGAGGGAATTTTCTTCAAAATTTTTACCAACAAAGAAACAATGAAACCAAATTACCTCCAATAGAAGAATTAGCCAATGCCTTAGCTAAAGCTTTAGGAGCTACAACTAGAGCAGATATAGTTAACCCTAGAATGCCATAGATAAAGAAATTTCATGTGTGTGGAGAGAACGATCCTACACACATGGGTGCTCATCAAAAGCCACAACACTTACAAGATAGGAGAACATTCAAGTATTGTACTTTAGAAAAAAATGGAGAAATCATACAAGGGATGAGTGTTTCTACAACAAACAACCTATGAGGGAAAGGGATTACCAAACTCAAACAAGTCAACATAGAGATAGAGATTTTGTGGAAAAACCTAGACCTATTCTAGGACAACAACCACCTGTACCAACCAATCTAGTACCAATGAAATATGCTCAAGTGGAAGAAAATTTGGAAAGGTCATTAGTACAATCTAAGGAGTACCCTGAAGATTACCATAGTCATCCAGAGGATTATTCCAACAACATAGTTGGGAGTATACTTATGATAAGGAACCTGATCTTCAAGCATTGGATTTAGGGAATGGGAGAATTGAAGTGAATGAAACAACCTTCATGTACATAACCAATAATTATATGTCAAACCCGAAACCTCAACATTAGGGAAAAAATGAGCTCTACATGGGCCTTGTAGGGATTCCCAATTTTCATGGATTAAAAAGCTTAATCTAGGGGATAAAGTCGGTGCACAAAACAACTAGTGGTTTTTTGCAATAAAATTATATTTGTTTGAAGTTTTTTTTTTGAATTAAAAAAGTTAAATTTTCTCACGTTTGGATGCTTCAATCCAATGGCTATAATTAAAAAGGTTATAATTCTAGAGAGAGAGGGTCTGACAAGCATGGGATGTATAAGAATCTCATGTGATCTTTTTCCACTCTCTCTACAAATATCTCATCCCTTAGACCTTCAAAAATCCAATGGCATAGTGCGAATTGGGCTGAGCATATTTTTGCAGTCATTATCAGCCATTAGATCTCTCTCAACTCCAATGACATTACATGAATTGGGCTGAGCTGAATTTTGGATGCCTTCTTACCCATTAGATCATTGCTAAATCCAACGAACGATTGTATTCCACGCTGAGCTCATTTTGAAAGCTAATCGGAGCCATTCAATGACTCTTGCATCTAACGGTGCATATCAAAAGGTGCTTGGCCTTGTGATAAGCTGGTGCCTTCAACCATTGGATGATCTAGAGATCCAATGGTGAGCATTTTAAGCACCAAATTGAGCTTTCTTTCAAACAGAATCGTCATATGGAGACACAAATCTAATAGTCCATATGCGATGCCACACATTTTATGAAGAAATAAATCTACATCATTGGAGATCATATGAATCCAACGGATATAATTGATGTTCGAGCTTTTGAAAACCATTCAAACAACCAAACTCACTAGTTCTAGGTGGTTTTATCCTTTCTGACCACTCAAAAAGAAGGGAAGCCTATGCCTAGTCTAGCTGATTAAGGGAGTAGATTGTGGCCACCACCCTCTCCTCATTGGTCCATTGCTAATCAGCCCTTAATCTAAAAGGTCCAAGGAGGGTTCATTTTTTCCCCTAATGATTCAAAACAACACAAAAGGTGACTTGTTATAGGTGTGGGGGAGACCACTTTGTGAGAGAATGCACTCAACCAACTACTTTAACAATAGAAGGAGCTTACTATAAGGATTGTGGAAGAGAACACTTAATTAAAGTCTACCCAAAAAATTAACAAAAATAAAACATAAACTCTCGCATTCCTCTAAAATCAGTGGAAATTCTAGAGAATATAGAAGATGAGAAAAACCATTAACACCCATACAACTAGTGAAAAGAGCACATGCAAGAGAATAGAAAATAACACAAAAAGAGGATAGAAGTGAATTGATGGTTTATGGAAAGAGAGGAGACCTAAACAGAAGGCCAAGTGGAAGAAAAAGATAGAAGATATAGAAAAAAGACACATACCAACATTCAAAAGACAGTGCAAGATCTAGATCTAACACAAAATCAAAACTGCAGCCATATAAAAAAGTTATCAAAGCCATTGGACACTTTAATAAGGGCATACAAAGCAAGACTAGAGGAAAGACCGAGTATTGCAGACCATGAAAAAGGAAACCCTATGCCTGACTTAAACAAAACAAATACAAAAACTATAGTTACAAACAAAAGAAGTATACAAGAAAAAGTATGGGAGGAATTGTTAAAAGACAAGATACAGAAAAACATGCTACACATAATGAGCGACAAGAGGAATACAAGAGAAGACCACAAAAAGAGGAGGACATATTGTTGAAAATGCAAGTCAAAATATCTGATCATTGCAAGATTCTATGCCAATGGGCTTCAAGAGAAATAATAATGGAAAACTCTCACTTCCATTATCTCTTGACAAAATCATTAGAAATATCTAGTATTGATATATATAGAGAACCAATCATGTAGATACCCATAGATAAAATTGGGGGATACTGTGAAGGAGAAGGGGGAAATACAATACTCTCAGTCCATTTTGGTGAAAAACAAACAAATAAAATTTTAGATAGTGGAGGTATTGTAGCCATCATGACTAAAAGGACTTGGGAAAAATGGGGGGCTCAACCAATTCACTCTACTAAAATGAAACTTCAACATCTTGATGGGCACATAGAAAAACCATTAGGAATATGGGAGAAATTGATAATAGAAATATCTAGAATTGAAATTGAACATACATTAACAATATTAGAATTTCCATAGCTCACCTCCTATGAGATTATCGTAGGAAGACCCTTTATGAGGCAA
Organism: Ceratopteris richardii; assembly: GCA_020310875.1. Classification (NCBI taxonomy): domain Eukaryota; kingdom Viridiplantae; phylum Streptophyta; class Polypodiopsida; order Polypodiales; family Pteridaceae; genus Ceratopteris; species Ceratopteris richardii. The sequence goes on along the minus strand of CM035409.1, from coordinate 135,916,652 downwards.
ATGCAAGTTGTTCAGGATTGGGGGAAAGATTGTCTTTATCTCCAAAATCAAGGGAATATCACCAAATTTAATATGAGAAGAGTAAGTTATTAGAACATATCTCCAAGAGAATGGAATAAAGTACATCATGAACATGGAAGTGTGACTGATTCAAACGATGGCAATCATAATGAAGCACCACTTTGGACATTTGCTTCTAGAACTAGAAAATTACCTAAAATATTTCTTTTAAGAAAAGAAGAGTGCATAGATGAGAGGAAGATGGAAGATACAAGGTACATTATCACATAAGTTTAATGATGAATATTTTGAACCATGTGGATTGGGCTAGATACTGTCTACTTTAGATGTAGCTAATGAGAACATGTGGGAATAAAATTTCACAATGAATAAGGGTATGATATTTTCTATATAGGATTTAGAATGATAAGAATGTTGGCATTCTAAGGTTTGATTACCATATGTTGGAAGTGGTATGGGCCCCAATAATAATAAATTCACAGGTTTATAGGATCTTCCAACAGATGAACCTTAACATACACACCCTAAGACTCAAAAATAGATGAGTGAGAGATAGAGAGAGAATAGACGAGATTTCAAGTGTAACAGTAAGTTTTGAGGCTCACCTACACTAACTTATATATGAATTACAATGTGTGTATATGATACTATGACATAAGAATCTTTTGCTTCAGCTTGCGTCCGCGAACGCCGATCACACAGAGATTCTTAATTGTTCGAACCACCCGACCACGCCCGAGCTGCCCTATTCTCATTATGAGACTCTCTTCTTAGTCACTTTGTCCATATGATATTACTCCAATTAGATGCCATGTGGCACGAGTGCCACCTCATCCAAGAGGATATACATCCATAATATGACATTTCCTTCCCCTTGAAAGCATTTTCGTCCTCGAAAATGTAGATGAAATGTCCACAATGGTAGAAGAAAGTGCTCGGACTCCCCTGAACCCCATGTACTCTATGTACATGGTCATCTCTGTGTATTGTTTCCCCGTATCCTTCCCCTTAAGAAGTCTCATATGAGATCATCTGAAAAGTGGGAAACCGTCTGAGTGGTGCCTACTATCTCCCATGTACACTTCACCTCCATACTATCACTCCCATAGCATACTACGTCATCCAAATGACCTAAGTCCATATGATGTATCCTCTATGGAGTAATAATATGAAAAGAAAGTGTAAAGTGCCAAACTTATAAGTTTGACCGTATTATAATGGAGATAATAAACCATAGAATCCTAAGAAATATAGAACAAAGTCCCATAACAAGTGACTTCAAACCCGTCTAAGACTAAATGATAGATTGCCCTCATAACACTCCAGGTCTTCTTAACCTTGAGTGTGCTCACAAGTAATAGTTTCCTCTAACTACCTTGTGACCATGCAATTCCATCATCTAGCTCATGGTAGTAAAATGCAATCTCTACATTTCACCAACCAAGAAGTCTGTGGTTTTTCGTCCATTACCTGTGGACTAAGTTCTATTGGAAGAGCATCTATTGGCACTTGTGCAAACTCTAATATTTCTCTTCCCTCTAGTTTGCCAGATGAATGCAAAAGCATTCCCCTTTTGAGATTCAGATAATCCCTAAGTACCGATCCTCCTAACTGATGTTTACTCATCATACTCATGATGTAACATCAACTAAGAGTTTGGTACCCTAATAGGTTAGATATATCCCTATCTCCTGGAAACTCAAAAGAGAAGTATCATCAATCTACTCCCAAGCTAACTAATGTCAATAACTAGATCATCTCATCTAGTCAAAGACCATCACTGGAAATAAACATAACTACTTCTCTCTAGAGTCTACAAGTGAGACTCAATCTAACCATCATGACTAACTGATCTCTCTCTTGTCTTTGATAGAAGAGTGCCACTTCTATCTAGACAACCTAAACGAGAAAGCGAAACTCTAGCAGTGGAAACTATTCCACTTTCCCTTTCCCTTTGAAAGAGATTGTGTTGAATCCATTTTCTCTACTGATCCATAGGTGAGAACATGCACATAAGTTCTCCATACTTTTCCTTCCAAAATAGTGGAGAATCATACTCCCATATGAAGGAAAATTAGATGGAAAAGTAGAGGAAATTAATTCCTTCTCAAATATAGATTAAGAGATGTTTTCAGAACACCTCTTCTATCTAAAGAAAAACATACTCTATTCTTCTCCTATGAAGAAATTATGTTTTCCTTTCCTTCTTTCTCTCCCAAAGTATAGGAGCTAAAGTGAGAGTACTGAACTAAAGTAAGATCCCTCATGGATCTCTGAGCTGATTCCCACTTTCTCCTTTCCTTAAAAGAGAAACTCATGAATTTATTTAGTCCTCTCTTCCATAACTAATGCATAATCCCTCATCACATATTCCTATGAAGATGGAGAACAGATCTCCGCTAACTAATGAAGGTGTATGTAGTGAAGAGTGGAGAAAATAAATTCCTAATAAGGGTCAAAGCCCTCTACTAAAATGGTCAGCAATGATGTGACATGATACCGTAAACATATGTGTATCCATAGTGAAGAACTATCTCTGCCAACCATACTCTATGCATGGATCTATACGATCCAATAACCTAATGGAATTATCCTTCCTGAAAGCACAACATGAGTATGTGATATCCATGGTGATAAAATCACCTACCACATTCTCTACTGGAAGAATAAATCTTCCCATACTGTGAAAGATAACTCCCAATCTTAAGGAGATGTCCACTAAGAGCTCTCCTCTGATCTAGTGAGACATGATGCCATGAATGATGAGTCCTTTTCTTCCTGGCCATAGAAGAAGAGTGCTCAAAGGGAAGTCATTTCCACCGTCCCATACCAGTGAAAACTTCTTCCAATTCATAGTATCATTCCTACACTAAACCGAATATATATATTCCATGTAAAGGAATATGTAGGTGGACTCTAATGAATCCCATATACTAACATCATATCAGTGGACTGAAATGAGTCCCATGTCCTCGAACTAGTTAGTTTGGTTCTAGTCAACAATGTGACAATGGATATCCCTTTTGTTCCAAACCAACTTGTTCCTAGGTACCAAGACTAAGCCTAGGTACCTCTCTGTAGATCCCAAGATACATATGTATGTATTGGGTACCCCAACTATTCCTGACTAAGGGATCTATGCTCTATACCATGGAGCTAGTGCCATGCCTATGGCCTTCCTAACCATCACTCGAATCACATAAGCATCCGTCGATGCTATCTCATGAAACCCATCTTTATGATCCCATCCATTTGGTTTCCTTAGTAGTGTAGCAAAAATGCTTCACTACTTGGTCAAGTGATGTGCATGAGTGAAACTAGTCACTCTTTGGGTATTCATCATGATACCCCATAGTCTCCTAATTCTACTGTGAGACTCTTGTGAAGATAAATAAATCTTCACTACCTTGGAGATTATCCTAAATGTATCTCCCGAGCCTGAATGCAACTTCCTGAACCTATAGGATTGCTTGTGCACATTACTAATGGTGAAGGTGTAGCTCCTTCCGTTAGCAATCCTATGGTCTAAATCCATAAGGATTATGTGTAGGGATCCTGTTACTACTGAAGTTGCCTTATATATAATACTCTGATGGTCCTAAGTCCATCAAATACATGCTTATAAGCATGCCTAAAACTTATTGATGTTTGCAGAAAGGCATGTTACTATGCCATAACACTCTTACCTAAAAGCAAGTGCGTATATAACGCCATGCGGTAAGAAAAATTTCGACAGCATTTCCCCAGGAAATGGAATCCCAAAAAAAATAAACCATAGCTCAGTGGCACTCAGGCCACCCATAAACATAGGGCTTGACAGGCCCATGGCATGCACGCCATAAACTTATATATGGATTCCATGACCTGCAAAAACACAAAAGTATTTGCTAGCAACCATTCTCGGTGTTGCATAGCCATATGGTTTCTGTAATCTTCTTTCCTGCAAACAATCAAAAAGTATACTTCCTACATGTTGATCCATACTTTTAAGAGCTTAAACAATGATCAACACTTGATGTATGCAATCCCATTCATGCATGTAGATACAGACATGCCATAACATAAATAAAATGCCAGAAAGCATAAAATATACGTCCCTGAGTAGTCTGATTTCGGAATCGCATCCATCCAATCGCTCTCGACAAGCTTCGAGACCTCTGCACCTTCCTCCTTAGGTCCTAACATAAACTTTGAAGTGTCCGAAAACATCGGAGCACTCCCCAAAACATAAAGCATGGTCAGTTGATTACAAAATTAATGCGAATTTAGCCAAAAAATGCATTAGTAATCCTTCTTTAGACCTGCAAAAATCACTTTAGGACCTGCAAATGTTCATAAACTGAATTATATAACATGTGCAAAGAAATCGAAGTGAAATTACTCAAATCGCCTTCCCGGTTTGAAAGATATGGCTCCCGGAAGGTAGTCGCCAAAAACTGTTCAGACTTTGCAGAGCTGTTCAGACCTGCAAAAATTTTTACTTTCCAAAATTTTATTTCATAAACTGAAATTAGACCTTGTGCTCTTCGAAACGAGCCATAGCACGTCCAATTTGGAGTTTTCTAGCCCAAGATATGGCCATTCCAAGTGGGACATGTCAACTAGTGGACTGTTGGAGGGGCTGGAAAAAGTGTAAAAATATAATTTTTGGGGTGCCCAAAAACATTCTTCCATCATGCAAATCCTAAAATTCTCTCCATAACCTCAGAGAGTGGTATATGAAGATGCTTGAGCCATTTTTTACCTTTCCAAATCCTCCCTTCATGCATGCTAATTTGCTCCCCAAAAGAGGCCTAAATCAAGATTTTGCTTTTATGCAAAAACTTAAATGGGAGCTCTTAGCAAGCTTCTAATCCACTCTAAATGTGGATTTCTCTTGGATTATATACAATAATCCATGGGAAGCCTCTAAATGATCTTTTTCTTACTCCAAGAAATGGAGTTTGGCAAAAGATTAATTTCTGAATTTTTCCAAAAAGTGCGGGAAGGGGGTCTTTGAGGAAGTAAACTTCCTCCTTCACTTATCATTTTGATGAATCTAATGATTCGCCTAAGAAGTCCATACACCATACTCTCAGTAAATATACTTTTTCTCATCCATCCATAGCTATAGCACCTATTTTTCCCTCTTCCAAAATGGGAATTTCTTAGATTTAGGTGCTGAAATTTTTTGTCAAACTGTGATGGAAGGGGGTTTTGTGGAGCTTCAAACTCCCATCAAACTGAGGTATCTTTTAGATTTCTTGATCTTTCATGGAAGTCAATACACTATACTATGGGTGTGCATGGTTTTTTCCATAAATCCATGAAAAAACCCGCTTCATTTCCCCTTCCCAAAATGGCTATTTATCAAAAATAGCTCCTGAAAATTATGCAAAAATCATAAAAATAGAGTATTTTAGAGATACTCTAAACTTGGCCTTCTTGTATTTGGAGGGAATCTTTGATCCTAGATGAGAATATATATACCTCATACTCTCCGTACATGTGATTTCCCTCCCGGATCTTGGCCTCCTAACAGTTCATGGTGCTTCTCGAAAATGCAAACCTCTCAAAATTGAAATAATAATACCTGTGATTAACATGAAGCTCCATGCCCAATTAAATTTGGAATCAAGACCTTGGACAAGTCCTGGAGTATATGCTCCTCATTCGTAGACTCTTCATATGCAGCAGGTACATCCCATCCGTATCTCTTTTCGTCTCTTCTTGATCTTCATTGAAAGTTGCCTTTACCTCATGTCCTTTCAACTTTATGTGGCTCCAAAATCAATGACAAAGAAGACAATAAGACCCTCTCTCTTCAAGATACTTGAGAGAGCTCAATAGAATCTCCGAGCATTGACAGGCAGTCGTCCTTCTATGAGCTTAATAAAATCTCCAAGCGTTATCAGACGGACATCCTTTTGTCTACTACAGACATTAATATAGCATATTGCAATGCTTTCTAGAACATGAAGTCGTGGATGGTGCCATGGGTAGACGATTTGCCTCCCAAACGGGTGGCGAGAGATCAAATCCTGCCTCCGCCACTGCTCAAGTTTGCTCAAGAATGGATCGCGATAAGCTCTGATACCAATATGACATAAGACTCTTTTGCTTCAGCTTGCGTCCGCGAACGCCGATCACACAGAGATTCTTAATTGTTCGAACCACCCGACCACGCCCGAGCTGCCCTATTCTCATTATGAGACTCTCTTCTTAGTCACTTTGTCCATATGATATTACTCCAATTAGATGCCATATGGCACGAGTGCCACCTCATCCAAGAGGATATACATCCATAATATGACAGATACAAACTGACAATATCTATATCTGGGCAAAAATAGGAACTAGATACAAGAGATTGTGTGCCTAAGAGGTATGAAGAGTGTGTGTGTGAGAATATGGAGAATACGAATAGTTTAGAACTATTTTACAGCAAACCCGAATTCTGATCAACCTAAAACAGAAACGAGTGTCCTAGCAAGTGTGAATGAAAATAGACTTGCTGCTCATAGTAAATCAACAACGGATGTTGATGGTATGCTGACAAAATCTCCTCCAAATAATCACCAAGATGTAGACCACAACTCCTCCAAGAGTGTGAGAACTCCTCCAAGATGGTCTCCAATATCTCCTCCTTGCTTGATAAGATACTCCTTGATCACCTCCAAGAGCTTCTTGAGTGATTGAGTGATACTAAACAATGAGGATGGCTCCTTCTTTTATAGCTAGAGTATTTCTTGAAAAGCACAAGTAAAAAGCAATAAAACGTGATCATCATATGATTGCTCCGAAAGCAATCTCTTGCAGAATCGTCATTCATTTGGTTTTCCAAAAGAAATCTCATCGCGTTGTTGCTAGCGGGATTTGAACTTTCATCCCTAGTTTGAGAGCACCACGATCTATCCACGCTACCACGTGCTTTTTCTTGTAGAACGTATATAGAGAACATATATTATAATGATTTTCCAACAGTTTCGGACCATTGTTGGACATTGCTTTGAACAATCCCCCCTTCAATGTCACAATGGTACAAGGTGCAATAACATGCAAAAATTTTGATGTGTGCAAATATCTCTTAACTGATTTTCACTGAATCTTGAGCTGATTGTCTATGAAATAGGCTTAGAATCTGTCATCTCAAACCTTTCCAATAAATTCTCAATGTATTTCTGTTGTGTCATGTAGATACACTCATCTCTGTACCTGAACTGAATCCTAGACTTGTGATTATCACATCACTTTGAAGTGCATCTTGAACACTAGCGGGTTCATTCTCAACTGAACTAAGTGCTAAAACATTATGAATCTCAAAATGTTCTGCATAATTTACCTGGTCTTCTTGCTGTTTCCTGGTCTCACTTTTGGTTCTTCTAATGTATTCCTGTATACCACTATACTTCCAAGTTTGATATAACCACTTTGGCATAATCGTAAAAAGTAATGGTATATCTTCTGGTTCTTCAGTATCTCTTTCTTCTGGAACTCTAGAACCTTCTCCAACCTTATAAGTTGGAACTTCAAGAGGTACTGATGATGGACTAGGTATTGATGTAGGTAATGAAATTCTATCTTCACTAGTATCTCTTAGGATTTGAGTAGGTTCATCACCCCCATTGTATTGCTGAATGTAAGCATCCAAATTCCTTCTAAAAAATGCATAGTCATCTGCTTTTATGAAATCTGGAATATCTTGCTTCTTATCATAAACCTGACTTTCTGCAATATATGCATTGTGTGAGAGTAGGATATCACCTATATCTGGAATATAGAATCTATATCACTTGCTTTCAATTGCATAACCAATAAAGACCACTTTAATGGCTTTTACATCAACCTTACCATGATCCTTCTTCTCAATGTGAACATAAGCTGGGGAACCAAAACCTTTTAAGTAACTCATATTGGGTTTCTTCCTAAAATATGCTTCATAAGGTGTAATGACCTTCAAAGCTTTTGTGGAAGACCTATTCAGAATGTGATTAGCTGTATGTACTGCATCAAACCAAAAATTAGGAGAAAGCCTTTTGGATGACATCATTCTATGCATCATCTCAACAAGTATCCTATTCTTTCTCTCTGCAACACCATTCTGTTCTGGCGTGTAAGCAATAGTGAGTTGATGAGAGATACCTTTGTCTTCTAAAAAAGACTTAAAGTCTTTAGACATGTACTCTCCTCCTCTATGACTTCTACAAAATCTGGATCTTTGACTGACTTTCATTTTCAACCATAGCTAAGAACTTCTTGAAAGTGAGAAAAACCTCTGACTTCACTTTAAGACCGTAAATCCATGAATATCTTGAGAAATCATCTATGAACATAACAAAGTACTTGTAACCTTGAATAAAATCTGTTCACATCAGACCATTCACATTTGAATGTATGATCTGCAACTTCCTTCATGTTACCGTTAGTGTCCATGTGAAAGGCCAAATGGCCATCGGACACTTCTTTGTATATGTTCTTTAATAAAACATATAGTGGCCTGGTCAATCACAGACTGTAAGTTCGACCGAATTTGTAAGACCTAAGAAGTCTGTCTTCGTGCTCCCTGTGTACTGTGTTTTCTGCGTATTCTACAACATCTGTGCGGAGTACTGTGTGTGGCGTCAGGAGCTCGGTTTTCTACTCCGAGCATATCGTCGTGGAGCTCTCGAGAAGGAGAGTGCAGTGTGGTGCACGCCATCGAAATACTTCACTAGTATCAGAGCAGTTCGAGGCAAAAAGCTTTGTTCCTTTTGTGCGAGCAAAGCGAGCACCCCCCCCCCCCCCAGGCTTTCTCCAAGGCTTACGACTAAGGTGGCGACCAAGGCATAGACCTTGGCATACCTTGTCATCCGAGTCACTGAAGTCACCGTTGGTGCCGTTGGCGCCGCGCGAGGGAGGACCTCAACGATCAAGGAATATAGAGGTTCCCGGTACTTCCCGGGAGGTCACCCATCCCAGTACTATTCCCCCTAGAGCTCGCTTAACCGTGGCAATCTCTTGCCACTAAGCTACACTCTTGTGGTGTTTGAAGAAGGGGAAAGACTAAGGTTGACATTACCTTGAACAAGTTTTGGTCCCTCAAAGCTTCATTTTTGCTTTTAAAGCCTATTTCTGAAGCAATTTTGGGGTGTTTTTGGAGCCATTTCTGAGTCCTTTCGCACGTAGTTCTCTTCACACAGGTCCAAGAACATCAAGAAGAGTGTTCCTTGTACTTCTCAGACAATAAATATCAACCTTTGGGGCTGTATTTTCAGCCACACTCGTAAAACTACAGGTTTCTCGAGGGGTTTTCAGTTTTGGTGGGAGCAGTCGCTGCAAATTTATGCAGGTTTTTAAAGCCTAAAACATCAGAGTTGACAGACACTTGCAGGTGTTATTGGCTAGTTTTTTGGGCTGTGTATTCAGCCTTTCAGTGTCATTTTACTGCATATATTGAGCACATACACACCATGTACGCTTCTGTGGATACCGCTTATGTACGTCCATGTGGGCATTGATATAGCAATTACGTTCTTTGCATAAAGCCTTTTACATTTGATAAAGAGGGTCGTGGTGAGGTTTTCTTAACTGAGAGACACCCAGATGTCGGGTCTCTTCGGTGATGCAGGTGGAAGACTTACCCAGCCTCGCCATAGGAGATGTATGATAGTTGTTCATAGGTGCTCGATAAGCCTAGTTGGCTTCTATTGGGTAACTGATTATATGCAGTGGAGTCAGTGATTCACTATGCAGGTAGACATGTTAGTACTTGCAGTTTTATGATACTTTGACACTGGTCATATGCTAATTTTGCAGAGGATACTCTGCTAAAATTTTTCCAGATTTCTGGTTTAGTCAACTATATAGTGGTCGATTTGCTCCTTGATACACTTATTTGTTGGTGTTTGGACTCTTCTAGCTCCATTATCATTCTATTCAGTTCTCTACGATCATGGCATCAGAGGTCTCAGGCACATCCAGTGGATCAGGGTCTAGTGCTAGCGTTCCGAGGAGGAGCTATAACTTGCAGGGCAAAGACCATTTTGAGATCTGAAAATTTGATGGCACAAACTTTGCTCTATGGAAGAATCAGATTAAAGATGTGCTGATTCAAAGAAGGCAATGGAAGCCAGTAAATGGGATTTCAAAGAAGCCTGCTGACATGGATGAAGATGATTGGGATGAGTTAGATGAAATGGCCAGGTCTACCATTCGCTTGCACCTAGCAGATAATGTTTACTTTACAGTATTAGACTGTGAAAGTGCAGAGGAGCTTGGGAAGAAGTTATGCAATACATATGAAAAAGAGACGGCATCAAATAAAGTATATCTGATGAGAAAATTATACGACCTTGAAGGACACAGATAGTGTTGTTGCTCATCTAAATGAGTTTGATGCCATATTCTCCCAGTTACAGGCTCAGAAAATGGATATGGACAATGAAATGAGCAATATTGCTGTTATGCACCCTGCCATCATCATGGGATACATTTTGCACAGCTATTAGCAATAGTGCACCAGGTGGTAAACTCGTCTATGATGACATATGTGGAGCACTCTTGAGTGAGGAGATTCGTAGAAAATCTATGGTTTGCACTCAGAGTGGAGATGCATATAATGTTCGTGATTCTTACCAAGGAAAGAATCAACAACGTGGCAGGAGCAAGAACAAGGAAAAGAATGGTCAGCGGAATAAGAGCAGAAGTAAATCAAGGAAGAGGGATATTGAATGCCATTATTGTCATAAGAAAGGACACATGAAGAAAGACTGTTATGCATTAAAGAATGCTAAAGGTAAAGGACAGAATGTTGATGGGCATGTTAAACAGTTACTTGCACCATCTACTTCGACTGTGAAGATTGAAGAAATTAATGCTATTTCTGATGATGCTGATGTGTTGACACTTGATAGTACTGTGCCATCTGAGGCACTTATGGCTGATTCTCTTTCCCACACCTGGCTGCTAGATTCTGGTGCTTCTTTCCATGTGACACCACATAGAGAATGGTTCTCTAATTATGCAGCAAAGTCTGTTGGTACCGTGAGACTTGGTGACTCTTACCAGTGTGATGTTGTGGGGATTGGAGATGTGGTTGTGCAGTTCATTGACGGTTCAAAATTTACTATGCATAATGTATGCCATGTACCTCAGTTATCACGTAGTTTGATGTCAGTTGGTCAACTTGATGACCTTGGTTACAAGGTGGTCTTCTATGCTTAGTCCTTTCGTATATCAAAGGGCAATATGGTTATTGCAAAAGGAAGGAAAGTTGGCTCACTTTACCGTTTATTTGTATCACAGAAAGAACACTTGTTAGTTGTTACTGAACAGCCTATGGCTTGTATTTGGCATGGTCGTTTGGGCCATATATCTCGTAGTGGAATGGAAAATCTTTCTCGTTCTGGCTACTTACCTGTGTTATCTTTCTCTGATTTTTCATTTTGTGAGCATTGTCAATATGGAAAGCAAACCAGAAATGTGCATAAAACGCACATTGACTCTTCAATTCAGCCTTTAGATCTTATTCATACAGATGTGTGTGGTCCTATGCCCACTAGGTCCTTAGGTAGTTCTCTTTACTTTGTCACTTTCATAGATGATGCTACTAGAAAAGTCTGGGTATATCCTATCAAATTGAAGGATGATTGTTGGCATACAAAGCAACAGAGGAGTCATGCACAATACGGCAACAAGGCCAAATCATTTTTTCCCATGGATTATTTACAACTCAAGTGATTTTAATCACTACACAAACATTGTAAATCCCGTTTTTGGTAGAATAGACTCCATTTTGTGCAAGCCGAGGAGTCCTCGAGCTTGAGGAGTATTAGAAGTACCATCGTACCAATTTTCATAATTTTTAGACTTCGTTTGAGCCCTCAAATAAGCCCTGGAACTTAATTTTTAACTAGGCCGGACACTAGGTCTGGACAGGGCCAAAACTAGTCAAAAAACTATAAAAAGAGCTAGAGAGCTCATTTTTGGGGTTAGATTGTTTGTGAATTGAGCTTATGTAAGAGATCTTTTGATTAATGCAAAGAACTCCATTGTTCCTCTCCTTGTTCTTGCCTTGTGTGCGCGTGTGTGTGTATGTGTGTGCATGCTTGTGTGCTTCTCACTCACGCACTTGTGTCTTCACTTGCTCATAGTCTTCATACTAGTCCTCACGTCTCCACGGATTGACAATTATGAGGTGAATCTTCTCACGTTGGTACTCACCATTGTGCTAGAGTGACACCAAATTTGGCGCCGTTGCCGGGGAGAGAGCTTCGAGGACGAGCGTGTGATGGTAAGACGTCGAGTTGAGACATTGGAGTTATAGGTAATATCCTTCTTTTTCTTAATTTTTCTTCATTTTTTTCCTTACTTTCGCATCACCATCATCACCATCATCATCTCCACCATCTCCCACCTCCATCTCCATCTCCACAAAAAATTTCAGTTTTTTGGTCATATTACACCCCCCACCTCATTTCCCTCATTTCATTGTGAGAGAGAGCGAGAGAGAGCTTGCATGTTATCTGTTTTTGGTGTGTTTTTGAGCTTTTGTTGCAGGAACTAGCTGTACCACCTTCTCCAGCAGTGTGCGCAGGTACGACAGACTCTGCACAGGTCCCGGGACGACGACCTCTGTCTGTCGCGACAGACAGAAAAACTTAAAATTTTGTGAATGCATGTTTGGCACGGTAACCTACACCATTAGGGCACTCTAAATCACTAGAAGTTTCTCAAAAATTTGTGTTTTTTCAGTCTATCGCGACAGACACTGTCTATCGCGACAGACACCGTCTATCGCGACAGACACCGTCTATCGCGACAGATAGAAATCCACGATAGACCCCGTCTATCGCGACAGACACCGTCTATCACGACAGTCCGAAATTCCACGACAGACAACGTCTATCGCGACAGACACCGTCTATTGCGACAGACACCGTCTATCGCGACAGACCGAAATTCCACGACAGACAGCGTCTATCACGATAGACACCGTCTATCGCGACAGACCAAAATTCCACGATAGACACCGTCTATCGCGACAGACCGAAATTCCACGACAGACAGCGTCTATCGCGACAGACACCGTCTATCGCGACAGACCAAAATTCCACGATAGACACCGTCTATCGCGACAGACACCGTCTATCGCGACAGACCAAAATTCCACGATAGACACCGTCTATCGCGACAGACACCGTCTATCGCGACAGACACCGTCTATCGCGACAGACACCGTCTATCGCGACAGACAGAAATCCACGATAGACACCGTCTATCGCGACAGACACCGTCTATCGCGACAGACACCGTCTATCGCGACAGACAGCCCCCACGATAGTTTGTGTCTATCGCGACAGACAGACATTTTCGGCAAAAATTAAGGGGTAAATTTTTGGAAATTTAGGCTAAATTTTGGGCATATTTGCACTCTCAAATACTCATACACTTACAAAGGCCTTAGAAAAATGCATTAAAACCCCTGAAAGGTTCTGTTTGTCTAGTTAACCCCCTAAACCCTGAACGGTCATAAGTTTTTCATACGAAATCCATTTTTTGAGCTCTAGGGCTTGTCGGAAAGCTCACACATAGGGCTTGTGGGAAGTTGACACACAGAGGGGTAGAAACACCAAGGGAGCTCTAGAGGAAATTTCTAGCAACACAAAAGGGGGAACAAGGGTCATTAAAAAAGTGTCTGAAATAAATTGTCTGTCAATTGAAAGGTCAACTTGGAGCTAATCTTGAGACTGATGCAGGTCTATTGAGAAGCAATTGAGAGCGTCCAAGCAAGGGTTTTGCGCAAGCTTGAGAATCAACTTCTCGAGCACTAAAGAGCAAGGTTCAACAAGAAAGGTCGGAATACTCTCAACTCCTCTTCGTCAATTCCTAGCTTAGGCTAAGAACGATTAGAAGTAGGAGTAAGTCAGGGCGACGATAGGCAACTATCAAGTTGAAGCATACCTAAACTTTCAAGCTCAAGCTAAGGGCATAATCCTTGTACTGTCGAGAATTTTAAAGGGAAAGAACTTAACGTGGAACGATCAACTGTAAGTGCGAAACAACATTCAAATATTCCTGACGACGTGATATCAGACAAGACCTTAAACACGATAAAATAACTAAAAAAAAAAAAAACCAAGCGACTAATATAAAGTAACTAGCAACGAGGTTGTACTCTGGGCAAAGAACTGTGCTACTTAGATAGGCATATGAACCTTAGATCAGGACGACATCTAGTAAGGGAGAGACAAAGCCTCAGATCTTCAGAGGCCAGTGTTAACCACACTGCTAGGTCTTGGGCCCAACAGTTGAGCCACCACTTGTACTACCCTCGCTCTGAGACCAGTGAGTCAGAGATGTCTCAAGGCATGGACAGACCTACAGGAAGTTCAAGAGTGCCTTACTTGCACAGGGTAGAAGGCCCTTACAAAACACAGTTGGAATACCTTAGGACCAACCGATTAGGTGCTAGCATCTATGAGGACGGCCTAGGAAGATCTGTGGTCCAGATTAAAAACCCTGACCAATCCATAGGACTAGAGCACCCAGCTCTCAAGTTTGAAAACGGTGCATACCTGGACAAAGAAGGAACCATATACGTAGTCACCAGTCACCCAGATAGGACAGATGAATTTGGAAATGTAATCTCAGAAGCGGACTTAGGTGACTTGGAACAAGGAAACATGGGAGTAGAACCTAGAACACCCCGAGGCAAATCTGTTCTCACTAGAATTATCACACCTGAGTGGGTTCCCCAAGACAACAAGAGCATAGAGTTGCTCCTCAATCGAGAAACTGACGAAGCCTTCTGGAGGTATAAATCTAATCAGCCAACTGATATAGGAACAATCATGATCTATGAGTTTAAGGATCCTGATAGCCCAGGCAGAGTGACCTACTTAGATCACACTTCGGAAAGGATCTTTGTGGTGACAGAAAATGATAGGCATGCTTACACTTGGAAGGGTGAATTCATTTTCCCTCAACCAAGGTCGAATGTATCCTATGGTCACCCTGGAGCTGGAACATCCCAAACTCATGGAATGCAAAGAGACAGAAGTAGAGATAGACCAGAAGTAAGCTTTGCCAATCCAGTGGGCAGAGAAAGAACGAGGACGGAGACGAATAGGGTAGAACCTGAGGTGCTTAGAGCTCACAGGAACCAAAGAAATGTGGATGGATTCCCTCTGCCGAGACCTAGAGAGCACGCAAGAACTCTGAGACCGACTCAGCTAGTTAAGTCCATGAAGAATTACTTTGATGGCACAGGAGATCCCTATGATCATGTGGCGGAGTTCAAGCAAGTCTTGAGAGCTGAACAAGTGGAGGATCTATTCACGCAGTACAATGCCTTCGGTCTAACCCTTAGGAACACAGCACTTATATGGTTTCAGCCATTGGATGAGCGCCAGTTCAGGAGCATAGACCAACTCCTAGAAGCATTTATTATTGAATTCTCCAAGAGTGGCATAAGACACAATACCTCCTCACTGATTCACAGCTTCAAGCAAACCCCTCAAGAGACTGTGAGACTTGCAGGAAGAAGATTTAGGCAATACCTTGAAAGATGTGCTGTTTCGGAGCTACCCACATCTGCCAAACAAGTAGCCTTATTCCTTGATGGATTGCTGAGTACAAAATTGAGATCCTATGTGTATCTGAAAGACCCTAGGACTATAGAAGAGTGTGTACGCATGTGCATTGACATTGAAGATAACCTAGGGGAAGAACTAGAGCTTTCCAAAATCTACAAAGATTCAGATAGTGCATCTAGTCACTCTTCCACGCAATCCACATCAATTGAGGAACTCGCAGAGAAAGTAGCTCAGAAATTAGGGGTAACTAGTAAACAAATCCCAAGGTTTGCCCCTGTGAAAAGGTGCTACACTTGTGGTGGTGACCACATGGCGAATGTCTTCCCCATTATGGCTCAGCCCCAAGTAAATCCTAGTAGCCAGTACTGCACCATAGAACGGAGATACACCAATCACACCGCACAAGATTGCCCATACAACAAGCAGGCAGTTAGGCAACACCACCCTCAGCCATACCCTCAGCAGGGAAGATACCAGAACCCGTACCCTCCACAACCATATGGCAGGCCACAACAAAATTTTCAACCACAATATCAAAACCAACAAAGGCCTCAGCCTGTGCTAGCACAACAACCCCCAGCCCCAGCTAATGTGATTCCGGTAAAGTATACTGCTGCAGAAGAGAACGTGAATAGAGCTATAGTCCCTGTAACATCCTTGCTTTCTGAAAGTGACCCGAGTGACCATAGCTTTGATTCTACACATGTTGATAGCCCCCAGGCCTACTACATGCAGTCTCCTGAGCATGGTGAGTCCTATTATAGCGAAGAGACAAACGAACCTAGTTGGGAGTCAGATTACACGAACGTCATGTATGCAAACCCCAATCCTAGGCCTCAATCTAGGCAAGTAAGACCTCCATTCCTAAGAGGACCGTGCTACAGATGCCAAGGAGATCACTTCATTCGTGATTGCCCCTTACCTCCACTTACACAAAACCAGTCAGTGACGATCCAAGGCTTTTGCCAAGATTGTGGAAAAGAGCATCTCTTACGAGATTGCCCAAAGAACCCCAATAATATGCCAAAAATCACACCCATCAACGTTATTGAGTTAGTGGTAGATTCCAGCGGAAGTGTTACTTCCACTGCACCCGTACAGGTAGTCACGAGAGCTCAAGCAGTGAAGCAAAACCAAGGGGTAGGCAAGGAAAAGAGCCCAGACGCTAGCGATACTGAGAGCCAAAATAAAAAGAGAACAAGAGCTTGGAGAGATAGCCGCGAACGCATGAAAAGGCAATGGGCAAAGAAGATGAGTGAACTTGAGGAAAGTCTACGAGAAACCAAGGCTAAAATCATAGAGATCACATCTCAACCGCACTCTCACACATTCCCACTGCTACCATCCCCATCACCCTCCATCCCTCCACCCTCTAAGACACCCCACGTAACCCACCCACCACCCCAAACAGGATCAGTATTAGCTGATCCCACTCCTGAAGACATAGACATGATGCTTAAGGCATATCAGGCCAGAATCCAAGAAGGGCCAAACGTCACGGATCATGACAAGTGCTATCCCAGAGCTGACCTAGAGATAGAAAGAACCAAGCTGTGCATGAAAATGGTCGCATTGGCTCAGACTATGTTTGAAGCCAGTCGCCTTTTCAATTACTCGGGCTCAGCCAAGACGCAATTACACTTGGATGGATTCCTAGAGAAGTTAGAGGGAATAATTGCAAGATCTGCCAAGGAAGAAAAAAATCAAGAAAAAGATAAAGCAAGCAAAAACATGAACCATCCCCCATCGGAAGTTTATGTGGCCAATTCCACTAAACCAGACAACTTCCCCTCCTTAGAAAGAATAGAGAGGCTAATTGCACAATCAGAAAAGGAACCTGCCCCTCAAAGAAAGGAAAGGGCGAGAGAACAGATAAGCACGCCTCTTCAGGAAGCCCATGTGCCTCCTCAAGAAGCTTATCTTCCCCCCCAAAAGGCACATGAGCCTCCCTCGAAAGCTTGCATACCTCCACAGGTTGCCTACATTCCTTCTCAGGGAGCGTATGAGCCTGTTCGGAAAAGTAATAGAATGAGTAACCCTCCCCAAGAAGCTTGTGCTCCAGCCATCTATGAGAACGAGGAGAGAGCCAACGATAGAATAAGCCCTCCTTCCCAGGTTGCTTATGCGCCTAATTCTACGGAGCCAGACACTCCTTCTTCTATGAATCGGTTTGCACCAGACTTCCTACGAGAGATTCAAGAAGACAAATGGGATAACGAAAGTGAAGTCGCCCCTCCCTTTGAACTTGTGGATGATGCACACGACCAATTCCCACAAGACATCCCATCTATTTACGGGGAACATTAGAGTACTCAATCTCACGAGAGATTGGACTTTGAATCTAATTCCATACAAGAGTTACCCCACTTCACAGGACCATGGGAAGCAAAGTCCACCTGTATGAGAGCACCTACAGTCATGGTAAGAAACGAAGATTCAGTCATACCTAGGAACACAGAGGTAGTGAAGAATACTAACGTGTAGTGTAATCTCAAGTTAGAAGAGCTACTCAAGGTTAGACCTGAATTATGGAAACATGTAGCCAAACAAGTACCAGAGATAGCAAAACCTCGTTCCCAGATAGGATCCCATAGGACAGTGCCAGAAATTCCCTTGGATAAGATAGGAGATATGTGTGAAGGTGAAGAAGGGAACACCTATCTTCCCATCACCCACCAGGAGTACACCACCAAGGCAATTTTGGACTCGGGTGCAGGAGTTGCAATTGCCACTACTTCCCTATGGAAGCGTTGGGGCAAGCCGGCACTCAGGCCAACGAGGATGAAATTGCAAATGGCCGATGGTCACATAGAGAGACCCCTAGGATTGCTAGAAGGAATAACTCTCACCACTTGTGGTGTCGAGTTTGAGCATACATTTGCCATATGCGACTTCAGCAAAAATCATGCCTATGAGATGATTTTGGGAAGGCCATTTATGCGACAGTTGCAAGTGGTACATGATTGGGGAACCAACTCCTTGTATTTGCAACACTTGGGTGTTACGACCAAAGTCAATCTCAAGGATTATTCTCATAGAGATGTCCCTCCTATCCAATGGAATCCCATCCATAGAGCCAAAGATGATACAGAATCGGTGCATTCCATAGGGTCTGGATCCTCATGGATGCATGAAGACACTCACTTATGGATGTGCAAGGTAGTAGTAGAAGAAGAGAAGAGAGAGAAAGCCAGAGAGGTAGGTGCGAAAGAAACCCATAGATCAATCCAAGACCCAGCCTATGCACCTGTAGTTTTTCCAGACGAAGAATTTGAACCTCACGGTTGGGCAGAAATTTTAGCAACAATGGACGTAGCCATCAATGAAGAACAATGGACACCTCACTGTGATGAGGATGGCTATGACATTTCAGTCTTCTCCATAGAGCCAATCATGGGAGAGGCAGTTCTAGAAGAATGCGAACCTAGCCCTGATGCATTTGAGGATGCAAGTGACTCCGATCTAGAGTCAATCATTATGGACCCACCATTTGCATCAGATGAAGAATACTTCCATGAAGTAGAATTTCAACCCCAGAGGCATGGAGAGGTTACAAATGATGTAAGATTAGCAACACATGTGACCCCGAAGGAAGAAGGAAAGAAACGAAAGAAGAGAGAAGCCTCACCAGAAGAGGAAGAATCTTTGTTTGAGGTCCCAGAAAATTTTAAGAAATATGAGATAGATGACAGGAGAGTCATGATAAGAATGCCTAAACGAGAGGCACAATCAGGAGAGGCCTATGATAACAAAGAAACCACCAAGAAAATAGTAGTGGCCCTAGAAGAAGGAGAGGAGAGATGCACGTACATAGGCCATGACCTAACAGAGGAAGAAGAGCATGCGTTGATAGCCTTGCTAAGAGAATACAGAGATGTATTCGCTTGGAGTTACAAGGATTTGAAAGGTGTTGACCCCGATATATGCTCACACACTATCCCCATGACCTCAGATGCTAAACCCTCTAAGCAAAAGCCCTATACTTATAACGATAATTACGCTGCTAAGATCAAAGAAGAGATAGATAGATTGGTTGAAGCTGGATTTATCTATGAAATTGAGCACACTGAATGGGTATCCCCCATCGTAGTGGTGCCCAAGAAGAATGGCAAGCTGCGTGTGTGCATTAACTTGAAAAAGGTTAATGCAGCCACAATTCGAGATAACTATCCGCTTCCCATCACAGAACATCTCTTAGAAAGAGTGGCAGGCAAGGAAGTGTACAGCTTCCTTGATGGATTTTCAGGCTACAATCAAGTAGCCATAGCCCCAGAGGATCAGCATAAGACAGCCTTTGCCACAGAATGGGGCATTTTTGCTTTTAGAGTAATGCCATTTGGGCTTACCAATGCACCAGCTACCTTCCAGAGGCTGATGTGCCATGTGTTTAAGGAGTTCCTGAGGAAGAGTTTAGAAGTCTACGTTGATGATCTTTGTGCTCATTCCAACATTAGACAAACCCATATCCCTGAACTCAGACAAATCTTTGACAAATGTAGAGAATATCAAGTTTGCCTGAACCCAGAAAAGTGCGTTTTTATGGTCAGGCAAGGCAAGATTCTAGGACACATAGTGTCAAAGAATGGCATATCTACCGACGAAGAAAAAGTGAGAGCCATAGCAGAGCTACCTAGGCCAAAGAATGTCAAGGAAGTACAAGCTTTCATGGGGCATTGTGGTTATTACCGATGATTTATACACATGTATGCTGTCATTGCAAAGCCCATGTACGGGCTTCTGACTAACTTTGAGTGGACGGATGAATGTGAGAATTCCTTCCAGGAGCTTAAACGAAGATTATGTTCAGCACCAATCTTGACCACACCAGATTGGAATAAACCATTCCATGTTCATGTGGATGCATCCAATTATGCCATTGGTTGTGTACTTGCTCAACCTACTGGTGAAGGTAATATGGATCTTCCAATTGCCTATGCCAGTAGACAATTGAATGCGGCTGAACGGAATTACACCACTACAGAGCGAGAAGGATTAGGCATGGTATATGCAGTTAAGAAATTTAGACATTATTTGCTTGCAAATAAGTTTAAATTTTTTACGGATCATCAAGCATTGCTATACCTCGTAAACAAGCCTTGTAATACAGGAAGATTAGTGAGATGGTTTCTCTTGCTAATGGAATATGATTTTGAGGTTGTGGTCATTTAAGAGCAGATCATCTCTCTAGGCTCACATCGGGAGAAGCCCCACAAGGAGTATCGGATGATCTTCCTGATGCTTACTTGTTTAATTTGGAAGTGGTGCCGCAGTGGGCCAAGCCATTGGTACCAGTATTGACATACGGGCCTAATCATCCAGTGGTAAACACACGGAATAGAGAGATCGTAAAAGCCCAAAAGTACCACATCATGGCAGGAAGTATGTACAAGCACATAGATCAAGGGATCTTGGCTTGTTGTGTAGAAGAGGATGAGTACGCTAAATGGTTGCAATTAGCACATGTAGGTGCGTTAGAGCAACACTACTCAAAGCAACGAACTTTACAGACCCTAAAGAGACTCGGAGTACATTGGCCAACTATGGAAGCTGACGTCCAAAAGTTGTGCAAGGAATGCCCAATCTGTTGCACTAAACCACCAGTGGAACACGCCACTCTTTATCAAGTATCCATTGTGCCAGATTGGAGCGAACCTCTAGTATCCTTCCTGAGGACAAACACATTCCTGCCAGACATGACTCTGGCTAGGAAAAGGAGTTTAGAACAAGAAGCCCTGGATTACTCACTCATTGGTGATAATCTATACAAGCGTGGTAAAGATGGTTACCTGAGGCTATGTGTCCATGAAAGTGAATATCTTAAGATCTTAGAAACTGCTCACCAAGGTGTAGCAGGAGGACACTTTGGACCGGATCGGGTGATCAAGGCAATACTATTTGTGGGTTTCTGGTGGCCTACCCTTCACATGGATGCACATACCTATGTGAAACGGTGTGATGTCTGTCAGAGGACTCAGTATCCTATACGCAAAGATGAGATGCCACTGAACCTATGATGGGTGGACGTGCATTCTCTAAGTGGGGAATAGACTTCGTAGGTCCTATTAATCGCCCAGCTAAAGGTTCTCATGCGGAATACATCATTGTTGCAACAGATTATCTCACCAAGTGGGTAGAGGTAAAGGCTACGACAAAGAACGATGCTCAAACAACTGCCAAATTCTTGTTTGAGAATGTATTCACAAGATACGGGCTACCTATCAAGCTTGTAAGTGATAGAGGCACTCATTTCTTAAATGAAGTGATTGAAAATCTACTCCAAGAATTCTTGGTAATACACAAGAAGTCTGCCCCCTATCACCCTCAAGCTAATGGACAAGCTGAGAGCACTAATAAGATCTTATGCGATGTACTGACGAAATTAGTGAACACTAAACGCTCTGATTGGGACAAACAGTTACATCATGCTGTTTGGGCATACCGAGTTGCCTACAAAACGGTACTCCAAGCCACCCCCTTTCAGATGGTATTCGGTCAAAACGCTGTGTTACCCTTGGACTTCTTGATCCCTACATTGAGAGTAGCACAAGAGCACGAATGGACAGGTCATGAGCTCTCCTCTAGGATCTTTGACCTTGAACGATTAGGAGAAACAAGACTGAGAGCAGCTGCAGGAATATATGCAGCCAAGAAGAGACAGAAGGCATATTTCGATGCCCATGTGAAGGATAAAGGCTTGAAAGCAGGAGATCTAGTCTTAGTCTATACACTGAAACAACACGCGAGGAAGCTAGAAAAGAGAGGCTACGGACCTATGATTATCAATAGGATCTCCACGAGTGGAGCAGTACAATTAGCCACGTTAGAGGGTGATGTTCTCCCAAACTATATTAGCGGTTGCAGAGTCAAGTTGTATCAGGAACCCCTCACGGAGGAAATGCTCAGCCGACTCAACACTGCTAAGAAACGTAAAGAGGAAGAAAAGCGAGTTCGAGAAGAGGCTCAAGCAGAAGCTTTAGAACGCATCAGAAGGATGAAGTTACGAAGGCAAGGTAGAGATCAGCCTAGAGCAAATGACTATGCAGATCAAGGATATCCCATGGCCATGTGTGAAGTTGCACGAACAAGCTCGCATAGGATAATTGATAGACGTCCTTTCTTAACCCTAAATATAGGACAAGGAAAGAGTGCAAGGAACGTAAGAGCCTTGATTGACTCAGGCGCAGCCACTAGTGCTGTTAGAGTGTCTTATTGTCAAGAGTTACAGTTAACTGTCAATCCTGTGGAAGCATATCTCATAGGATTGGGAGGCGTGGAAACCCCTTGCATGGGCGAGGTGGATCTTCCCCTCTACATTCATGATGAGGAAATGACTGTTAAAGTACTGGTGTGTCAAGATGAGGATCTCACTGAACCTCTTGTCTTGGGTCAAGATTGGATCTATGACCAAGCAGTCAATCTAAACCTAAGAAGTGGACTTCTCCAGGTTTGGGTCAATCATAGTCGAGTTACAGTAGAATTAGGCAATGGAGCACTCAAGGAACTAGGAAAGGCACAGACTCCTGGTCCTTCTAGGGGTACACATGAAGATGACCATGTTGTTCTTGTCCAAAACCATGTGTTGCAGAGGAATGATATTCGCAAAAAAGGAGTCAGGGATGCAACGGAACTCCCTTCTTTTCCAAAGGCCAGAAGGGGGCAACAACCCAAGGTGGATCAAAGGCAGAAGAAGCAGAGTACTACCTATGTCCGAGAACAAAAGTACCTGCGTAGCAGAATGTCCCAGAAAGTAAACCATGTGTGGGTGCGGAAAGGTGAACAACCGGTGGCACCACCGCCAATTACACGAGCTAAGTCTCTTATTAATAACCAACAACACGACACTAATAAGAAGTCTTTCGGAAATTCTTCTGCTAACATGAAATCTATTTGGGTGCCCAAGAAGTCGATGAAGGCTAGCCCACAATCAAGACAAATTTGGGTGCCTAAGGCTTGCTTGCGGGCGCAAATAGCTACGCCGAAGCCACAACCTATACAGCGTAAACCATTCACTCACACATCCGGCATCCACTCGTTTTCAACACTGACGAACACACCAAGGCCCATGAGCACGAACAGAATCATTTGTAAATGGGTCCCTAAAAGGCCTCATGTTCAAGCTGATACACCTATAATGTTCTCTAGCGTCTCTACGAAACCAAGAGAAAAACCCATCCACGGCATTTGGCAGCTTAAGACCTGTAATAAAACCCCCGACCCCAATTTGTAAATTCATCCCCACTTACTAACTGCATTAGTCTCCTAGGAATACCCAAGCATTAACTACACACACTGTCTTCGTGCACTTACTAACCACTAACTCACCATCTACCTCATGTTAATGTTGTAACAGGGACAACAATGGATTTATTCTGTCCATTACGATGTTAACACATGATTCTATATTCTCACAGAATCAGAAGGCAAGAAGTAAAATGGCAGAAGCGACAGGTTCGGGCTCACAAGTAGGGATACTTACTACAGGAATTGATGTGGATAGTCTACCTGTGGATGTGCCACCAACTGAACGACCAGTGGAGCTGCAGCACCTTCAGCAAATCCCGGTGCCGGATCCACCTACAGGGATCACGGAAAGAGTCCATGCCAATTCTCATTGGTTCAATGGCATGCCAGGTCCATTAGGAGAGGCCAAGTATATATGGGAGTCTAAGTGCGAGTATGACAGATCATGGGTTCGATTCCAATTTTTCTCCAAGGAGTTCGAGACTTTACAGAACACCGAGGATCTCCAGACCATATGGCAACGAGCAGGGCTGGCAGAATACTTTGAAGCCCCACTACCTATACCAGATCTCCTCCGATGTTACTATTTGGTCTCCACATTACAAGCTAATGAAGAAAAGGACAAACCCGGATCATTTGTTCTTCCCTCCTTGCTGGGCAACAACGAGTTGAAGAGGTTTGAACTTACTGTGGAGTTGGTAAGCGACGCTTTGAATATGCATGGCACGCATGTACCCTCTGAAAAGGATGCTCTTGTTCCCACTAACATGAAGGATAGGAAACTATTGAAGCTTAAAGACATGGCAGCACTCACACCAAACGTGTCCATCCCTCTCCGCATGTGCATGCAACATTTCGCCTTTCCCGGCAAGGACCGCTTCACACAACCACACAAGAGAATCTGGTTCGCTCTCTACTTAGCGGAAGCAGGTGCGTTACCCATTAAGCTACCGGTATGGATTATAGATCAATTGTATGAAGCAAACAAACGGTCTTCTAGGAAATTAGTGGTGAACGGATGCTGTGCAATCACACGCATTATTTACCGGTGCCTAGCATACGATGTCCCCATTGAACGTGCCTTAACTTGGGCACAATTACAAATGTTTAAAAGGCTCAAGACGTCCACACATCAATCCAAGCGTATGAGGGGTGCGATCCCTTGTGTCCAGACAAGGGAAGTTCTGACTACTCCTGAGGTATCGCCACGAAGGGAGGCCACTGTACCTCCCTTTACCATTAGGATACCCAGGTCGGGATCCGAAACTACGACACAAGCTACCCCATCGGCTCCTCCTGTTCCACCTGAATTCGAATTTGCTGCCACTGGAGATGCTGAAGGAATGGACCCCCAGGACTTCGAAGCATTCCTACAAAGTACACAATTCTCTGATGTGGAGTTTTATTCAGAGGCAGAGGAGCAAGGCACATCCTCACGAAGAAGAAGAAAGTCTACAGACGGTCGACATGTACATTGGAGTGACGCTCAGCAAGGTCAACAACAAGGACACCTAGAAGAAGAAGGAGCGTATGAAGAGGAGACCACTGAAGCCCCAGCCTATACACCAGAACTCCGAAGGCTGTATCAGATTATGGAAAGAGTGCGATCGCAACAACTACTCACCGAACAGAGTAGCAGAGTACTCATGACTCAGTTGTTGGAAGAAGCAAGAGTTGACTCAGAGTATAGGGAAGGTCTCTTATTGATGGCAGAAACATATGGAGTAGTGGAAGCTGTGCGCACTGCCATTCGGAGGTCTCCAGTTCAATATGACCCACGAAGGTTCCAGACACGACCACGCTCAGGTAAGAATATCCAGATTCCCATTACAACTGCAGAAGAGCCAACTATTACATCTGAACCTATCAGGACAACCCCCCAAGCAACCGAAACGGCTAGCCAACAACACCCAGTCACCCATGAGGAGTCCACCGAACCACTACCACCCACACCCCCACCATCACCTCCTAGAGCAGAAACAGTGGAAATCACCTCGACCACTCAACCCACCGACCCAACCTTCATCTTCCGTACTCCCATCTCTAGTTCCACCCTATTCTCTACCACTGATAACCCAATCTTTGAAGCAACCCCCATCACTACACAATCCACCGAACCGCTCCTAGAGCCTGCCCTAGGGCAACCATCCCCCATGCCCTTAGCCATAGGTCATCCTGACCCTAGATCCACATTCATGGGTTTCCCTGCTACCACGCAACCCTTCCAGCCCTCCTCAAATTTCCGACCTCAACCCCCGACCTCTCTCTCTCCATTTCTACAATCCCTCCATGACCTCCTTGCTAGAGCTTTTCAACCAGGGTCTCAACCATTTCCTGTCTTTTCAGCTTCCCACCCCACTTCGCATCTATTCACCACTTCCACACACACACCACCTACCATCCCAATGTATATGGCAGACCCCACACTCACACCCACTCCTGAAGGTATGGACATTTCACCACCCACGGCACCTCCCCCCACGATTTCACCTCCTCCCATTCCCCCTCCACCAATTTCACTCACACACACGACTTCCATAGACACATCATTCACTGTTCCCCTTCCCCATTTCCCTTCCCATGCATCTCCCACTGTAAACACCACCCACTCATCTATAGGAAATGCATTGGACACCATGCTGGCTTGTATATCAAATTTAAGGACAGATTACATTCAGCTCCAGCAACAAAACGAACGCCTGCATGAGCACTCAGAGACACTACAGCACCACCTCGCGGCACTAGAGGAGGAAAATGCTCGCCTCCACACACAGTTCCAAACTCTCCAAGAAGCTCATGGCATATTGGAGGTACAGTTACAGAACACAGATCAGGAAGCGATACAGGTGGTAGAAGGTCACCTACGGACACAGCTGGAACGCAACTCAAAACTTCAGCGAAATATGGCTCTACTCAAACGCCATCTTGCGGCCGCTCAGGAAGAGAATAGACGCTTGCAAGTACAAAATCAAAAGAACTTGGAGGCAGCTATCGAGAGCACACCGGGGGCACCCATCAGCCCATCCAAGTTTCAAGCAGTGACCCCCGATAATATCAAGATCATATTGGAAGACTATGCCATGCTGCTTGAAGCACATGATAAACTATCGGAGGAACTGGGACAATTGAAGCATGAATACCAAAAAGGACCAACATCAGCCTCTCCAACCACCCCCTCCGCGGCTTCACTTCTCACAGACGCAGAGGCCATAAAAGATCTCCAGAAACAGGTCACTGAATTGCAAACACGTCTACTACAATATGAGAGACCACCTTCCCCTCTAGAGGCTCCCACGGACGAAGAAGTTGTGCAAATTCCTGTGGAACAAACGTTTGACGAAGAATACGATCCACAACCATTCCCAGGAGGCCAACAAACAGAAGAAGCTCAGGACACATTCGAGGCACGACGGCCCCCATGGCTACGTCAAGTGGAGGAAATTGGGAGTTCGCACGAAGAGCGCACAGTAGTGCAAAATCAGGCCATGAGGGTCATAGAGGAAACTGTGTTACAATCGGCTTACTTCAAGAACCTGTCATCGAGACGCCTGATCCTCTCATCTGAACTCCAATACAGGCCGTATTATATTATCTTGGCTGATTATAATGCAGAAATACAAAGAGTCACGGGCCAGATTCCTACCTTTGCGACCCAATTTCAACCCGAAGACCTTCCTCCAGAGGTGCAAAAAGGCAAAATTCGTCAACCCACCTGGCGGCAGAAACTTCTAGAGACATATCCAGAAATGCTACGCACATGGAACAACGCGCCTTTACACCTCCTATACGATCCATGCTACGGTCCAGTCCCACGCCGCAGGTCTTGGAAGGCATTCAATATCAAGGTAAAGAACAACGCGCAATGCAAGGAATGGCTGAACTACCCGTACATTGCGCCACCACAGGGACCACCGTCGGTAGCATATATGATGGGAACCATTCGCCACTGGATGCCGCGCTTGAAACCCATGCAAGATGTAGCAGCGCAAATGATGCTTAAAATCTTAGATATGATGCAAGTAGTCCTGAAGACTTTTAGAAATGCAGCCGCACCATAGGTACGTCTCCCGGGGTTTAGCAATGGAAATTACGACTTGGTGTATACCATGAGCACCACCCCCAGTATTCGTGTGGCTTACGCCTGGCATGCACGCATCAAATACCTCCCTGCCTGCTACAAACAGACCTTCGAAGAAATGTTCAGATCAGGTTTCTGGGAGTATCACTCAGAGATTTTCGCACCAAAGCCAACACATCTGCTCCAACTTTTTGCTTGTGAACAAGCAATGTACTCAGAGTACTACACCACCCTGCAACCAGAGACCCCTGGTGCAATAAATTGGGATGCATTGGAAGCTGATCTAGCAAGAGGCTTAAGGATAGGAGAACATGAACTGGCCACCAATGTCATCCAATATTATATCGACCACCCGAGAGAACAAAGGTCTGTCAGGGGCGACAGACGCTAGGAAGGGGGGCGTGTTGGCATACAAAGCAACAGAGGAGTCATGCACAATACGGCAACAAGGCCAAATCATTTTTTCCCATGGATTATTTACAACTCAAGTGATTTTAATCACTACACAAACATTGTAAATCCCGTTTTTGGTAGAATAGACTCCATTTTGTGCAAGCCAAGGAGTCTTCGAGCTTGAGGAGTATTAGAAGTACCATCGTACCAATTTTCATAATTTTTAGACTTCGTTTGAGCCCTCAAATAAGCCCTGGAACTTAATTTTTAACTAGGCCGGACACTAGGTCTGGACAGGGCCAAAACTAGTAAAAAAACTATAAAAAGAGCTAGAGAGCTCATTTTTGGGGTTAGATTGTTTGTGAATTGAGCTTATGTAAGAGATCTTTTGATTAATGCAAAGAACTCCATTGTTCCTCTCCTTGTTCTTGCCTTGTGTGCACGTGTGTGTGTATGTGTGTGCATGCTTGTGTGCTTCTCACTCACGCACTTGTGTCTTCACTTGCTCATAGTCTTCATACTAGTCCTCACGTCTCCATGGATTGACAATTATGAGGTGAATCTTCTCACGTTGGTACTCACCATTGTGCTAGAGTGACAATGATGTATTCCCTACTTTCAGAAAATGGCTTGCTATCAGTTGAGACTGAAAAAGGAACTAAGCTTAAGGCTTTACGTTCAGATAATGGGGGTGAGTATACCTCACATGAATTCAGCCTTTTCTGTCAGTGTAGAGGGATTCGTAGAGATTTTACAGCTCCTTATACCCCAGTACAAAATGGTGTAGCTGAGAGGATGAATAGAACTATTCAAGATAGAGTAGTCTCTATGTTGCATCATGCAAACCTCTCACAAGGTTTTTGGGTAGAAGCAGTATTGACTGCAGTTCATGTGATTAACCTTTCACCTAGTACTGCCAAAGGTCTGAAAGTGGCACAAGAGTTATGGAAAGGGAAACCACCATATTATGATCATCTTCGAGTTTTTGGGTGTGAAGCATATGTTCATATACCCAAGGATCTTAGACAGAAGTTGGACCATGAGTCAAAGAAATGCATTTTTCTTGGATATGGTCGAGAAGGACAATTTGGATATCGCTTATGGGATCCTGAAACACGGTTAGTGATCAGAAGTAGTGATGTCATTTTTAATGAGTCTAAGATGCATAAACAGCCGATTAAGGAGGTTGAAGTGAGAAGAGTGGTGTTTGAGGATACTAGTCCTCCGGTTAGCATGCATAAAAATGCTGCACATAGGGATGTTCAAGAGAATGTCCATTCAGATCAGTTTGCACATGTTCCTGTTCAGCAACCATTGAGACGTTTTGCACGTGTCTCATATCCACCTGATAGATATGTTCCAGGTTTAGATTTTGTTATGCTAACAGATGCTGGTGAGCCCTCTTGCTACAAAGAGGCTATGCAGACAGAGGATCATGTCAAGTGGGAGCGTGCCATGAAGAGTGAGTTGGATTCTATTCACAAGAATGGTACTTGGGACTTAGTACCTTTGCCAAAGGGCAGGAAAGCTTTACCATGTAAATGGGTATATAAGCTGAAATTCACATCAGATAGTGTTTCTCCAAAATATAAAGCACGACTTGTTGCAAAGGGTTTTAAGCAACAACATGGTGTTGATTTTGAGGAAATCTTCTCTCCAGTGGTCAAGATGACTACTTTGCGCATGTTGCTTGGATTCGTTGCAATGGAGGACTTAGAGCTAGTCCAAATGGATGTGAAAACAGCTTTCTTGCATGGAGATCTTATAGATGAGATCTATATGGAACAACCAGAGGGTTATGTAGTTCCTGGCAAGGAAAGTCTAGTTTGTAAGCTCAAGAAGAGCTTGTATGGACTTAAACAGTCTCCTAGACAATGGTACCAAAAGTTTGATGCTTTTATGAAGTCCCAAGGCTATTCTCAGAGCAATGAGGATCATTGTCTCTACACAAAGAGATGTTCTGATGGCAGCTTGATATGCTTGATACTTTACGTCGATGATATGTTGATTGCTGGGAAGTCCTCTTATGATTTGTCAATTCTCAAAAAGAAGTTGAGTCAGACATTTGATATGAAGGATTTGGGGGATGCCAAACATATTCTTGGCATGCGCATTACTCGTGATAGGAGTAAAAGATGCATATACTTGTCTCAAAGTGAGTACATATCCAAAGTACTTCATCGATTCAATATGCAGGGTGGAAAGGCATTGAGTACACCTTTACCCACATATGTGAAATTGAGCAAGGATGACTGCCCCAAATCAGATGAGGAAAAGGAATTCATGACCAAAATTCCCTATCAGTCTGCTGTTGGTAGTCTCATGTATGCTATGGTAGCTACGAGACCAGACATTGCATTTGCAGTGGGAGTTGTGAGCAGATATATGTCTAATCCTGGCAAGAAACATTGGGAAGCGGTCAAAATGATTTTGAGATATCTGAGTGGCACTAAGGACAAGTGTCTATGCTTAGGTAGAGGGAAAGCATCCATTATTGGTGACAGAGATTCTAACTATGCTGGTTGTGTAGACAATCGTAAGTCTACATTAGGGTACATTTTTCATTTTGCTGGAGGTGCTATCTCTTGGGATCTCGTCTTCAAGAATGTACAACTGTTTCCACCACAGAAGCAGAGTATGTTGCAGCAAGTGAGGCATGTAAGGAAGCATTGTGGCTTTCTCGTCTTGCTTGTGATATGGGTTTGCCTCAGCATGTACCTCACTTGCTCAGTGATAGTCAGAGTGCCATTGCTTTGGCTAAGAATCCGGTCTATCATGCAAATTGAGGTGCTATCACTTCATTAGAGATTGCTTAGCCACTGAGAGCATTATTCTTGAGAAGGTTCACACTCGAGATAATGTTGCAGATGCTTTGACTAAAGCTCTACCACAGGATAGCTTTCGACACTGTTGTCACTTGATGGGGGTTACTTGATTCTTGATCTTACGCAGTCACTTGTATACTGTGTAACATGCCCATCAGGTGGGAGGTATAGTTTGTATACTTACACTCAGGTATTCTTTATCATTCTTTCTTTTTTCTCCCATAGGGCCATATTGGCCTTTAGTGGGAGATTGTTATCGTTAGTGTCCATGTGAAAGGCCAAATGGCCACCGGACACTTCTTTGTATATGTTCTTTGATAAAACATATAGTGGCCTGGTCAGTCACAGACTGTAAGTTCGGCCGAATTTGTAAGACCTAAGAAGTCTGTCTTTGTGCTCCCTGTGTACTGCATTTTCTGCGTATTCTACAACATCTGTGCGGAGTACTGTGTGTGGCGTGAGGAGCTTGGTTTTCTACTCCGAGCATATTGTCGTGGAGCTCTCGAGAAGGAGAGTGCAGTGTGGTGCACGCCATCGAAATACTTCACTTCAGGCCGTAATAAATCCATGTTTCTTGAAAGGTACTTTGTGAAGTTTTCCTTCAAGACATCCTTCACATGACTCTGCATCATCTGATAAAGCAAAAGTAGGCAAGCTCTCCACCATACCTTGATCTTTGATATGCTTGAGAGCTCTGTAACTGATATGACCAAATCTAGCATGCCATAACTTCATGTTCTCCTTAGTTGTGGTAAACCTAGCAACATTAGCATGACTTATTTTGGGCAATACAAACATGCCACTTTTGTTTTCACCTTGAAGTAGACAATGCTCCTCATAAGGTGAGAGGATTTGACATGAATCTTTCTTAAAAACTACTTTATAACCATCTGACTAGAAAGTCGAGATTCAGAGCAAATTTTTCTTATTTTTGGAACATAAAGAACATTGGAAATTGTGAAATTTCCACTTGCTCTTGACTTTAGGTTTACTTCTCCAACACCAACAACATCCAAATCATGACCATCTGCAATGGTCACTCTTCTACCTGAAGAGTTAGCAAGGGAAGAAAATACCTTTCTACAACCTCGCATATTCTTAGAAGCTCCATAAAAAATCCAAGGATTATTTGAGATTGCATTTAATGTTGCCTGATCAAAAGCTATCTCTTCAATAGTGGCACATGAATTTGAATCTACCTCTGAAGGTTTAGGTTTTGGATCATCTTCAACACTATTACTTGATGCTTTCTTCTTCTCATTGAAAATCCTTGCTCTGCATTCTGCTATGAAATGACCTGGCTTCTTACAGTAATGGCATACTCCTTTCTTTGAATCAGATGTAGTTGAAGACTTTTCTTTGGGTGTAAAGGAAGCATTAAGAAAAGGACTGGAAGACTTAGGATTAGAAGGCTTACTTTCCTTCTTGCATTGCTGATTCTTCTTCTCCTTCTTTGTCTCCATCTTCTTCTTACCCTTCAATGTTGATAACATGGCTTCGTCATTCTCTACCGTACCGTTTTTTTTATCTTCATCTTGAAGTAATAGGAACTGTAGCTCTTCAATCAAAATTTCTCTATCTCTTGTAGAGAGAGATAAAGAGGTAACAAAAGCACAATATGTAGATAGAAGTGAGTTTAGAAGTGTGTTTACCATCTCTTCATCTGAAATGTTTACTCCCACATTGAGCAATTGATCTCGTAAATCTTTGAGCTTCAAAATATGTGTCTGGACTGATTCACCAGCTTTCATCCTTGTGTTGGCTAGTTGTCTCCCTTAGATGATCTTTCCTAGTAGGGTTTCTGCTCTGATAAAGATTCTCTAACTCCAACCAAGCCTGAAGAGAACTTCTACAAGACCTTATTTGGGGTATAATATGCCTCTTGACTCCGATAGCAATATATGAAAGCGCTAAAGCATCCCTTGAATCCCATCTAGAGTGCTCTTCTGTAGGAAGTAATCTGGTAGTAGTACGGATTCCTGATGATGAAAGAGTTTCTTCTTCTTCACTAACCTCCTGTTGAGCAGAAATAGGAACAACACGTCTTCTAGAAGATGAAGTAGCCTCTTCTCTGACTTGTCCTGGCCTTGGATAAGTGCCATTGAAAATATTCCATAAGTCCTTTGTTACTAACAGATTCATCATCATAAAACTCCACATTGGATAATTAGACATTCCCTCAAGATTGTCTTCATTCTCAAGTCTATAGTCACTCATCTTGTTAAGGGTGTATGTAAACTATGCTCTGATACCAAATGTTGGTATTCTAAGGTCTGAATACCATATGTTGGAAGTGGTATGGGCCCCAATAATAGTAAATTCATAGGTTTTCAAGATTTTCCAATAGATGAACCTTAATATACACATCTTAAGACTAAGAAATAGATGAGTGAGAGATAGAGAGAGAA
Organism: Ceratopteris richardii; assembly: GCA_020310875.1. Lineage (NCBI taxonomy): Eukaryota > Viridiplantae > Streptophyta > Polypodiopsida > Polypodiales > Pteridaceae > Ceratopteris > Ceratopteris richardii. The sequence goes on along the minus strand of CM035409.1, from coordinate 135,883,132 downwards.
TAGACGAGATTTCAAGTGTAACGGTAAGCTTTGAGGCTCACCTACACTAACTTATATATGAATGTCAAATTACAATGTGTGTATATGATACAAACTGAAAATATCTATATCTAGCCAGAAATAGGAACTAGATACAAGAGATTGTGTGCCTAAGAGATATGAAGAGTGTGTGTGTGAGAATATGGAGAATACGAACAGTTTAGAACTATTTTACAACAAACCCAAATTTTGATCAACCTAAATCAGAAACGAGTGACCTAGCAAGTGTGAACGGAAATAGACTTGCTACTCACAGTAAATCAACAACGGATGTTGATGGTATGCTGACAGTATCTCCTCCACAACTCCAAGAGCGTGAGAACTCCTCCTCCAAGATGTAGACCACAACTCCAAGAGCGTGAGAACTCCTCCTCCAAGATGGCCTCCAATATCTCATCCTAGCTTGAGAAGATACTCCTTGATCACCTCCAAGAGCTTCTTGAGTGATTGAGTGATACTAAACAATGAGGATGGCTCCTTCTTTTATAGCTAGAGTATTTCTTGAAAAGCACAAGTCAAAACCAATAAAATGGGATCATCATACAATTGCTCCAAAAGAAATCTCTTGCGGAATCGGCATTCATTAAAAAACCTACATCGTGAGTATTTTGCGCCATTCGTATTTGGTTTTCCAAAAGAAATCTCATCGCATCATTGCTAGCAGGATTTGAACTTTCGTCCCTAGTTTAAGATCACCACGATCTATCCACGTTGCCGCGTGCTTTTTCCAACAGTTTTGGACCATTGTTGGACAGAGAAAAACATCCAAGAGGTTAGCAATAAAAACTCATATTTTTTGGTGCGAATGAATCCAAGCTTACATACTTGGACAATTAGCATGTATTTCATATAGTCACATACGACTATTCCCTTGTAAAAGTCAATTTACTTTTATCCTTGTAAAAGTGCATATGTTAATTGCACTAATCCCACGTGGAGTTAGGAGGAATCAAATCTCAAATTCTTGGTAGCTGATAGATGAGAAATTAAAGCCTAAAGGTTAGGAATCTCTTTATGGTGAGAACTTGAATTTGAATTCAAAAGCTGGCTCCAACTCTAGCTATAAAATTGGATCAAAATCTTGTGTGGAGGTGAGCCCGATTTGGAGATCAATTGAGAGGGATTTCTTGTGATTAGAGAGCTCACTCCATAGCTCCATCAATACCCTCACATTGTGCAATTATACATTGCCAATGTCATTGTATTTCTATGTGATTTAATACATATACTTCTCTACTTCACTTCTCTACTATGATCATCTCAAAATAGTGAACTTCTCAGAGCTCATTCTCAGTGCACAATTGATCATTTGATGTGATTTAAAATGCTATAGATTCAGCACACTGTTGATTTCATATCTACAAAGTTTCATTGTCATTGTTTTCTCATTCTCAAGATATCTTCACATTATTGCTCACTGGTCTACATACTGTAGCACCCCAAAAATGTCGGGTTAATCTTTCAACTTGCTAAGCATCATTCTCAGTGTACACTTGATTATTTTTATTGAAATAACTCATGATTGGTAGCTATCTTGGTTAATTAGATACTCCCAAAAGGAATTTAGTAAATTGCTAGCAGGTTGAGAGCTTTGTTCATTTTTCAGAATATATGAAGAGACCAAAATAGCAAGTCTAAACACTAGTTGAAGTTTCTACTCATCTGTTTTGATCCATTGATTAGAGGATCATGTTCCAAAGCACATAGGTGATCATTTGTGAATCTACGATACTCTCCACAAACTGTTCTTGGATGGCATGAAACAAGATTTTCCAGAACCACTTCATCTCTAGAATATATCCACCATCTCCTCCAACAATGGTATCAGAGCAACAACAAGCAAAATGGGAGATGGATTTCCATCATTCATTGATAAATTGGATAGGAGGAACTATCCAGAATGGTCCCTAAGGATGAAAGCCTCTATCTCCTAGGAAGATGCTTATATGGATACATCTCTGGAGATGAAGAAATGCCAATATTCAGAAGCAAACATCAACCTACAAGAGAAGAGCAAGAAAAGCTAACTAGATGGTGTGCAAAAGATGCTCTAGCTAGGTCTTATATACTTAACTCAATATCTGATTTCTTATTACCTCACATTAGGAATTGCAAGACCTCCCAGGAGACTTGGGAAGTACTTTCTTCATATTTCTCATCAAATACAAGAGCTAGGAAGAACTAGCTTTGTATGGAGTTCACAACCTTGAAGAAGAAACCAAAGCAAAGTGTAGCTGACTATGTAACCAAGATAAAGGATGTGGCTAACCAACTTGGGAGCATTTGAGAAGAGATAGAAGAGGAGAAAATAGTAAGGTAGATCATAAATGGCATCAAGGCTGATGATAAGTGGGAATCCTTCACCACAACAATGCACCTACATATGGATATGCAAATACCTGACCTCAACACATTGATGGGGCAACTCTTCATACATGAGACAAAGCTCAACAAGAATGGAGACAACTCTAGAGGTAATCAATCTTCTGCCCTTCAGATAGATAGAAATAAAACTAAAGATAAAGGCAAAGGTAAAAAGAATGAAGAAGAGGTAAGTACCTCTCAAGTGAATTTCACAGGAAGAGGAAGAGGTACTAGAGGAAGGGGCAGAGGAGGAAAACAAGGCAGGGGGAGATCATACAACTCTTCACCTTGCAACATCTGTGGCTTGAGCAATCACATCACAGATGAGTGTTTCAAGAACACAAGGAATCAGAGAGGAAGAGGCTTCCATAGAGGAGGCTATGGTCAATCCAGAGGCACGTTCAACAATGGAGGAAGCAATTATCATCAGAACTACAACCAAGGCTACAACAACAAATATCAAGGAGGCTTTAGAGGTAGAAGAGATTATAACAACTACACAAAAGACCAAGAGGAATCTCTACTAATCATGAATATGACATCTGTTAAACGCGGGTCTTGCCGTCAGAGACGCGTTTAAACATATATCGGGTTCTTGGGAGTGGAAGGGGTCTGTTAAACAGAGGCCCTATACTTGATTTCCCAAATCAACTTACTTACATGATAGTAGTTTGAACAAATATGCTAATCCAACTCACTAATAGAAAACTCTGGCTCTTCCTTGCTAGACCTACTCACATGACAGTTCACGCACAGAGTACCGATTCATACACAGCTTAAGACTCTCTCAGTAACCGAATCATAAGGTAAACATTACCGTACACAGACTCACAGTAAAACCTTCAACGAAACAATAATTCAAATCTTAACTTACTATGAATATTACCCTAACCCCAATCTTTACCAAATAGGTATCGATAAACAAACAAGACAGAGCCGAGAACAAAATACTCAAAATTACTCAAACGCACACCACAGCAACGTTACAGATCAATCACCCAGACAGACAGTCTGGTGATCCAACTGATCGTCACCGAAGCGTCTTTTTCCATTGATTTAAATAAAGGTTACAATCATCAATCAGGGTTACACCATTTACGCAACGACCTTTCGGTTCGTTAAGAGTTGATTTTACAATTGCCAATCCGGCGGCTTACACTGGCACACCCGGTGGACTTGAACCCGCAGGTATACAAAAATTATGGTTCATCTACTATTCCTTCTAAATACATAGTTCGGGCTAATCTAAATGTCCGGGCAATTTTCTTCTTTAATGATTCTATCATCTGCTTCAAAATGTCTGGTTCTACAAGCTGGGCATCTGTGCGTACTGAACTTAAAGAAATAACCTGAGTCATCAAAACTTCTGCTTGTGTCTGTAGAAAAGCTTCTTGTAAATAAAACTCATTCGACAGAGCTGCATCCCTGGTAACCTTCATGTCGACAAGTTGCTTATCGATCTGGGAGAGTCGTTCTTTCTGTGTATCCAGTTGATACTCTCTTCTTTCGATCTCCTGATTCTGAAATTGGATTGTTCGATAAAATGCATCACGCTCTCTTTTGATCCCTGTTATCTCTTTCTGTAATTGAGCTTCCATGGTTAATTTGCCTTTAAGAATATTGTTTACATCAGATAAATCAATCTTGGTTCTCTGTAGTTCTTCAGAAGTGCGCTTTGCCAGGTCCACCATCTCTTGTCTGTGTTGTACCATTTCATCAAGTTGTTGTCTGGTTTCTTCTAATAGATTCCCTAAAGCTATACGTGCATCTTCTTTATCTTGGGCTAATTGTTTTAAATGCATAATTTCGGCATCCGCAACACTTAATAACTCTTCTTTTTCTCGGACTGCTGCCAGTGCCGCATCTCGTTGACTGGTAACTGCTACCTGTTCGGCAATTCTGGCCTGTAACTCCTTAATTTGTTCATATAAGGCTTGATTTTCTGCTTTGGAGAGGACTAATGTCGGCCTCCAGCACATCGACCTTATGTTGGAAATCATCTCTGATAGTATCAGTGACTTCTTTCATCTGTATTGGTAATTGCTGCGATAATTGAATTAACATCTGACCCATGGATGCGAGTTCAGAAATCATAGGAATTACAGGAACTGGAAGAGGGAGACGTTGTTGAGATGATGAGGCTGTTAGAAGTTGATGTGAAGAGGGGGGAGAGTGATTCGGTGAGGATGATGATGAAGCGGTGGGTTTGTTGGGGAAAATGGGTGGAATAGGTGTAATGGGTTCAGTTGGATGGTCGGGTGGAGAAGTGAGAAGAACAGTGTCAGATTGTAGTACCTTTTCGGTGGTTTGTTGCTCAGTGTCTCCAAGATTGACATCTGCAAACTCTACTGCCTTAATCAGTTCGTCGAAAATATCTTTAATAATATGTTGCCCATCTTCATTCTTTTCCTGTTCGGATTGTTGCTGTGATTCATCCTTGGAAGAGATGTCTTTATCATGTTCATCTTGCTGGTCCTGAGATGACTATGTTGAAGAATCCTGGTGAATGGATGTTGCTATGTCATGGAAAGTCTCATCTTCATTCTATTAGTCGGCCGCCGGATCGGCAATTGTAAAGACTGAATCTTTTCATATTCCGCACAAACGAAAGGTTGTTACAAAGATGTTTGTAATCTTTATAGATCAATGAAAAAGAGACGCTTCGGTGATGCTCAGTGGGATCACCAGACTGTCTGTCTGGGTGATTGATCTGTAACGTTGCTGTGGTGTGCATTGAGTAATTCTGAGTATTCTGTTCTCATCGCTATCTTGTTTGTTTATCGATACCTGTTCGGTTTGTAATTTACCTAGACAACCAGAAGATCGCCAGATTGTCTATCTGAGCGAATCGTTCTGTGTAGTTTCCGTTGTGATTGTTCTAATAATGCTGCGTACTGTTGTGTCTCTCTGTTTTGTTGATGTTTTGTAAGTTGTTTGATGAAGCCCATGCTCCAGTAATGACAGTTCAGTACTGTGTGGTTGAGAATTCTGAATCATCCTACGTCTTCTGTTCTGGTGGATTATCCGCACCTGCACGGTACAAATTGAGTTACTGTTATTGATTTGGTTGTGTACGGTAGTTTGTGTTGGATCAGTTCTTTAAGCTAGACAAAAGTAATCTTGTATTACGGTACTGAATATTGCCTGTGCTGTACGCTGAGAGAGCATTAACTGGAGTGTGTTCGGTAAGCCTTGGAAGAGTCCGATTACAGATAGTAAGATTGTGAAGCGTAAACAGATTCTTGATAGAGTTCTTGAGCATTAGTATATTGTTGTGTATGAAGTGGTTATTTTGGGAAAACTCAAGCATAGGGCCTCTGTTTAACAGACCCCTTCCACTCCCAAGAACCGGAATAGGTGTTTAAACGCGCTTCTGACGGCAAGCGGCGTTTAACACTGGCGCCGTCTGTGGGAAAGTGGCACCAGATTGTTGCCATTTGTCTGTGGGAATGTGGCATCAAGAGTGTTGCCAGCTAATTGTGGGAAAGTGGCATCCAGAGTGTTCGTTGATTGATTGTGAAAGTGGTCATAGATTATGAATCGACCGTAAGAAGAATAGTACGCAAAATATTGCAAACGTAGTATATGCCGGTTACTCGTTCCGGTGAACCATACCCGAAGCATAGAAGAAACCAACAGTCCTGGGCGATACCTAATTTGCTAAGGACGCCTCCAGGAGGAAGAAGCGCAGATAAGTTTAACCCAATTATCAAGAAAGTGAAGAACGCTAGTAGCGATTCCGGTAGAATTTCGCTGGAACGTACTGCAATTTTGGCAGATTCCGATGCGATTGTGGCACAGTCTATCAAAGATACAGTCGCTTCAGAATCTAGCAGGACGTAGTATGCAGTTAACCTAACACCATCTGGTCAAGATTCGAACTTTTCTAAGGATAGAAGCGTGTTGGCCAACAAAGTCAGTGAAGGTGAAACATTACCTTGTTTTGGTGAAAATACGACAAATTTCGGTGATACTTCGGTACCCGTTGCCGAGAGTTCACAGTTTTCCGGTGACGGTTTACCATTTCCTGGTGAATCTTCATTCCAGTCACCACTATTCGGAGTAAGTTTCCCTACACTTGATATCAAGGAGGAAGGTAGCTTATTCAAAACTGAAATCCGAAAGATACTGAATGATATTATCAAGCCGGACAGTGCACAGACTGACGATACAGATTCTGATGGTTCAGATATTCAGCCTCGGGACTCAAAAGATAGTAACAATACAACCGCCAGCACAATGAGTGGGCAACAACAACAACAACAACAACAACAACAACAACAACAACAACAACAACAACAACAACAACAACAACAACAACAATAGCAACAACAACATCCATTTCCACCCTGACCGGCTCCAGTAGGAGTGACATACACAAAATTCGGTGGGTTTCGAGGTGATGATCCTGATGCCCACGTACGTACTTTTGAAATTAGTTATGCAGTATTAAATCATCCCCCTGATCTGGCATACAAAGCTATTGTATTCCAGTCTACATTGGTTAATGAGGCAGCCACATGGCTTACAGAATATGATTTTAATCATTTTGTGACTTATGAAGGAGTAAGGGATGCATTTTTGCAGAGATTTCGGTTAAAGAAAAATCCAACATAAATTTTTGATTATTTACAGAACAACAAACAGAAACTGCACTAGACCGTGCAGGAATATGCCACCCTATTCCGAATGCATTTGAGGCAACTACCGCCGGCCCATGCAAACCTACCGGATGATGTCATCACTCAATGGTTTATCAATGGGTTAAGTCCGCAGCTCAGACAGATTATGATCATCCGCTGTGTGGGAGCTATGACATTAGAGGCGGTTATTGCAATGGCTTTGCAGCTTGAGAATAAGGTAGGAGGATTTACAGAAGACCTGGAATGGTTAAAAACGAGTAAGAATGTTGCCGAAGATCCGACCAAATAGATGTACTGCACCACGTGCAAGAATTCAAGGCATACTAGTGCCACTTGTGCCCTTAATCAGTTGTTTTGCGCTATCTGCAATATGACCGGACATTCCACCAAAAATTGTGCATACAACGCCAAAGTGCAGGGAACAACAACAGTAAATGCAATTATACAAGAACCAGGGCAGCCTGCCAATCACTATGTACCTCCTCAAATGAGAAACAACCAGCAGCAAGGCTACCGAAATTATCGAGGACAGAGAAATAATAACTACAATGCAAACCACTGGCAGACAGGTCTACCACAAGAAGGTAATGCTTTGCCACCTCCTCGTTGTCATTTCTGTGAAGAAATAGGACACATTAGAAGATTTTGTAAAGATGCGGCCGAATATGATCAAAGGAAGAAGGAGCGCCAGAACCCGATGGCAAATATGGTTCATATCACACCAATAGAAACACAAGCTGCAGTAGTTCAGACTAGATCCGGTAAGCCACTGCAACCAGCAGCTGAAATATTTGAACCAGGCATCCGAGAACAGCAAAGAATGTATGACAAAGCTAGTCAATGGACCACCACAGAACCTCCAGTGTTCCCAGAGCCTATTCCGGTGACACAAGTTCCTCTGTCAAAAGAAACTGCACAAGATCAAGAGTCAATCCCAGTAATCGACGCATCGTCTTTAAAATTGGTGAAAAGTACAAATCAAGCAGATCAAGCATGGGAGATTTTATCTAAAGCATCCATTACTTTCCCTCTTGGCTAGTTACTTGCATTAGTACTAGGAGTTCGACAACAGTTTCAGCAACAGTTCAGTCCTAAGTCTGCCTGCATTCCAGCAACGACAACACTACAACCAGAAACTGACTCTACGGTGGATCAGTCGATTCCTTTAATTAAAATATGGTACAAAAATCATAAAATTTCTCAAGTATTAATTGATAGTGGGTCCGGTGTAAACATAGCTACTGTAGCACTTTGTAAAAAGTTAGGATGGACCGAAATTGAACCTGTGCAGTTTTTTGTTAGAATGGCCGACCAATCCAGAGTCCATCCAGTAGGACTCGTACGGAATGTGCCAATCACTTTGCAGGGAACCACTTTTAAGATGACTTTCGTAGTTCTAGAACTACTGGAGTCTAGTCTTGATTATAACCTTCTTTTTGGCCGTCCTTGGCTGAAACAAGCTAAGGTTATACAGGATTGGTTCGCACAAGAACTCACTTTCAAAGACAATAACCGAAAATATGTGGTAAAATTAGATGCTATTCAGCCCTGTGAACTACATGCTAGACCTTATGTGGCAGAACCAGTTCACATGCTAGATGGTTTATCCAATGACGAAGAAGAAGAATTTTTGAAGAATAAAATAGATTTAATTTCCTTAGGGACTGTTGATTTACAATCTGTCGTAGATCATTGGAATCCGGCAGTTCGTACGGTGATGCCTGTGACCGAAGAAGTAGAAACAGAAAATACTGCTGCTAAGGATGAAACTGCTGTACAACAACTTTTACAATCAGTCGATGATTCAGAAAAACCTCGTCAATTCTATGTTCCAAAAGATCAGTTGATCACATATAATTTAGGGGATGAAGTTAATCCACGATCTGTCAAAATAAAGGAAGGATTGTCTGAAGTATTTCAAGCAGATCTGATCCAGTTACTTCGTGAGTTCGCTGATGTTTTTGCATGGGATTACCATGACATGAAGGGTATGGATCCTCGCATATATCAACATCGAGTTGTACTTAAACCGGAAGCAAAACCAATTAAACAACCCAGCTACCGGATGAATCCTAACTACGCAGCACAGGTAAAGGCAGAGCTTGATAGATTATTAAAAGTTGGATTCATTGTTCCAATAGAACATGCTGAGTGGATATCACCCATCGTTATCGTCCCTAAGAAGAATAAGCAGCTACACATATGTGTGGATTACCGGAAACTGAATGAAGCTATGGTGCCAGATCCGTTTCCTCTTCCATTTCTTGATACAATGCTGGATAGAGTGGCTGGACATGAAATGTATTCAGTTTTGGATGGATATAGTGGGTATAATCAGGTCAGAATGGCTGAGGAAGATATACCAAAAACAGCGTTCATTACCAATTGGGGTGTTTTTGCTTGTACAGTTATGTGGTTTGGATTAAGAAATGCTCCTAGTACTTTTCAACGATGTATGTAGGAAATCTTCTCCCCCTATCTTACTTCTTTCATGCAAGTATATCTAGATGATTTCTCTTTATTTGGTAAGATGGTAGCACACCTGCATCATTTACGGTGTTGCTTTGAGAAGTGTCGTGAATACAGACTCTGCCTGAACCCAAACAAGTCTGTGTTTGCGGTTTCATGTGGTAAGCTGCTTGGCCATATTGTGTCTACACAAGGCATACAAGTCGATCCAGATAAAATTGCAGCTGTGTTAGAAGCACCTGTGCCTACTACGCCGAAAGAAGTCATGTGATTCATGGGTCAAGTCAGGTGGCATGGTCGACATTTATGGTGGCTCGCTCATCTGGCAATACCTCTGAATAGATTAATGACCAGTACTCCTCGACAATTTGTTTGGACTCATGAATGTCAAACAACATTTGATCGTCTCAAAAGCTTATTAACGTAGGTTCCAATTCTACAACCTCCTGATTGGGAACGCCCATTTCATGTTTTTGTAGACGCATCAGATATCGCCATCGGTAGTGTTTTAATGCAACAAACTGATAAGTGGTTTCGGCCTGTTTATTATGTGAGTAGAAGACTTACTCTTGCAGAAAAGAATTATTCAGTAACTGAAAGAGAATGTCTGGGTTTAGTGTATTCTGTAAAGAAATTCAGGCACTATTTACTTGGCCGCAAATTTACTTTCCATGTAGATCATGCTGCACTTGTCTATCTGGTACGACAACAGCATTTAGGTGTTCGATTAGTGCGTTGGGTTCTACTTTTAGAAGAGTTTGATTACGAAGTAATTCATCGGCCCGGCAGTTCACATGTATTAGCAGATTTCCTTTCTCGCTTAGATTTCGGTGAAGCTCCGGTCGGTGTAGATGACACCACACCCACGATTTATGTTACTGAACCAACTAATGATGAATCGGCAGAACCCCCTATGCCATCTACATATTATGATCAGATATTAACTTTTCTTACTGATGGATGTCTTCCTGCTCAGATTTCTCCTGCAATACGTAGGAAAATTGCAGTGTACAGTCCGAAATTTCGGTTGATTGCTGGAGAGTTGTATTATATGGATCGCACTAGAGTTTTACTTCGCTGTATTCCCCCACATGAAGTAAACTCAGTTATAGCTTTGGCACATTCAATACCTTCCGGTGGGCATTTTGCAGCAGATTTAATGTACCGGAAAATTCTGCAAAGCGGACTATGGTGGCCTACTATGTATAGGGATGTATCTTAGTTTGTCAAACAATGTGATAATTGTCAGAGGTCTGGACAGCCGTTACAATGCCATTTTTTCCCTCTACAATTTGTCTTACCTTTAGAACCTTTCCAGAAGTGGGGTCTTGACTTTATTGGGCCAATTACACCTCCAGCCATACTCAATAATAATCGTTATATTCTAACATGTACAGATTACGCTACCAGATGGGCAGAAGCTTGGGCTTTACGGTCCGCCATAGCTGTTTCGGTGGCAAAGTGTCTAATGAAGGATGTTTTCCCGCGTTTTGGCTTACCTCTGGAGCTTGTGACAGATCAAGGCATGCATTTTGTTAACAATTTAATGAAAGTACTCACACATTCTTTTCAGATTATGCATAAGTTCAGTTCACCGTATTATCCTCGTGCAAATGGCTTAGCTGAAAGTACAAACAAGACTTTGTTGAATATGCTTCGTAAACTGATTCTGGAATCACCGAAAAGATGGGATCCACTGTTACCTGCAGTATTATGGGCATACCGGACCTCATACAAGGTAGCAATAGGACTAACCCCTTTCAAACTGGCTTACAGACTGGAAGCCATAGCTCCAATGGAAGTTGTTATTCTTAGTTTACGTGTGGCCATCACTCAGAAGTTGTTACCGGAAGAGTCCTTGCCATTTCGGTTGGACACACTCAGAGAACTAGATGAGCATCACTGGGAAAGTTTTCTGACTATTCAGGAAGTGCAATTAAGGCAGGCTTGTACTCATGACCGGTATCTTAAAACTCCAGTTTTTAAGATAGGACAGCTTGTGTTATTTTATAATGCAAAATCAAATCGCTCGGCTGGAAAATTCAAGTTACGATGGTTCGATCCCTACTAGATTAGGTGCAGCTACTTTTTGGTTGACTACTTTGACCGGAATTCCTCTTCCGAAAGTCATCAATGGTTCAAAGTTGCGGCCGTATCATCAAGCATCTGACTCTCGCTGACGTGTTCGGCGTCTTTTCATGTTATTTATTTTCTTGTTTTTTTGTGTGCTTAATAAAATAAGTCTGTAAATATCCTCGTTTTGCTACCTAATTATGATCAACAGCCACCCTACATTATCGATTTTGCTCATGCATGCACACCGCAGTTATGAAGTTATCATCTCAATATCGCCTGATGATTAATGAATTTAATTGCTTCTCGGTATCAAGTATCTACTTAACCTTTTTTGTTTCGCTGTTAATCGCTATTGTGTCTGTGTGACCTGTGTGTTTGTGCTATCTGTATACCCTGTGCGATTGTGTTCTCGTGCTTGCTATTGTCTGTGCATCATGGAAGCTCTGGCAAACTTTGTCGCCTTCTGTGAAGGACTGCCTGCTGATGTAGGTGAGTTCCTGCGCGTCCACGGGTTGGCCAATTTCGCTGAATTGCCTTGGCATTCAATGGATTGCCACCCTTTCTACGCACAAATCATCACCGCCATCGCTGCCACACCTGCTACACAGCATAGTTGGCCTATCACTTCCCTGCCATCCCGTACCGTAATCACTCTCCAGACCTTCTCTGATGCATTCCGGCTCTCTCTGCAAGGTATGGATGGCCCAAATCTGCCGATTGCCACAATGAACCAATTATTCCCTAGGCACTCTTCCAATGAATATGCAATCCTCTGTCGCCCTGAGCCTGAGAGATCAGCCCTACAATTCCTAGTAGCTATCTTAAACCTGCAAAAGCGCACATATAGCATCTCTCGGCCTTTCTATTCAGCAATAGATATGGCTGCGAGAGAGCCTGTAAATTTTGCATCATGCTACTTCCGCCGCATTCACAAAGAATGCGTTTCAATCATCAAACAGGTCAATAAGGGAGATATGCCAAGGTTGAGACTGTCGCACATCCTATCTTTTCTATTTCCGACCATTCTAGCAGCACAACCACCACCCCAAGGACCCGTTCTGCACCATGAAGAGTCTGCACAAATATTGGACAATGATGAAGAGGATGACGAAGAGATTTTCCACCTCCTTCACCGGAAAAGAATTAGAATAAGTTCATCTGACAGTGAAGTACAGGTTCTGCTGCAAATGATAAAGTAGATGACAAAGAAGAACAAGGACAGGAAGAAGAAACCTTCCATGACACTGCAACATCAATGCATCATGACTCATCAGCGCAGCCTTCTTTAGAAAAGCAACAAGAACAGGATGCTACCACCGATTCTGAAACGAGCTCGTCAAAAGAAGAATCTAAACAGCAATCTGAGCAGGAAAAGCAAGATGATGGAGAACCTATCATTAAAGAAGTTTTCGAAGAACTGATTAGAGCAGTGGAATATGCAGTTGCCGACCGTGAGGATACTACGTATCAAACCACTGAAAAGGTAGTTGAACCTAACTCTGTTCTTCTAACTTCTCCACCTATTCCACCCATTGTCCCTGTCCCACCCATTGTCACTGAGGAACCTACCGCTTCTTCATCCTCATCACCAAATTACTCACCACCAAATTCCCATCAGCTCCTCACAGCCTCTTCATCTCAGGCCCGTCCTCATATTCCGGTTCCGTCAATTCCGATATTTTCCGAGCTTGCATCCATGGGTCAAATGCTGATCCAGTTATCGCAACAACTACCTATACAAATGAAGGAAGTGGCAGATAACATCCGGGTTGAATTACAACATAAGGTGGATGTTCTGGAAGCCGATATTAGCCCACTCCAGGAAGAACTCACTGAAGTCAAAGCAGAAAATCATAATTTAACTGAACAGATTAAGGAGTTGCAAACCAGGAAATAATTACCAATCAAAGAGATGCGGCACTGACAGCAGTCCGCGAAAAAGAAGAATTATTAATTATTGCAGATGCAGAATTAATCAAGTTGAAGCAGATAATCCAAGATAAAGAAGATGCACGTGTAGCTTTAGGCAATCTATTAGAAGAAACGAGACAATAGCTCGATGAAGTGGTACAACGCGGACAGGAAATGGCAGACCTGGCAAAGCACACTTCTGAAGAACTCCAGAAAAGCAAGTCTGATGTTGCTGAAGTCAACAATATTCTTAAATGGAAATTGACCTTGGAAGCGCAATTACGGAAAGAGATCGCAAGTACCCGCCGAGAGCGTGACGCCTATTACAAGACAATCCAATTTCAGAACCAAGAGATAGAAAGAAGAGAGTATCAACTGGATACACAAAAAGAACGACTCTCCATAATTGATAAACAGATAGCAGATATGAAGGTTAGCAGAGATGCGGCCCTATCGAATGAGTTCTATTTACAGGAAGCTTTTCTGCAAACTCAAGCAGAAGTTTTGATGTCCCAGGTTGTTTCTTTAAGTGCAGTACGTACAGACGCTCAACTGGTAGAACCAGACATTTTGAAGCAGATGTAGAATCAATTACGAAGAAAATTGCCCGGACATTTAGATTAGCCAAAACAATGTATTTAGAAGGGATAGTAGATGAGCCGTAAGTTTATTATTTTTTTTTTTTTTGTATACCTGCGGGTTCGAGTCCACCGTGCGTGCCAGTGTTAGTCAGCCGTCGGATTGGCAATTGTAAAGACTGAATCTTTTCATATTCCGCACGAACGAAAGGTTGTTACAAAGATGTTTGTAATCTTTATAAATCAATGAAAAAGAGACGCTTCGGTGACGCTCAGTGGGATCACCAGACTGTCTGTCTGGGTGATTGATCTGTAACGTTGCTATGGTGTGCATTGAGTAATTCTGAGTATTCTGTTCTCATCGCTATCTTGTTTGTTTATCGATACCTGTTCCATTTGTGATTTACCTAGACGACCAGAACATCACCAGACTGTCTGTCCGAGCGAATCGTTCTGTGTAGTTTCCGTTGTGATTGTTCTGATAATGCTGCGTACTATTGTGTCTCTATGTTTTGTTGATGTTTTGTAAGTTGTTTGATGAAGCCCATGCTCTAGTAATGACAGTTCAGTATTGTGTGGTTGAGAATTCTGAATCATCCTGCGTCTTCTGTTCTGGTGGATTATCCACACCTGCACGATACAGATTGAGTTACTGTTATTGATTCGGTTGTGTACGGTAGTTTGTGTTGGATCAGTTCTTCAAGCTAGACAAAAGTAATCTTGTATTACGGTACTGAATATTGCCTGCACTATACGCTGAGAGAGCATTAACTGGAGTGTGTTTGGTAAGCCTTGGAAGAGTCTGATTACAGATAGTAAGATTGTGAAGCAATAAACAGATTCTTGATAGAGTTCTTGAACATTAGTATATTGTTGTGTATGAAGTGGTTATTTTGGGGAAAATCAAGCATAGGGCCTTTGTTTAACAGACCCCTTCCACTCCCAAGAACCCGAATAGGTGTTTAAATGCGCTTCTGACGGCAAGCGACGTTTAACAATTCCCTTCCTCTTCATTGTTACCTGCTTTATTATCTGCGGCTGAACCCTGTACTTCACTGTCAGATGAACTTATTCTGATTCTTTTGCGGCAGAGGAGGTGGAAAATTTCTTCGTCATCTTCTTCATCATCTTCCCGCAGCTGCGCGGATTCTTCATGGTGTAATACTGGGCCTCTGGGTGGTGGTTGTGCTGCTTGTATTGCCGGAAATAGAAAAGAGATGATGTGTGGTAATCTTGATCGTGGCATATCTCCCTTATTGACCTGTTTAATTATCGAAACACATTCTTTGTGAATGCGAGGGAAATAGTAAGATACGAAGTTTACAGGTTCTCTGGCAGCCATATCTATTGTTGAATAAAAAGGGCGAGATATGCCATATGTTCGCTTCTGCAGGTTGAGGATAGCGACTAAGAACTGTAATGCTGATCATTCAGGCTCAGGGCGACAAAGGATAGCGTATTTGTTAGAAGAGTGCCTAGGGAATAATTGGTTCATTGTGGCTATTGGCAGATTAGGTCCATTCTCTCGACCTTGCGTAGAGAGGCGGAATGCATCAGCAAAAGTCTAAAAGGTTATTACGGTACGATATGGTAAGGAGGTGATTGCCCAACTTTGCTCTGTAGCGGGTGTGGCAGCGATGGCAGCGATGATTTGGGCATAGAATGGGTGACAATCCACTGAATGCCAAGGCAGTTCAGCGAAATTGGCCAACCCACAAATTCGCAAGAACTCACCTACATCTGCGGAGAGTCCATCACGGAACGCAGCAAAGTTTGCTAATGCTTCCATGTTGCGCACACACAAGCACACGAACACAATTGCACAGGGTATACAGATAGCACAATCACACAGAGCACGCAAACACAATAGTGATTAATAGCGAAACAAGTAGATACTTGGCAGCGGGAAGCAATTGAAATTTGTTAATCATCGCGCGATGTTGAAATGATATCGTCATAACTTCGGTGTGCATGCATGAGCAGAACGATAATGCAGGGCAGCTGTAGATCATAATTAGGTATGAAACGAGGATATTTACAGACTTATTTTATTAATCACGCAAAACTAAAAAGGAAAAGAAAAGAAAAAAAAGAAAAATACGCAGGCAACCGCAGGACACTTCAGTGTGAATCAGGTGCTTGATGATACGACCGCAACTTTGAACCATTTATCACCTTCGGAAGAGGAATTCCGGTCAAAGTAGTTAACCGAAAAGTTGCTGGGCCTACTTGTTGAGTAATCCGATAAGGACCAAACCATCGTAACTTGAATTTTCCAGCAGAACGATTTGATTTTGCATTGTAAAAGAGCACAACTTGTCCTACCGTAAAAACTGGAGTTTTAAGATACCTATCATGTGTACGAGCTTGCCGTAACTGAACTTCCTGAAGAGTAAAAAAACTTTCCCAGCGATGCTCATCTAGTTCTCTGAGTGTATCCAACCGAAAAGGCAAAGAATTTTCAGGTAACATTTTCTGAGAGATGGCCACACGTAAACTTGGTACTACAAGTTCCATTGGTGCAATTGCCTCCATTCCATATGCAAGTTTGAAAGGAGTCAGTCCGGTGGCAACTTTGTAAGTAGTCCGGTATGCCCATAATACTGCAGGTAGTAATTGATCCCATCTTTCTGGTGATTCCAGAATCAGTTTTCGAAGCATATTCAGCAAGGTCTTGTTTGTACTTTCAGCCAAGCCATTAGCACGAGGATAATAAGGGGAACTAAATTTATGCAGAATCTGCAAAGAGTGTGTGAGCACTTTCATTAAATTGTTAACAAAATGTGTGCCTTGATCAGTCACAAGTTCTAGAGGTAACCCAAATCGTGGAAATACGTATGTCATCAAACATTTTGCTACCGAAATAGCTGTAGCGGACCGTAAAGCCCAAGCTTCTGCCCATCTTGTAGCATAATTTGTGCATGTCAGAATATAACTGTTGTTGCTAAGGATTGCTAGAGGTGTGATTGGTCCAATAAAGTCAAGATCCCATTTCTGAAAAGGCTCCAATTGTAATATAGGTTGGAGAGGAAAAAAATGTTGTTGTAAAGGTTGTCCAGACCGCTGACAATTGTCACACTGTTTGACAAACTGAGATACATCTCTGTACATGGTAGGCCACCAAAGTCCACTCTGCAAAATTTTCCGGTGCGTTAAATCTGCTGCAAAATGTCCACCGGAAGGTATTGAATGTGCCAGAGCTATAACTGAGTTTACTTCATGTGGAGGAATACAACGAAGTAAAACTCCAGTGTGATCCATGTAGTATAATTCTCTAGCAATTAACCGGAATCTGCGACTGTAAACTGCAATTTTCCTACGCATTGCAAGAGAAGTCTGAGCAGGAAGATATCCATCATTAAGAAAGGCTAATAACTAATCATAGTAAGTAGATGTCATAGGAGGTTCTGCAAATTCATCAATAGTTGGATCAGTAACATAAATTGCAGGTGTGGTGTCATCAACACCGACTGGAGCTTCACCGGAATCCAACCGAGAAAGGAAATCTGCTAATGCATGTGCAGTTCCAGGTTGATGGATTACTTCATAATCAAACTCTTGTAATAGTAGAACCCAACGCGCTAAACGACCATCTAAATGCTGCTGCCGAACTAGATATACTAGCGCAACATGATCTACATGAAAGACGAGTTTTCGGCCTAACAAATAATGCCAAAATTTCTTTACAGAATATACTAAACCAATGCATTCTCTTTCAGTTACTGAATAATTCGTTTCTGTAGGAGCAAGTCTTCTACTCGCATAATAAACAAGCCGAAACCACTTATCACTTTGTTGCATTAAGACACTCTCAATGGCGATATCTGATGCGTCAACAAAAACATGAAATGGACGTTCCCAATCAGGAGGCTGTAGAATTGGAACCTGTGTTAATAAGCCTTTGAGACGATCAAATGCTGTTTGACATTCCTGAGTCCAAACAAACTGTCGAGGAGTACTGGTTATTATTCTATTGAGAGGTATTGCCAGATGAGCAAGCCACCGTAAATGTCGACCATGCCACCTGACTTGACCCATGAATCGCATAACTTCTTTCGGCATAGTAGGCACAGGTGCTTCTAACACAGCTGCAATTTTATCTGGATCAACTTGTATGCCTTGTGCAGACACAATATGGCCAAGCAGCTTACCACATGAAACCGCGAACACAGACTTATTTGGGTTCAGGCAGAGTCTGTATTCACGACACTTCTCAAAGCAACACCGTAAATGATACAGGTGTGCTACCATCTTACCAAATAAAGAGAAATCATCTACATATACTTGCATGAAAGAAGTAAGATAGGGGGAGAAGATTCCCTGCATACATCGTTGAAAAGTACTAGGAGCATTTCTTAATCCAAACCACATAACTGTACAAGCAAAAACACCCCAATTGGTAATGAACGTTGTTTTTGGTATATCTTCCTCAGCCATTCTGACCTGATTATACCCACTATATCCATCCAGAAATGAATACATTTCATGTCCAGCCACTCTATCCAGCATTGTATCAAGAAATGGAAGAGGAAACGGATTTGGCACCATAGCTGCATTCAGTTTCCGGTAATCCACACATATGCGTAGCTGCTTATTCTTCTTAGGGACGATAACAATGGGTGATATCCACTCAGCATGTTCTATTGGAACAATGAATCCAACTTTTAATAACCTATCAAGCTCTGCCTTAACCTGTGCTGCATAGTTAGGATTCATCCTGCAGCTGGGTTGTTTAATTGGTTTTGCCTCCGGTTTAAGTACAACTCAATGCTGATATATGCGAGGTTCCAGATCCTTCATGTCACGGTAATCCCATGCAAAAACATCAGCGAACTCACGAAGTAACTGGATGAGATCTGCTTGAAATACTTCAGACAATCCTTCCTTTATTTTGACAGGTCGTGGATTATCTTCATCCCCTAAATTATATGTGATCAACTGATCTTCTGGAACATAGAATTGACGAGGTTTTTCTAAATCATCGACTGATTGTAAAAGTTGCTGTATAGCAGTTTCATCCTTAGCAGCAGTATTTTCTGTTTCTACTTCTTCGGTCACAGGCATCACCGTACAAACTGCCGGATTCCAGTGATCTACAACAGATTGTAAATCAACAGTCCCTAAGGAAATTAAATCTAGGTTGTTCTTCAAAAATTCTTCTTCTTCATCACCGGATAAACCATCTAACATATGAACTGGTTCTGCCACATAAGGTCTAGCATGTAGTTCACAGGGCTGAATATCATCTAATCTTACAACATATTTTCGGTTATTGTCTTTGAAAGTGAGTTCCTGTGCGGACCAATCTTGTATAACCTTAGCTTGTTTCAACCAAGGACAACCGAAAAGAAGATTATAATCAAGACTAGACTCCGGTAGTTCTAAAACTACGAAAGTCATCTTAAAAGTTTTACCCTGCAAAGTAATGGGGACATTCCGTACAAGTCCTACTGGGTGGACTCTGGATTGGTCGGCCATTCTAACAAAAAACTGCACAGGTTCAATTTCGGTCCATCCTAACTTTTTACAAAGTGCTGCAGTAGCTATGTTTACAACGGACCCACCATCAATTAGTACTTGAGTAATTTTATGATTTTTGTACCATACCATAATTAAAGGAACCGAGTGATCCACCATAGAGTCAGTTTCTGTTGTTGTTGCTGGAATGCAAGAAGACTCAGAACTGAACTGCTGCTGGAATTGTTGCTGAACTCATGGTACTAATGCCAGTAACTATCCAAGAGGAAGAGTAATGGATGCTTTAGATAAAATTTCCCATGCTTGATCTACTTGGTTTGTACCTTTTACTGATTCTGAAGACGATGCATCAGTTACTGGGATGGACTCTTGCTCCTGCGCGGTTTCCTTTGGCAGCAGAACTTGTGTCACCGGAATTGGATCTGGGAACACTGGAGGTTTTGTGGTGGTCCACTGGCTAGCTTTGTCATACATTCTTTGTTGCTCACGAACACCTGGTTCGAATACTTCAGCTGCTGGTTGCAACGGCTTACCGGATCGGGTCTGAACTACTACGGCTTGTGTTTCTATTGGTGTGATATGAACCATATTTGTCATTTGGTTTTGACGCTCTTTTTTTCTCTGATCATATTCGGCTGCATCTTTACAGAATCTTCTGATGTGACCAAACTCACCACAAAAATGACAGCGAGGTGGTGGCAAGGCATTACCTTCTTGTGATGTTCCTGTCTGCCAACGATTTCCACTATAGTTGGTATTCCTCTGTCCTCTATAATTGCAGTATCCTTGCTGCTGATTATTTCTCCTCTGAGGTGGTACATAGTGGGTGGCAGGCTGTCCTGGTTCTTGTATAATTGCATTTATTGTTCATGTTCCCTGCACTTTGGCATTATAGGCACAGTTTTTGATGGAATGTCCGTTTGTATTGCAGATAGCGCAATACATCTGATTGAGTGCACAAGTGGCACTGGTATGCCCTGAATTCTTGCACGTAGTGCAATACATCTGTCTGGTCGGATCTTCTGCAATATTTTTACTAGCTTTTAACCATTCTAGGTCTTCGGTAAAACCTCCAACCTTATTCTCGAGCTGCAAAGCCATTGCAATAACCGCATCTAGCGTCATAGCTCCTACACAACGAATGATCATAATCTGTCGGAGCTGCGGAGTTAAACCATTAATAAACCATTGGGTGATGACATCATCCGGCAAATTAGCATGTGCTGGCGGTAGTTGTCTCAAGTGAGTTCGGAATAGGGTGGCATATTCTTGCACTGTTTGATTCAGCTTTTGTCTATTGTTCTGCAGGTAATCAAAAATTTCGGCAGGATTCTTCTTTAGCCGAAATCTCTACAGAAACGCATCTCTTACCGCTTCATAGGTGCCGAAATGATTGATATCATATTCTGTAAGCCATCTGGCGACTTCATTAACTAGTGTTGACTGGAATACTATGGCCTTGTATGCCGGATCAGGTGGATGATTAAGTACTACGTAACTAATTTCAAAGGTTCGTACATGAGCATCAGGATCATCACCTGGAAATCCACCAAATTTTGTGTAGGTAACTCCTATCGGAACCGGACGAGGTGGAAGTAGATGTTGTTGTTGTTGTTGTTGTTGTTGTTGTTGTTGTTGTTGTTGTTGTTTTCCAATCATGGTGCTTGTTGTCGTATTGTTACTATCTCCTGAGTTCCGAGGTTGAATTTCTTGACCGTCAGAATCTGTATCGTCAGCCTGTGCACTTTCCGGTTTGATAATATCATTCAATCTCTTTCAGATTTCAGCTTCGAATAAGCTACCTTCCTCCTTGATATCAAATGTAGGGAAGCTTACTCTGAATAGTGGTGACCGGAAGGAAGATTCACCAAGAAATGGTAAACCGTCACCGGGAGACTGTTAACTCTCTGTAACTGGGACCGAAATATCACCGAAATTTGTCGAGATTTCATCAAAGCAAGGTACTTTTTCACCTTCATTGATTTCTTTGGCCTGATGGAGAATGTTAATCTCCAAAAGAACAACTTACTCTTGTGATTAGAACACCTCTATACCAAGAGTAAGTCAAACACTCCACTAATTTAGAGGATCATTTGCTAATTATCAAAAAATTAACAAATCTGTGAAGAAGATGAAACACAGAAAAGTCTGCTGCACTATTTATCCACAT
The DNA here is from genome assembly GCA_020310875.1 of Ceratopteris richardii. NCBI lineage: Eukaryota > Viridiplantae > Streptophyta > Polypodiopsida > Polypodiales > Pteridaceae > Ceratopteris > Ceratopteris richardii. The sequence goes on along the minus strand of CM035409.1, from coordinate 135,861,404 downwards.
TAACTTATCAAACGTGTAAAGTTTTTGATGAAACTTTGTACGAAGTATCTCCTAGAGATTGCGCATCTACTTCAAGTTGAAACTCTTCAAAAGATTAAGTATAACTTGAGAAATCAACTTCTCAAGTTACCTATGTCAGAAACTGTCATCCAGAACAGTCGACTTTACACCTGTAACTTTTAAGACTTGGTTCTCCTTGAATAGAACCCGTTTTACAAAATGCTTCTAGACATAAATAGCTTATCTTCCAACTTAAAGATTAAGCCCTCACTCATGCAAAACTTTAAACTGTGCTAGGAGAAATGACCAAAACATTAACTTCAAAATATGCGCCTGTTTTAGGAACCAGTGAATACACTTCACATATGAATGTTCCTACACTCAATTCACTCAGCCTGATTACAATTGGAAGCTGAAACTTTGCACAGAGGTCAAGCAACTCTCAACTTAGACTTGTACAAAAGCATTTCACAATTGATCTACTGTAGAAGGAGAACACACAGAAACATCGGGCGCAAAACTTTTCATTTACTCAGAGAAAATACAACTGAGTGATGAGAGCAAACTCAAAATTCACTTTCCTCTATCTTATGACTTCTATCTTCCTTATTCTTGACTCCTAACTATTGTCACATATGCTCTCATACATGCCCCGACTTTTCTCAAGGTATTTATAGATAATTTGTACATAATTCTTACTGAACAAAAGATCTAAGTCATCTATGACTATGCTAATGTACATATGTGTACACTTCTCTTGTCCTCTGAATGTAATCTTCTTCCACACTTCAGAAATTGATTCTTCCTTCATCATTTGATCTTCCAAGCCTTCAATTGGTGATTGGTCTACACCAACAGCTCCCCCTCAATCATCAATTGAGGTTTTCTCTGTCTTCTTTATACTTGCCATGTCTTTGAACCTTTGTAACTTAGGTCCATCCAAGCTCTTTGTCATCATATCTGCCACCTGTTCTTTTGTTGGAGTGTACATCACTTCAATCTCTTTATCTAGTACCTTTTCCCTCAAGAAATGATACTGTATCTCTATATGCTTAGTCCTGGCATGAAAAACAGGGTTAGCTGCCAAATACAAAGAACTCATATTGTCTCCAAAAATTATTGGAGTACTATGATCAATCTCAAAACTTTTCATCAAGGTCTTCAACCATATGACTTCTTTTGCAGCTTCTACCATTCCCTTATACTCAGCTTCTGTGGATGATAAAGCAACTGTATGTTGCTTCTTTGAACACCAAGACACTAACTTGTCTCCAACATAACATAGATATCCATGGGTAGACCTTCTATCATCTGAGTCACCTGCCCAATCTGCATCACTAAACACTTTGATTCTTGTGTCAGAAGTGAAACCATAATACAAACCTTCACTTAGGGTTCCTTTGATATATCTGAGTACCCTTTGGGCTGCAATCCAATGAGTCTTCTTTGGACAATGCATGAATTGTGACAACACACCTACTGCATATGATAGATCTGGCCTTGTCAAGGTAGCATAGATTAGACTACCTACCAAACTCTGATATTTCTTCATGTCATTGAACTCTTCACCTCCATACCTGCTCAATTTATGATTTACCTCCAATGGTGTAGTTGAGGTCCTGCTATCTTCCATGTTAAACTTGACTAGAAGATTCTTCAAGTATCTCTCTTGTGAAACATATACTCCATGTTGAGTATACACAATCTGCATTCCTAGAAAATAAGATAAGTTTCCCAAGTCACTTATCTTAAACTCCTTCTCTATTTGCTTCTTGAGTTCATTGATTCCTTGAGCATCTGTTCCTGTAACAATAATATCATCAACATAAATGCACATGTAAATGTATCCATTTTCACTTGCCTTCACTAGCAAGCTACTATCTGCCTTTGATGCTTGAAAACCACATTCATTCAAGAACTTGACCAATCTGTAATTCCAAGCTCTTGGGGCTTGCTTCAACCCATATAAAGCTCTCTTGAGCTTACACACATAATCTGATCCAATTGATTCCATGAAGCCTTCTGGTTGCTCCATATATACTTCATCTGCAATGTAACCATTAAGAAATGCATTCTTCACATCCAATTGTGATAATTTCCATCCCTTGCAAGTAGCAATAGCAATCAATGTCCTAATTGTAGACATCTTAGCAACAGGACTAAAGGTTTCATCATAATCTACCCCATAAGTTTGGGCATAACCTTTAACCACTAGTCTAGCCTTATATCTAGACACCTTACCATCTGCAAACCTCTTTGTTTTATATACCCACTTGCATCCAATGACTTTCTGATTCTTTGGTCTTGGTACTAATTCCCAAGTTTCATTTTCAAGTAGAGCATCATACTCTTCTTGCATTGCCTTCTCCCAATTCTGTTTACCTTTGGCTTCTTCATAAGTAGTTGGATCTTCTTCTGTTTTCACAATGTAGGCATAATCTTTTGTTGTTAGGAAAGATGTATCATAACTATACCTTATAGGCTCTTTCCTTTCTCTTGTAGATCTCCTGATTTCTGCACTTCTTGAAGTTTCAGCCTCATTTGATTCTGGATCAAATCTTGGCCCTTCTTCTACATGATCCTGCACTCTACATCTAGAGTCAACTTCATCAACAATTTCTTCACAAACTTTTACCTTTGCCTTTCCTTTTCTTTGAATTTCTTCAACACCTGTATACTCATTTGGTGATCCTGAATACCACACATTTTGCTCGTCAAATGTCACATCTTTAGTAACAAGAAATTGCTTTGTGGATGGACTCCACAACCTGTAACCCATTTGTCTATCATCATATCCAATAAACACATACTTCTCTGCTTTTGGTTCTAGCTTATGTCTTAATTGTGAAGGAACATAAGCATATGCAATACATCCAAATACTTTACAATGATCAAGACTAGGCTTCTTACCCCACCATGCTTCATAAGGGGTTCCTCCATCCAAAGCTTTGCAAGGCAACCTATTCACAAGGTATGTTGCAGTGTTAATGGCTTCTGCCCATAAGTAATTTGGACAATTCTTTTCCTTCATCATGGCTCTTGCAAACTCTACAAGAGTCCTATTCCTCCTTTCTGCTACTCCATTTTGTTGAGGGGAGTACCTGCAAGTCACTTCTCTTTTGATACCTGCATTCCACAAATAATCATCAAACTCTTTTGAGAAATACTCTCCCCCTCCATCTGATCTTAACCTCTTTAGCTTTTGTCCTGTGATCCTTTCTGCAAAAGCATGGAAATGTTTGAATGTCTTAAAGACTTCTGATTTATCCTTGATTACATACAAAGTAATCCACCTGGTTGCATCATCAACAAACAACACATAATATCTGGATCCATTTATGCTATAGTCCCTTGAGGGACCCCATACATCTGTATGAACCAATTCAAGCATATTTGAATACTTGTACCCTGATTTGTTATAAGAACTCTTATGTGCTTTACCTAATTGACAAGCTTCACACTTGTACACCATATGTTGCCCTTCAATGTTTGGCAATCCAAGCACCACCTGATTCTTTGACATCTCCTTTATAGCTCTCTCATTGAAATGACCTAGCCTTTTATGCCATAGGTCTAATTCAGATACCTTTTGACCTCCATAGGTAAACAATGCATGTCCCACATTACCTTGGACCTTGAGAGTAAACAATCTTCCTTCCTTTTTACCTGCAATTATGGTTCTATATCCCTGATTTGGATCTTGTACATAAACACCATCATTTGTGAATCTTACCTCATATCCTTTCTCCACAATTTGCCCTACACTTATCAAATTTTTAGGAATAGTAGGAACATAAAGTACCTTACTCAGAAGTGTACTTCCACTCTTTGTCTTCACTGATCCAATGCTCTCCACTTTATGTTTGGTATTGTCACCTGTTTGAACTGTATGTCCATTCACCCTTGCTTCCATATCAGTCATCAAAGATAGATTCCCACTCAGATGGTTGCTGCACCCTGAGTCAATATAAAACACTCTTTGATCTTCTCCCATTGATTCATGAGTTGCATTTAAGATAAGAGTCATGTCATCCTTCTGATCTGATGCATAATTGTAATAATTATTGTTGTAGGACTGAGATTGGAAGTTCCTTCCACCTCCTCTACCATATGATGTCCTACCACCTCTTCCTCTGAAATTACCTCTTTGGTTTCTGCCTCCTCTACCTCTTTGACTATAATTCTGATTGTTGTATCCTCCACTTTGATTGTTATACCAACAATCATTTGCCAAATGATTTGTTCTACCACAAATCCAACAAGCTTTAGCATTATCTTTGTTCTTACCTCCTCTTCCTTTACCTCTGAAATTTGTCTTCCCTTTTGTGAAGTTGGCTTGATTTGAATTCCCTTCATCCTCATTTGATTGCTTTCCCTTGCCATTCTTTTTCTTGTCTTTGGAGTACATAGCTTGACTTGTACTTCTATCATTGTCTCCTTTAAGATCCTGCTCAAAGGTTAGCATGTGTCCTAGCAATTGATTAAGGTCAGGAGTAAAGTGATCAAGTGACAACTCTATGGATAATATAAAAGGCTTCCACTTCTCATCACCTCTTAGACCTGTAAGTATTTGTCTTACCAACTTTTCCTCTTCAATATCTTCATCCACTGCTCCCAAGCTATCTGCAATATCTTTCATCCTTGCCACATAATCTGAAATTGATTGTGAGCTCTTCTTCTTGAAGGTTGTGAACTCAGCCCATAGTGAGGACTTCCTTGACTTAGTTGTCTTTTGGAAATGCTCTTCCAAGGCATTCCAAACATCTGTAGCACTTTCTAAACCTCTGATGTGAGGTAGAAGGTAATCATTTACAGCCATGTAGATGATACTCCTTGCTTGAGCATCCTTTCTCATCCAAGTCTTCAACATTGCAAGTTCTTCCCTAGTAGGAATACTTGGATCTGCAAATTCTGGTTTTTCTTCATCTCCTGTAATAAATGATATAAGATCTTTGCTCATGAGGTGTGCTTCCATCCTCATGGACCATGCTGGATAGTTCTCCCTATCTAGCTTATCAATCTGCAAGCTTTCTCCCATCTTGTCTCCACCTGTGTATTGAAATCTTCAAGCTTTACAAACAATGTATGTACCTTTACTTCGAATTGAACTCCTTTTGCCTTTCTTGATGTCAAATAGTCTTCTCCTCGAGCTTTGACTCCAAGCTTTCACTTCTTAATCCTTCAAATGTTGAATCTCTTGAATCTGCAGCAGTCGGGATCCTCCTTTTCTTGAAATTGATGTCTCCTGCTCTGATACCACTGATGGAGAATGTTAATCTCCAAAAGAACAACTTACTCTTGTGATTAGAACACCTCTATACCAAGAGTAAGTCAAACACTCCACTAATTTAGAGGATCATTTGCTAATTATCAAAAAATTAACAAATCTGTGAAGAAGATGAAACACAGAAAAGTCTGCTGCACTATTTATCCACATTAACTTATCAAACGTGTAAAGTTTTTGATGAAACTTTGTACGAAGTATCTCCTAGAGATTGCGCATCTACTCCAAGTTGAAACTCTTCAAAAGATTAAGTATAACTTGAGAAATCAACTTCTCAAGTTACCTATGTTAGAAACTGTCATCGAGAACAGTCGACTTTACACCTGTAACTTTTAAGACTTGGTTCTCCTTGAATAGAACCCGTTTTACAAAATGCTTCTAGATATAAATAGCTTATCTTCCAACTTAAAGATTAAGCCCTCACTCATGCAAAACTTTAAACTGTGCTAGGAGAAATGACCAAAACATTAACTTCAAAATATGCGCCTGTTTTAGGAACCAGTGAATACACTTCACATATGAATGTTCCTACACTCAATTCACTCAGCCTGATTACAATTGGAAGCTGAAACTTTGCACAGAGGTCAAGCAACTCTCAACTTAGACTTGTACAAAAGCATTTCACAATTGATCTACTGTAGAAGGAGAACACACAGAAACATCGGGCGCAAAACTTTTCATTTACTCAGAGAAAATACAACTGAGTGATGAGAGCAAACTCAAAATTCACTTTCCTCTATCTTATGACTTCTATGTTCCTTATTCTTGACTCCTAACTATTGTCACATATGCTCTCATACATGCCCCGACTTTTCTCAAGGTATTTATAGATAATTTGTACATAATTCTTACTGAACAAAAGATCTAAGTCATCTATGACTATGCTAATGTACATATGTGTACACTTCTCTTGTCCTCTGAATGTAATCTTCTTCCACACTTCAAAAATTGATTCTTCCTTCATCATTTGATCTTCCAAGCCTTCAATTGGTGATTGGTCTGCACCAACATGGCCAACACGCTTCTATCCTCAAAAAAATTCGAATCTTGTCCAGATGGTGTTAAGTTAACTACATACTGCGGCCTAGTAGACTCTGGAGTTACTATATCTTCGACAGACTGTGCCGAAATCGCACCAAAATCTTCCGAAATAGCACTACGTTCCACCGGAATGCTACCGGAATCACTACTATCGTTCTTCGCTTCCTGGACAACTAAGATAAACTTAGCTTCGCTTCTAGCTCCTGGGGGCGTCCTTAGCAAATTAGGTATCGCCCAATATTGTTCGTTTCTCTTATACTTCGGGTATGTTTCACCGGAACGAGTAACCGGCATATATCACGTTTGCAATACTTTGTGTACTACTCGTTGATTCACAATCTATGACCACTTTCTTACAATCAATTTACAATGCTCTGGTGCCACTTTCCGATAATCGCTTTGCAACAATTTGGTGCCACTTTCCCACAGACGGCGCCAGTGTTAAACGCGGGTCTTGCCGTCAGAGACGCGTTTAAACATGTATCGGGTTCTTGGGAGTGGAAGGGGTCTGTTAAACAGAGGCCCTATACTTGATTTCCCAAATCAACTTACTTACATGACAGTAGTTCAAACAAATATGCTGATCCAACTCACTAACAGAAAACTCTGGCTCTTCCTTGCCAGACCTACTCACATGACATTTCACGCACAAAGTACCGATTCATACACAACTTAAGACTCTCTCAGTAACCGAATCATAAGGTAAATATTACCGTACACAGACTCACAGTAATACCTTTAGCGAAACAATAATTCAAATCTTAACTTACTATGAATATTACCCTAACCCCAATCTTTACCAAGTAGGTATCGATAAACAAACAAGACAGAGCCAAGAACAGAATACTCAGAATTACTCAAACGCACACCGCAGCAACGTTACAGATCAATCACCCAGACAGACAGTCTGGTGATCCAACTGATCGTCACCGAAGCGTCTTTTTCCATTGATTTAAATAAAGGTTACAATCATCAATCAGGGTTACAACATTTACGCAACGACCTTTCGGTTCGTTAAGAGTTGATTTTACAATTGCCAATCCGGCGGCTTACACATCCAAGCAAGGTAAAGATGATAAGCATTTCTTCTATATTGATTATGGTTGTTCCAATCATGTGGCTAGAAATGTAGCATTGCTATCTGATCTTGAAGAACCTAAATGGAAGCATGAAGTGCAGATAGGTGATGACACTATATGCTATGTTAAGAAGATTGGGAATGTCAAGGCTTCTGATGGTAACATGAACCTTTTAAGTAAGGTATTATATGTGCCAACCATAACAAGAAACCTGATTAGTTTTGGGCAGACTATTGAGAAAGGCTTGGAGGTTAGATTCACAAGGCATGGAGCATATGTGGAGGACTCTCAACAAGGTTTCAAGAGGATTACAAAAGGTGAGAAATCTGGTGGACTCTTTATATTTGAAGTTGAAGATACCAGAAACATTGCACACTTCAATTACAAAGATCAAACCCTATCTAAACTAGAGATATGGCATGAATGGCTAGGTCATATAGGTGAAAGAACACTAAAATAGATATGCAAGGATCAGAGTGTGCTTGGCATTCTAGATGTGTCCAAGCAACACATGATTTACAAATGTGGAACTTATCTATTTGGAAAATAGATCATAGGCAACCAGTCAACAGAAAAGGATACATGTATGAAGACTACTTGGAGCTTGTGCACACAGATGTGTGGGGTCCTAACAGAGAGCCATCAATCTCAGGATCAAGGTTCTATGTTTCACTCATAGATGATTATAGTAGATGAACAATTATTTACTTCATGAATCGTAAAGATGAAGTCCTCATTTTTTTCAAGAAGTACTTGGCATTGGTTGAGAACCAAACAAGTAGAAGCATGAAGAGGATCAGGTCTGATGAAGGTGGTGAGTATTTCTCACATGAATTTGATTCATTCTTATAGGATAGAGGTATAAAGAGAGAAGTCACAACAAGATACACTCCTGAACAGAATGGAGTGGTAGAGAGGAGGAATAGACTAATAGTAGAGGCTGCAAGATCAATGTTGAATGAATAAGCTTCCACAACCACATACTTAATTAATAAGCTTCCATCCAAGTCGGATGGAATGAGACCTTATGAAGCATGGAATGGCGGGAGACCTTCTCTTGACCATTGTAAAATCTTTGGGTGCATTGCGTATGCACATATACCCTCACAAATTAGAGGGAAGCTTGACCCAAAAGTTGAAAAGTGTATATTCATTGGCTATGATCAAAATCAGAAGGGATACAGGTTGTACAATCCCACTAATAAAGGATTCACAATTAGTAGGGATGTGGTGTTTGATGAAAATAATTCATGGTTTGAAGATGATTGCAGGAAGATAAAGCTACCTTATGACTTGGAAAGTGATTTTCCAACTCTAATTCAAGAAGGTTCACAAATACTAGAAGATGTCAACTCAAAAGATGAAGAACAGATTGACTTCAAACCTTGGAAGTCCAAGGGCAAGAAAAACTACAAGCAATTGGAAGACATTCGACATGCATCCAATCAAGCACTCAAAAGATCTCAAAGGGAGATTAGAAAACCCATAAGGTATGTCTATGACACATCATTATTCAACAAGAATTCTATATACATGACTGAAGAATCTAGGTCAAAAGAGCCTTCTTCATTTGAAGAAGACAATAAGAAGGAAGAATGGAGATAATCCATGCAGGAAGAAATTGAAGCACTTAAGATAAATAACACTTGGGATTTGGTTCCCAAGAAACCAAACATGAAGATAATTGGATCCAGGTGGATAAAAATAAATATTACTAAAAAATATGGAAAGAAGCACCTGTACATAGAAAAATAAATCCACCTTTTGTCCAATAGCAAGAAGAACAGACTGGCCCACTTTTTGGAAGAGAAGAAATGAAGGTCAAATCCCAGCAAAGTGGTTGAATTTCCCAAAGATTATAGGACCTAAAAGAGGAGCTTGGCCGACCAAAAGCTACGTGCTCACAACTACCAAAATATTAATAGAAAACCTAAAGTATGTCAATGACTCTGCTTGTATATTGCTCATTAGGGTTTTGAACTAATGATCACTTGTATATAAATTTTTATTGGCGGTTTTGATGAACCCAAAGCTGAACCATACTTGCTTTTCCCCTTTTGTGAGATAGCAAATGCTTGCGTTCCCTCAATCAAACCACTCTTGTTCACTCTAGATTGCTCTTCTTGCAAAAGAAGAGACACAACCTCATCAAATGCATACATATTAGGATTTCCTTTTGCAACCAAACAGAGTGTAGTAGAAAATCTTTGAAAAGATTCTGGTAATCCTTTCAACAATGTAGAAATGAGTAATGCATCCGAAATAATCTCATCTATGTTTGCCAATTGCTCTTTCAAGTCCTTGATGCATGTCACATACATATCCACTGACTCATTTTCAGCCATACATACATCCTCAAGTTGCTTCCTCAAGTATGAAACACGTGCTTCATTACGCATGGCATACAAAGAAGCAAGAGTGTCACATGCTTGTCTTGATGTAGAGCATGACCAAATGTGTGGAACTATGTGACGCTTCACAGAAAGCGCAATCAATGCATGAGCTTGAGCATCTTTTCCATCCCATCTAAGCTACTCCTATGTAGGTGGAGAAGGAGAAACCATTGTACTTGAAGAAGAAGCTCCATATGTGACAGTCGACTGTGAAGTAGAAGCACCTGCGGGTCTTCGATCTACATATGCCACTATGTTCCAAAGTTGTTTTTCAACAAGGACATGCTTCATCATGTAAGAACACATTGGATAGCTGGTCCCATAAAGCTTATCTTGAGCTTGAAGCATGCCAAACAAGTCATTGCTGCCCGCCATTTCACTAAAGAATAAGAATGTGACAAAATTGTTACTTTGATGAAAGCTGAAATTTCAGCTCACAAACCGTCACTCTAATGGCAATTCTAACTACACGAATGGCTTCAAAATGGAGGTAAAACCCTAGGGCACCTACGGGAAATGTTTCTTGACTGCTAAAATTCACTCTTGTATGCTCTGAAGTCGATTTATACAGTTAAAAGTGCACGCACGCCACAACACTAAAAACCAAAACTTGAGAAGGAGCTGAACGTGCTCTGATACCACTGTTGGGTGTGTGTAGAAGTGCGAGAGACACATAAGAAGCACACACAAGGAGCACAATCAGAACAAGACACATGGAGAAGATGATAATTAGAATAGCTTTCTCTATTGACAAATGAACTGAACTGAAGTAAGAGCTGAATGAATAATCCCTAAGTACAAAGTACCGCCACATATGAGTGAATCATGTATGTGGTAACATGGGGAGAAAACCTATTGCCAGAACTAGAGTAAAAAGTGCCCATGTATAGGGAAGAGGTTCACATCAAAGCTACTCGAGGAACACATAAGTGTAATAGTTATGACAACTAGTAAGTTAATAGCCTATGAAGCAGCATACATAGAATACATCAAGAAGGATGTTATAGACAAACCCACAGGAGTTGTACAGTGGAGGAAGGCACTTTTTGAAATGGTCAATGATCTTAACATCATAGATAGAAAGAGTCATGATTTAGTAGCTTAGGTATATCAAAGAAAGAAAAGACAATAATTTTGACCACTATCAGTTTTTTTCAAGGATGACAAAAGGCAAGGAGGGAACAAATGTTGGAATAACACCTTTTTGACATAGAAATATTTCATGAAATCATAATCTTGTAATATAGAAAGTCCCAATGGATGTAAAAATGAGGAAGATTCTTCCTCATGATTCGAAGTAACTTATGTAATTTTTTGTGAATTTTTAGAGCTTTCAAGTGAGTAGAAAATTAGATTACAAGCCTAGAGGACCTATTTTCAAGTGTGAAAGAGGAAACTTAGAAAAGTATATAAGTTAACTTATGAATTACTTTGGGATGATCATTTTGTACTTGATGGATTAATGAGAACTTGAGAGATCTTTTCTATCTTCTCTAAATCTCTTCCTTTAGCTTTCATGGTGATGTGATGATGAATTTTTCAGTGTTTATCATGGATATATCTTGTTGATCAGTTGTTCTTTGAGTATTTCATGCTAATCTAAGTCTATTTATAATGACTCTCTACAATCTTGCAAAGTGTTGTTCAAGTTGAGTGCATGATTCCATCAGAATTGCGATTGTCTTCTCTCTGTGATAAAGGTACTAAAGTTAAAGTTTGATGTTACTAATGCCTTCCTTATGAAAAATGGTGCACTTTAGGTACACGAATAATTAAAAAAGCTTTCTTCTAACTCTATTCACAAGAAAACCTAGAATTTTCCATAAAAGCTATGAAATTTCTGTTGAAACACATCTTGTTGACTAATCTTGGATTCCATTAATGAAGAAGGGGTTGTGGTCTTAAAATAATTCCTGGATTGACAATTTAAAATTATTAAGGTTTTTGCTTCCTTTATACTATAATTCTTGGAGATAACTCCAAAGTACAACAAATAGTGTTGCACTATACTCCTCCTCTGTGGTGTTATCATTATCATCATTCAAATTATGTTCACACACCATAGTGATGGTGTGTACTACATAATCACTAGTGGGATAGATTTTTTTCTAAGAAGATAAGATGTATTATCTAGTGGAACATTTGACATTGTAGATAAAATAGTTAGACATAATTCACTCTCTTTCACTAAGTTAATAGCCTCTGGTTGAGGTCCATTTTTCTCCTGAACCCCCTTGTGAGAAGATTGGGTAGATCCATGGATGTAGGGTCGAGCTCCTCATTGATAATGAAAAAGGTTGTGGCAATGTAAGGAAGGTACCTAGTACCTATCTGTTTTTTTTTATTATAGAATTTTATTAAGGCACTATTGATGGGGGATGATTCTAACACCCCAATGCAAGAATGGAAGATGGGTGCCCTCCACTAGGTCCACAAGTAGTGATATATGCTCACTGTTCTGAAATTTTCTCTACATAAGTACACAGACTTATGATGAGATTTTGCAAACTTGTAGTAGACTACAAGAGCTACCCAACAAGCTTTAAATCATCCCAAATGGATTTTCCAGTTGGGAGAACCACCCTCTGCAAAACAGGCTACCTGTTTGCAACACTCTCTGCCTATGTGCAGAGATATACCTTCACAAAGTTGGCAATTTCTCACAACTCACTCAGCCAAATAACTTGAAACTTTGCCAAAAGTTAGGGCACAATATGAGAGACCAAATGAAGCTTGAAATCATTGAAAATGAGTACAATTATAGAGCAAAAAATGCTCTACAATCTGGTACAATGAGATTTGGAAAAGCCTAACTACACCTCTAGATAGAGCGGAGCAAAATAATGAGAAAATGAGGTAAGCAAGCAAGGGGGCTGCTTGCTGGGGTTTATGAGTTCAGTAAACTAATTGGGAAACTCGTGGAATGCATAAAACTCAAGAAAAAAAGGTGGGATGATGCTTATATAGACTTCTAACCACCCACCAATCAGTTTAGGTGCACTTTTTGGTGGCTGGTTTGATGAGATTTGAATTTGATTGAGTTTGGTGGAGCTTCTAACTTTATTCCACGACTTTGGGTCCTCCTTTTTGATTGGTCCACTTGCAAAACTCATGTTTGAGCCTTTTTTCATGATTGAGATTTGATTTTCAACACTCCCCCTCAAGTCTCAATGCTTATGTCCTTCGATCCAATTCATTCCTTTAAGTATTGTAGCTTTACTCCATCGAATGCTTTGGTAAACATATCTGCATATTGGTCCTTTGTATTGTCATGCTCCACCTTGACATCCTTTGAGATGATCTTCTCTAGAATAAAGTGGTAATGCACTTCTATATGCTTCGGCCTTGCATGGAACACTGGATTTTGAGCCAAGCATATGCTACTTATGTTGTCACAAAAAATAGGTACTTGCTTAACCTACAAATCAAGATCAACAAACAACTTCTTGAGCCACATAAGCTCACATGAGACCTGTGCTAAGCCTCTATACTCATCTTCGATCGATGAAAGAGCCACGATTGGTTGTTTCTTTGACATCCATGAGATGGTCTTCTTCCCTAGCATGATAACATATCCACTAGTGCTCCTCCTGTCATCTTTGAAACCTGCCCAATCAACATCACAATAAGCTTGTACATTTAATCCATCATCAAATGGATAATATAGACCTTCATTCACTAATCCTTTGAGGTACCTAAGTACCCTTTTGGCTGCAACAAGATGAGGTACTCTTGGTGCTTGCAAAAATTGAGATAACACTCCAACTACATGTGCAATATCAGGTCTTGTCATAGTAGCATACAAGAGAGAACCAGTTATTGACCTATACATGGTCACATCCTTCACTTCTTCACTTTCATGAGCACTTATTTTAACATTTACTTCTAATGGATTTGAAATGGGCTTGCAATCACACAAGCCAAACTTCTTCAAAAGATCAAGAATGTATGGTCATGTAGAAAATCTGAAAATTCATTTGAAAAATACTCTCCCCCTCCATCCAATCTGAGAGTCTTTAAATACTTCCATGTTTCCTTCTCCACTAGGTTTTTGAACCTCTTGAAAAAATAAAACACCTCTGACTTTGACTTCATGCAACACATCCAAACAAACCTTGAATGATCATCTATAAATGTGACAAAATATCTATTACCTCCAATGAATGGCTCCCTTGTAGGTCCCAATACATCTGTGTGTATGAGATTCAACGCTTCATTGGTCACATGTGCTCCCTTCTTGAATGGCAATCTGCTTTGTTTTCCTAATTGACAAGCATCGCACAAATGTTGCATATTTTGAGATGTAAGATCAGGTAGACCACTCACCAAGCCCTTCCTTTGCATGTCCTTCATCCTTTGTAAGTTTATGTGCCCAATTCTTTTATGGCATAAGTCGATTTTTGCAATCTGTTTATTTCCAATTGACAAGTAGACAATGTGAGGGGTTGATGGCTTTACCTCCATGGTGAAGAGTCTTCCTTGATTCTTTCCTTTTGCTATGAGCTTGTACTCGTGCATGGGGTCTTCAACAAAACATCCTTGCTCATTGAACCTCACCTCATAACCTCTTTCAACCATTTGACCTATCGAAACCAAGTTCTTTGTGATGGTTGGCACATGCAACACATCCTTCAACACCTTGGAGCTTTGAGATCCATTCAATGCAACATCTCCCACATGTGTAATCTTGTGCTCAGTGTCATCCCCTCTCTCTACACGTCCTTGAGTGATGGGTGAATTCAAATTAAAGAAAACATCTTTATTGCAACTCATATGGTTGCTACAACCACTATCAATGTACCATGTAAAATCTGAATTGACTCTTTCACTTGAACCATACATCATAAGCAAGTTCTCATTTTCTGAATTTGTTGAAGTACTAGCATAATTACCTTGGTTCCTTTTGTATCCTTGATTGCCTCCTCCTTTGGACCAACAATCTCTTGCATAATGGCCCGGTTTTCCACAATTGTAGCATTCTCCATTGGATGCTTCTCTTCCATGTGATCTTCCTCCTCTTCCTCTACTCCTTCCTCTTCCTCTTGATCCATAGCTTTGGTTGGAGCCTTCTTGGTTGGTTGAGCTTGAGCTTGACCTTCCTCTCCCTATGCCTTGGGAGTTTTGTCCACCTCTTTTGCCTTTCCCTCTACCTGCATAGAAATCTTGGGCTTGGCTGCCCTTTGATTGTGAACCTCCTTGATTCATCTCCTCGGTCACCATCAATGTGACTAATTGATCAAATTCTGGTAGGGAATCCCTCACATAAACTGATGTGGTGAATGCTTTCAACCTTTCATCCTCTCTCAAGCCATTGAGAGTGTGTGCAACAAGATCATCATCTTCAATTGGGCTCCCAATTGAGCCTAAAGTATCTGCAAGTTCCTTAACCTTCAAAATGTACTCATTTATGTTAGTACTTGGTGATTTCCGAAGATTATTCAGCTCATTCTTGAGTTGAATCTACCTTGCCTTGGTTGATGAAGAGTACAATCTCTCCAAGGTCTCCCAAACCTTCTTGGATGTGTCCAAGTCTTGTATATGACCTATCATGCTATTGCTTATGTGTTGAGATAGAATGAATATGACTCTCCTATCCCGTTCTATCCATTCATTAAGTGTCTTGACCTTCCCTTGAAGTGGTGGATCATGTACATGAGGCATTGGCTCCATGCTGCTCACTAATCCCCACAATCCTTTGCCCATAAGGTAGTTGCTAACTCTAAATTTCCATGGTTGATAATTACCTTTCTCTAACTTCTCTATTTGTGCATTATACTCAGACATACTGAGCTCTAAGATGCTCCTCTAGCTTCTCCTCAAGTGTTTGTATGCTTTAGAAGGTGTATATTACCTTTTGATAGCTTCTGCCTTGTTAACCTTCGACTAGTTGAGATCTCGATCGAGGTAGCCCCCTTTTGATGTCTTCTTGCTTTGATGAGTCCTCCTTGTGCTTCCACGAGTTGTCTTGATCCCTTCAAGTCTTCAATATGATGCCACTGATGTCTCCAAGCCTCCAAAATGGCTCTGATACCACTGATGGGGGATGATTCTAACACCCCAATGCAAGAATGGAAGATGGCTTCCCTCCACTAGGTCCACAAGCAGTGATATATGCTCACTAATCTGAACTTTTCTCTACACAAGTACAGAGACTTAAGATGAAATTTTGCAGACTTGTAGTAGACTATAAGAGCTACCCAATAATCTTCAAATCATCCCAAATGGATATTCCAGCTGGGAGAACCACCCTCTGCAAAACAGGCTACTTGTTTGTAATACTCTTAGCCTATGTGCAGAGATATACCTTCACAAAGTTGGCAATTTCTCACAACTCACTCAGCTAAATAACTTGAAAGTTTGGAAAATTTTAGGGCACAATATGAGATACCAAATGAAGCTTGAAATCAATGAAAATGAGTATAATGATAGAGCAAACAATGCTTTGCATTCTGGTACAATTAGATTTGGAAAAGCCTAACTACACCTCTAGATAGAGCGGAGAAAAATCATGAGAAAATGATGTAAGCAAGCAAGGGGGCTGCTTGCTGGAGGTTATGAGTTCACTAAAATAAGTGGGAAACTCATGGAATGCATACAACTCAAGAAACAAAGGCGGGATGATGCTTATATAGACTTTTAACCACCCACCAATCAGTTTAGGTGCACTTTTTGGTGGCTGATTTGATGAGATTTGAATTTGATTGAGTTCGGTGGAGCTTCTAAATTTATTCCACGACTTTGGGTCCTCCTTTTTGATTGGTCCACTTGCAAAACTTGTGGTTGAGCCTTTTTGCATGATTGAGACTTGATTTTCAACAACTATCACTACAACATATGAGCCTTATATAGGCCCTTATACTGGTGCAAATGCACATGGGGAATTCGGTCGCGGCACCGGTATAAGCACTCGTATGAGCATCGATATGATAATGTCAATATAAGCATCAGTATGATAATGTTGATATAAGCATTGGTATGATAATGTCGATATAAGCATCAATATGGGCGCTCATATAAGCATCAGCATGTCTTCAATACAACCAGTATAAGCATCGGTATGAATGTTGATACTTTTTCATCAAAATAAGCACCGACATTGAGCTACAAACCAATGGTACAAGCAACGGTACAAGCATCTGTATAAAAGTAGTAGATATAAGTGTCGATATGTCTTTGGACAAAATCATCGGGATTGCCCTGAGCATAGTGATGCTTATATCAGCACCCATATTGACGACCATATCTACAAATTGTTGTTGAGCAGAGTGTATTGTCTCTTGCTATAGCAACATGATAATTCTATCGTGTACCAACGGACAATACACTCTACCCAAAAAAAATCGAGTACATGTGACATGTACTCTAGTGGTTGCCAATTTAGGGCTTAGATTATGGCAACCAAAACAAGATTTGATAAAGCAAAACACATTGCCGAACATAAAAGAGATATGTAAGAGAAGAATGAACCATGAACCATGTACAAGAAAGATATTCCATAAATGAACCATGTATAAAATTATGGAAAATCATTTTCATATATGATTAAAAAAAATGTGGAAAACCACTGCCATATATGATCCAAATAGAAAATATGGCAAAACACTCCCATATATGAAGTAAATACAAAACTATGGTGCACCACTACCATATATGAGCCAAATACAAAACTATGGCACACCAATGCCATGCACAAAACTAGAGGGATCAAAACATCCATATGTGTAGTCCTGCAATAAAGCACATTCATGAAATCAGACAAATTAAAACGATGTTTATAAACAGTAACTAAAAAACTCTAAACCAAGTTCAGAAGGTCACCTCACGGTAGATGCTCCCAAAAACGTAGCAAATAAGTAAACACAAATAAGTATGTACAAGTGCTTGCTGCATGAGTCCTCTTTCTATCATCCTCTTGGAGATCTCACCCGTAGAGGATATCTATCTCTACACTGGTGACTTCCAGATCTCTTGGTAAGGCTACCCCTTCCCGATCATCATCCTTGTACAACATATCGTCTGTTACCTCCTTGTGTATGTCATCTTGTTCAAAGACCTCTTCTTCTCGAACAATGATGTCTTCCTCCTCAACCACGGCATGCATCTCAGAGTCCACTACAAATGGAATTTCTTCTACATCTACATCCTCACAAATTTGTCTACTACATGGAGAGACTTGTAAAAAAAATCGCCACTATGGGCCTTTTGAATTTGGTATAAAGACAACTTGCTCACAATGTTTGGGAAATATTGTTGGGAAAGATGGATGGACACTCCAAGAAATGAGTAGGTACTACAAATTCTTGCTTTGTACCAGCCCTCTTTCACTTTAGAGTTGAGTTGTAGGCTCTCTTAGCTTTCCAATGACACTAAATAAGTGCCTGTGTACTTTGGAAATGATGCAAGTAATGATTAATTCAAAACAGACTACTTCCCACTTCACAATCCAATGAAAACCTTCTATTTTGGTTCACACACCTGCTGCTTGTTAAGCTCAGTGCTTCCAGTACAATAGGAATTAGAAACATTCTTTTTGGAGATATTAAATTAGCTTAAAGAGCTATGATTCCAAGTTGAATCACTTAAAATGATAGACTATACATAGAGCAATCAATTTAGCAAGTGTAGCTTTACCCCCGATTTTTTAGGACCTCTACAGAGAATGACCAGTGAACACTTTGACGAGCTCTTCTTCCAATCCACTGAGTGGAATGTCTTCACATAGTAGACTTAGAGATGATTCCAAAAAGCCATAGAAAATTGGAAATGTTGGAGAAATGACTGAGATATGAGCAATACAAAATGAGTGTTCTGAGTAACTATGACAGAGAGATTAATGGTTGCAGCAAAGATATATTGTATTATATGACAATGTTGTACATGATCATTGGCATGATAATCAATGCCCAATGATGATGAGAAGTGTAGGCTATGAAGTGAGCCTCACTCTCTTACAATATGATCAACTAAAGGCTCGGAATTGGAGTGATCTAACTGCGAGATTTTACATTCATCTTTTATAGATGTTTCATTCAAAATTTGAATTTGAATTCAACTTTGGCTCTCACTAAAATGTGATGCACTAATTTAGGAGATATTCTCTCTACGAAACTTGTATCTTTCCTATCCATCTAACTCCACGAGTTTAGTGGCTTTTACAAATATTCCTTCAAGTCAAATAGACTTTCACAAATGGTAAAAGGTAAAGAATCCATAGCAATGGTTCTCATGGGTCTTCAATCAATTTCATATGAATTCTTCTCATGCCTAACCAAGTGTGTAGGCTTGAAAGTTGCACCAATAGCCCCCTCAAGCCAAACATCTTGGCTTGATCTTCTTCATCAATCTTCTTGTATGTCCTGCAATCCAATCATATATTTAAACCTGCAAAGTTTAGTACCATCAAGTGCTTTGGTCAATAAGTCTGCACACTGCATATTAGTTGATACATATGCCAACTTAATTTCCTTGCTCAATAGCTTCTCTCTCACATAATGATAGTGGACCTCTATATGCTTGGTCTTAGCATGATAAATAGGATTTGTTGCAAGATATAAGGAACTTGTATTATCTCTAAGAATCATTGGAGATATAGTATGCATTCCCAAATTTGCATATAGCAATCTGATCCATATGGCCTCCTGAGTAGCATTGGCCAATCATCCATATTCTGCCTCTGTTGAAGATAAAGCAACAGTAGGTTGCTTCATGCAAGACCATGATATAGGCATGTCACCTGCAAAAGATAGATAACCTGAGGTACTTCTTGTATCATCTTTGCAACCTACCCAATCTGCATCTGAGTATATCTTGATGTCCAAATCTGAAGTATAAGGAAAGTATAATCCTTGATTTTGGGTGCCCTTAAGGTACTTCAATATCCTCTTGGCAGATTCTAAGTGAGGTGCTCTAGGTTTGTGCATAAATTGGCTTAATACACTTACTCCATAAGCAATATCAATCCTTGTTAATGTAGCATAATTTAAGCTTCCCACTATGCTTTGATATCCTGCAATATTTTCAATTTTTGGTTCACCTGCTTGCTACCTTGGCATCCTTTAATTGAAATTTTCTCAACATATCCTGTACATACTTTCTTTGAGTAATGTAGATGCCAAAGTTAGTATAGACTAACTCAAGTCCAAGAAAATACTTTAGTGACCTAGATCACTAATTTTGAACTCCTACATCATTTGATTCTTGATTTGCTTGATGCCATTGGCATCATTATCTGTAATTATGATATCATCAACATACACACATAGATATATTACCTCTAAATTACTTCTCTTGACAAACAGAGAAGTATCTACTTTACTCATGATGAATCCTTGATCCTGAAGGTATGTAGTCAACCTATGGTTCCATGCCCTAGGTGCCTGCTTTAATCCATAAAGAGCTTTGTTCAATTTACACACATATGTTACCTTGTTTGGGTCCTCATAGCCAAGAGGTTGAGACATGTACACCTCCTTTGAAATCCAGCCATTTAGAAATGCATTTTTTACATGTAATTGGTACATGTTCCAATTCTTTTATGCAGCCACACTTACCAATACCCTGATGGTTGGCATTTTGGCCATAGGTGAGAAGGTTTCTTCATAATCGACTCCTTGGATTTGTGAAAAACCCTTAGCCACAAGTCTAGACTTGTACTTGCTTATTGATCCATCAGAATTTCTCTTGATCTTGTAAATCCATCTAGAACCTATTACCTTCATAGACTCCTTCTTTGGCACTAGCTCCCAAGTATCATTCTCCTTGAGTGCTTCAATTTCTTCATACATAGCTTCCTTCCATTCTGTCATGGTCTTTGCCTCTTCATATGATGATGGCTCTTCAAGTGACAAATCATTTGCAAGATAAATAGAGTGCTTTGTAACTAAAGAAGTGTCATACCCATATCTGATTGGCTTCTTGCTTTCCCTTTGTGATCTCCTGATTGCTTGGTTGGATGATTCAGGCATATCCTCCAAGTTCTTCATCTTGACTTTGCCTTTGGCCTTCCATGCCTTGAATTCTTCGAGGTTGATGATGTCCTCATCATTTGAGTTGATATCTTCATTCTAGTTTGGCTCCTCCTTGGTGAGGCTTGGAAATTCCTCTTCCAAGTCACAAGGCAATTTTACTTTCCTGCATTCACTTTCAAACCAAGAATCATTCTCGTCAAAGACAACATCTCTACTGACCATAAATCCTTTGTTGGAAGGATTGTGGAACTTGTATCCTTTCGGATTCAAGTCATATCCTATGAAGATGCACTTCTCTGCTTTAGGGTCTAGTTTACCTCTGATTTGAGATGGCACATGAACATAAGCAACACATCCAACGATCCTACAATGATGAAGTGAAGGTCTTCTACCATGCCATGCTTCATATGGGGTCATCCCATCAAGAGATTTTGATGGCAACCTGTTAACAAGATAAGTAGGAGTAGATACACTTTATGCCCACAAATAATTAGGTAATTTTTTTCATTTAGCATTGACCTAGTTGTTTCAACAATTAGTCTATTTCTCCTCTCTGCCATCCCATTTTGCTGAGGGGTATACCTTGTTGTAATTTCTCTTTTGATTCCTCTATCCTGCAAGAATGCATCAAACTCATTTGAGAAGTACTCACCTCCTCCATCTGACCTTAGTCTTTTTAGGCTTCTTCCTATTTGGTTCTCAACAAGTGCAAGATACTTCTTAAAGCAACTGAATACTTCATCTTTGTGCTTCATAAAATATAAGATAGTCCACCTACTGCAATCATCAACAAAAGATACATAATACCTTGATCCAGAAATTGAGGGATCCTTACTTGGTCCCCATATATCTGTATGGACAAGATCTAAGTAGTCCTCATGCATGTAGCCTTTCTTTGAGAAGGGTAACCTGTGAGACTTTCCAAACTGACAAGCGCCACATTATAGATCATGTGTAGCTTGGATACATTGGGTATTCCAAGCACACATTGATCTCTACATATTTGCTTTAAAGTTCTCTCACCAATATGTCCTAATCTCTTACGCCAACTTTCAAGCTCTGATAATGTTTGGTCTTTGTAACTATAAAGTGCAATATTCCTTGTATCTTCAAGTTCAAAAGTGAATAATCTATGCAATTCTCTTGAATCCATGTTGGGGATCCTCCAAAAATGCTCCATATTTGTTGAATATAACTTGCAAACCCTTTTCCATAATCTGTCCAACACTCATCAAATTTTTGGTAATTGTAGGTCCATATAGAACCCTGCTCAACAGATTTCTATTCCCTTTAAAAGTTTTAACATTTCCTACCTTGATCACTGAGTGCTTGGTGTCATCACCTATTTGTTCCTGATGTTTTCCCTTAGGTTCCTCAAGGTCAGAGAGAAGAGCTACATTGCCTGCCACATGGTTTCAACATCCTGAGTCAATGTAGAAGAGATGGTCATCATTCATACCTTGCTTTGAAGTCATATTCATAATCAGAAGGGAATCCTCTCATTCCTCTATATAATTGTTGGAGTCTTTTCTTGACTTGTAGCCTCCTTGGTAGTTGTTATTGTAATTGCTGTTGTAGTTGTTATTGTAGCCTTGATGATGATTGAATCTTCCTCTTGATTGTGTATATCCACCTCTTTGGAAGCCTCTACCTCTTTGATTCTTGAAATTCCTGTAGCACTCATCTGTAGTATGATTTGACAAACCACAAATATTACATGGGGAAGAGTTGAAAGGTCTCCCCCTACCTTGCTTACCTCCTCTGCCCCTACCTCTTGAGTTTCTACCTTTCCCTGCATAGTTGGCTTGAGAGGTTGTACCTTCATCCTAAATCTTCTTGCTTTTCCCTTTCTCTTTAGATGTACCTCTATCTATGTATAGGGCACAAGAGCTATTACCTCTTGATGAATCTCCATGCTTGTTGAGCTTGACTTCATGGGTAAAGAGTTGCTCCATGAGTGTGGTAATATCTAGAATCTGCATGTCCATGTACAAGTCCATGGCAGTTGTGAAGCTCTCCCATTTGTCATCTGCCTTAATACCATTGATCACTTGTCTCACAATTTGTTCCTCTTCAATCTCCTCTCCTATGCTTGCCAATTGGTCAGCCACATCCTTGACTTTGGTCACATACTCTGAGATGCCTTGCTTGGGTTGCTTTCTTTGAGTGGTAAACTCAATCCACAATTGGTTCTTTCTAGCCCTTCTGTTGGAAGAAAAATATGAAGACAATGTTTCCCAAGTCTCTTGGGATGTCTTAAAATTCTTAATGTGTGGAAGAAGAAAATTAGAGATTGAGTTAAGTAAGTATGACCTTGCTAATGCATCTTTGGCACACCATGAATTGGGTCTTTCATGCTCCTCTCTTGTAGGTTGTTGTTTGCTTCTGAAAATGGGCATCTCCTCATCTCCTTAGATGTATCCATAGAGATTCCTTCCTTGCAAGTATGCCTTCATCCTCAAGGACCATGCTTGATAGTTGTTCCTGTCCAATTTATCAATGAAAGAAGGAAAATCATCTCCCATTTTACCTTAGCTTTGCTCTGATACCACTGTTGGGAAAGATGGATGGACACTCCAAGAAATGGGTAGGTACTGCAAATTCCTGCTTTGTACCAACCCTCTTTCACTTCAGAGTTGAGTTGTAGGCTCTCTTATCTTTCCAATGAAACTAAACAAGTGCCTATGTACTTTGGAAATGATGCAAGTAATGATTACTTCAAAACAGACTACTTCCCACTTCACAATCCAATGAAAACCTTCTATTTTGGTTCACACACCTACTGCTTGTTAAGATCAGTGCTTCCAATATAGTAGGAATTAGAAACATTCCTTTTGGAGATATTAAATTAGCTTAAAGATCTAATTATTCCAAGTGGAATCACTTAAAATGATATAATATACACAGAGAAATTAATTTAGCAAGTGTAGCTTTACCCTCGATTTTGTAGGACCTCTATAAAGAATGACTAGTGACCACTTCGACAAGGTTTTATTCCAATCCACTAAATGGAATGTCTTCAAACGTTTTCAGCATGTACTACACTTAGAGATGATTCCAACAAGCCATAGAACACTAGAAATGGCGGAGAAATGACTGAGATATGAGCAATACAAAATGACTGTTCTGAGTAGCTATGATAGTCTAAGAGAGATTAACAGTTGTAGCAAAGATATATTGTATTATATGAAAAAGTTGTACATGATCATTGGCATGATAATCAATGCTCAATGATGATGAGAAGTGTAGAGTATGAAGTGAGCCTCACTCTCTTACAATATGATCAACTAAAGGCTCAAAATTGGAGTGATCTAACCGCGAGATTTTACATTCATCTTTTGTAGATGCTTCATTCAAAATTTGAATTTGAATTCAACTTTGGCTCTCACTAAAAAGTGATCCACTAATTTAGGAGATATTCTCTGGAAGAAACTAATATCTTTCCTATCCATCTAACTCCATGAGTTTAGTGGCTTTTACAAATATTCCTTCAAGTCAAATAGACTTTTACAAATGGTAAAAGGTAAAGAATCCATAGCAATGGTTCTCATGGGTGTTCAATCAATTTCATATGAAGTCTTCTCATGCCTAGCCAAGTGCGTAGGTTTGGCACTTGCACCAACAAGTACAAATGTATCTCTTTCATTTATCCATAGCTTCTTGGAGTCTACTTGAAGCAAACCACTCTTATCCCACCTCATTGTTGCGTTCCTTCTAGTAGTGACTACTTAGAACCATTTCACATAAAACACAAAAAGTAGTCAAATCTCTTGAAAAATAGCTTCAAAGATCACTCGAGCTTGCTTTCTTGAGCATTGTTATCTCTTGCACTAGCTCTACTTTTTTTGAGAAAGTTCACTGTTACTCCGCTATCAAAAGTAGACCTATTTTGTCGATCCGTGCAATCCGAAAGTGTCATCCATGAGACCATAGTTCACCATACTTGTAATACTCCCAATCACACCCCTTTGTGAGTTCCTTCTCTTCTTAGAGATATCCTTACCCATGACCTTTGCTTGTGAAAAGGATGTATCTAGCCATCTGCTTGTTGCAAAGGCTAGAAGAGGTCAAATAATTTTTGGAAGAGGCAAAGAGCGAGTGGTGCGATTCTTTTGAAACTAGGCTCTTTCCTTTGAGTTTACCTCCTTAGCAAGCTCATACCTCTCGAACCACTTCTACATGGGCTCTGAGTTAATAATGCAAAACTTCATTGCCTTCTCTCTCAAAATTGCATCCACTCCCTTTACCTTGGGTCATCTCCTACAAGACGAACATCTTTATTGTTGCTCCATAAGCGAGGCATTTTTGGGTCCAACATGTGTAGAAACTCTGTTATGAATACTAAATACCCTTGTACAAACCACCCCTGTACCATAATGCCCTCTGGATGTGCTCTCTAATGAACGAATCCTTTTAGTGACTTCATGAACTGCTCTATCCATCAACTGTGGACAGTTCTTGCTATTGCTACTTTGTCAACCACATGAACTAGTAAATAAAGCTAAATTGTGAGAATACTTGTGGGAAAGTACTTCTAAACCATAGAGACAACCTCTATAACATTGAGTTTGGCACTATCTATGCTATCTCTCCATATCTCTTTAGATGGATATCCATCGTACCAAGGAACTGATTTTATAAATTGTTGTTCGCACATCCTCTGAAAGACAATCTTTCATAGGTACATGGAGCTCAAACTGCAAAAAGTTGTGTTAATCATGAGATTTTTTGAGCCCTCTGAGATCATCTTTCCATGTGCAGGCATCTTTAGATACCTCATACACCCAATAGGTGTTCAAAAATTGGAAATCACCTTCTTCACTTGTTGCTCTTCCATCTTGCATAGCACCCAAGGAGCTCTTGGTAGCAACACTGTTCTGTTCGGCTTGGTAATTGCCCAGAACTCTTGCATATGAACTCGCTCTTCCAAGTCCTCCCTTTGTGCGTTGTTTTCCTTCTTTCTTATCAATGTCTTCTAGAGTATCTCTCTCACATTCTTGAAAATATGCATTAGGTCCACCAAATGATTGATCAATAAATCACTCCAATAAGGGAGATCATGAAAGATCGATAGTCGTTTCATGCCAGCAAGTGGTGTTCTTGCATCCCACAATTGCTTCCAATCACTTGCTTTCATTTGTCGTTGTGTTTATTGGTCAATTCGTCCTTCATGTAAGACATGTCCATCAAGCATATATCTAGGATGTCCTTCATAGACAATTTTCGAAAGTGCTTTGGAGTAGCGTGCTTTGAGTCATGGTCTACAAAGGGGACATGCATTATAATCCGAAATCGATAAACCTAAACATTCACCATAACCGAGCCAATGATGCATCATCCACATATGTATTGCACTCACACTTCCCGTCTTGTTAAAGGTTGAGACATGTCACACATAGTAATCCCATACCATAAAGTGTGTAGTTCTTCCACAAGTGGTACAAAGTATACATCCATGTTTTTGACCTTATACTTACCTCGCACAATGAGAGCTAATAATAAATAGCCCTTTTTTGTGGCCAAACATGGTGAGATGTTATAATTGACCAAACATACAAGCCATGTGCTCCATGAGGAGCTGCATAAACCAAATGGATTCACACTATCCATAGCTAGGCCTATATGTATACTCCAAGACTCTCTAGCAAACTTTGTCCACTTACTATCTATGTGTTTCTAAGCATCAAAACCAGCAGGCTCGCAATACACCGTCTATAGATCTGCTCTTTACATGCCATGACATTAACTGAGTTATGGATTCACATCTGAACATGGTCTTAATTCTTGGGATGATAGGAAAGTGGTGAAGAACCTTTGCCGGGACTACTTCACCCACAAGGTCTTCTCTAAACCTTTTTGCTCCACACTTTGTGTAATAAAGTGATAGGAAGGAGATGGTTGAACCACACACTTTATAGGTAGGAGATGGATGAACTACACCCTAAGAGGGAGGATTAAGAAGTAATCCTCAACCATGGCTTTTGGGGCAAGTGGTTAGCCCATCACATCCCTAACCAAGAGGTTGTGAGTTCAATTCCTTACATTGGTATCAGAGCCTAGGAAGTAGGCTTGGGAAAGTGGATTGACCTAATGGCCTCTAAAAACGACACTTGGGCATCCTCTATATGAAAGGGTACAAAGTAGCGCACGTCACATTCACAAGTTAGCCCAACAAAGATTGAGGTGTATCTCTCAATCCATAGGTTAGATGGAGGTGTGTAAGATATCATTTGAAAGCTCCAAATGAACTTTCCAAATCTAGTGAGCTACCCGGGAAGTTTGAAGTACTTGGGAAATCTTTTGTGGCAGTTTATTGAGGGTTCAAGATATCGAACATGGGTGAGAATGAGGTTCAAGATACTAAGGCTGAGAATAGGGTTCAAGATACCAAGGTTGTGAACAAGTTTCAAGAAACTATGGGAGGTTGAGGACATCAATTCAAGTGTACCAAGGGAGTTCAAGAATTGATCACCGAGGCTAGAGGGATACTTGAGTAGATCATTGAGGACAATGATCAACTAAGGGGGGAAGAATTTAATAAAGTGATAGGAAGGAGATGGTTGAGCCACACACTTGATGGGTAGGAGAAGGTTGAACTACACCCTAAGATGAAGGTTTGGGAAGTTATTTAGAACCATGACTTTTGGGGCAAGTGGTTAGCCCACCACATTCCTAACCAAGAGGTTGTGTGTTCAATTCCTTACACTTTGGACATATGTGAAGGTGCTCATACATGTTGCGAAATAGAATGCAATCACTCACACAAGCATGAATCTTGGTGTAGTCCATACCCATGATCTGTAAAAGCTTCTTTGCATCTCCACGTGTTGGAGGCATGTCATTACCATCTGGAAAAAATTGATCTTTCAAATCCAAGGGATAAGCAATTACGATGATATTAGTAAATAAACTTATTTTGATACAACAATGAAAGTTTATTTCAAATCCATTTTACATTAAAAATTCAAAGACACTAGTATCAGGCCATCCAAAAATGGATTGACGATTGAGCATCGCGAGCGATGCACATAGTACATATATCTTTGCCCCGTTGTAGAGTGGTAAATGGGCTAGTCTTTACATGTGCTGGTGTACTTTATTGGCTTTTGATAATGGAAATTCTATTGTATCCATGGAGCCCATGACATCCTCTCCACCAACGTGATAATCCATGTCATAGAATGCCTCAATCATTATTGCCATGTGTTCATTCTCTATCATGCTGCTAGTACCTTGTCCTTCTACCTCCCATTTTGTTCTCTTCTATCCACGAGAGGTAGATGGTGCAATGTCATGTGGGTCGATCTGCTCACCAGTGGAGCTATGTGACTTGAAGCATAGGTATTGTAGTCAATCTCCATCAAAGGATCCTTATTCTCGAACATGTGTAGTACAAATCCATTGTTTACAAAATATTTGATAGTTGCACTATGCAAGGACATGCCTATCTCTCCTTCGGATTCAAAGATGCCATCGGATACCATATGGAGATGTTAGGACATTTAATATGTGATACATTTAATTATATATACTAATTTTAATCCTAAAATCCTATTTTTTTTTAATTACAAATACTCATTTTCTTCCTAAAATACTAATTTATTATATATGTAAACTAGGAATATATTAAATTATGTATACTAATAATATATTAAATTATATATCCTAGAACAAAATTATTTATTTATTTAATTAAATATGTTATTCTTTAATCCTAAAACCATAATATTTTGTACATTTGAATCTACATAGTACTACAAATTCTAAAATTATGTATACTAATACTTATCCTAGAAACCTAGTTCTTTATATATCTAATTATATATACTAATTTTAATCTTTAAACCCTAATTTTTATATATTTAATTAAACATGGTACTTTAAATTCCAAAACCCTACAAATCTATATATTTAATTATATAAACTTATATTAATCTTAGAGTGAAAGTATTTATTTATTTGAATAAATATACTTTTTTTTAATCCTAAAACCATAATATATTGTACATTTGATTAAAGATACTAGTTTTTCTACTTAATTATATATAATATTATTAATCTTGAAATCCTAATTTATATATATATATTTAATTATACATATTAATATTAAACATACCCTATTTTTTATATATTTAATTATATATATTTATTTTAACTCAAAAACTCTAGCTCTTTTCATATTTAATTATGTATACTGCTATTTCTCATAGAATCTTAGTTCTTTATATATCTAATTATATATACTAATTTAAATCTTAAAACCCTATTTTCTTATATATTTAATTATACATAGTACTACAAATTCAAAACCCTAAAAATCTCTATATTTAATTATATATACTTGTATTAATCCTAGAGTGAAAGTATTTATTTATTTAATTAAATATACTATTTTATTATCCTAAAATCATACTATTTTGTACATTTGATTATATCTACTATTTTTTTCTACTAATGTTTTCTACTTTGTTATATATAATAGTATTTATCCTGAAATCCTAATTTTTATATATATTAATATTAAACCTAACACCCTATTTTTAATATATTTAATTATATCTATTTATTTTAATTTGAAAACCCTAGCTCTTTTCATATTTAATTATGTACACAAATATTTATCATAGAACCCTAGTTCTTTTATATATCTAATTATATACACTAATTTTAATCTTAAAACCCTAATTTCTTATATATTTAATTATACAAAGTATATTTTATTATATGTACTATTGTGTTTCCTAATTTATATATATATTTGATTATATATATTAATATTAAACCTAAAACCTTATTTTTTATATATTTAATTATATGTATTTATTTTAATTCGAGAACCCTAGCTCTTTTCATATTTAATTATGTATACTAACATTTATCATAGAATCCTAATTCTTTATATATCTAGTTATATATACTAATTTTAATCTTAAAACCCTAATTTCTTATATATTTAATTATACATAGTACATTTGATTATATATACTAAAATTTTTCCTAATATATATATATATATATATATATATATATATATATATATATATATATATATATATATATATATATATATATATATATATATATATATATATATATTTATATTTGATTATATATATCAATATTAAACTTAAAACCCTATTTTATATATATATTTATTTATCGTTAGTGTCCATGTGAGAGGCCAAATGGCCATTGGACACCTTTTTGCATATGTTCTTTAATAAAACATATAGTGGCTTGGTCAGTCACAGACTATAAGTTCAACCGCATTTGTAACACCTAAGAAGTTTGTGTTCCTACTCCCTGTGTACTGTGTTTTTCTGCATACTCTGTGGAGAGTACCGTGCAGAGTACCGTGTGCGGACCTAGGAGCTCAATTTTCTACTCCGAGCATATCATCGTGGAGCTCTCGAGAAGGAGAGCGCACTATGGTGCATCACTATCAAAATACTTTAGTAATATCTGAGCATTTCAACCCAAAAGATTTGTTCCTTTTGTGCGAGGGAATTTGCCCACCCACCCAAGGCTTTCTCTAAGGCAGGCTTACGACTAAGGAGGCAACCAAGGCATAGATCTTGGCATACCTTGTCGAGTCACCGAAGTCACCATTGGCACCGTTGGCTGTGTGCAAGGGAGGACCTCAACGATCAAGGAAGATAGAGGTTCCCCGTACTTCCTGGTGGGTCCCCCATCCTAGTATTGTTCCCCCCAGAGCTCGCTTAACCATGGCAATGCCTTGCCACTAAGATACACTCTTGTGGTGTATGAAGAAGGGGAAAGACTAAAGTTAACATTACCTTGAACATGTTTTAGTCCCTCAAAGCTTCATTCTTTGCTTTCGAAGCCTATTTTTGAAGCATTTTTGGGGTGTCTTTTGGAGCCATTTTGGAGTACTTTTGCACATAGTTCTCTTCACACAGGTCCAAGAACATCAAGAAGAGTGTTTTTTGTACTTCTTTGACAATAAATATCAACCTTTGGGGATGTGTTTTCACCCACACTCATAAGAATACAGGTTTCTCAAAAGGTTTTCAGTTTTGGTGGGAGTAGCCATTGCAAATTTATGCATGTTTTTGAGCCTAAAACATTAGAGTTGATAGACACTTGCAGGTGTTGTTGGCTAGTTTTTGGGCTATGCATTCAGTCTTTTAGTGTCATTTTACTGCATATATTGAGCACATACACACCATCTATGCTTCTGTCAATACTGCTTATGTACGTCCATGTGGTCATTGATATAGCGGTTATGTTTTTTGCATAAAGCATTTTACATTTGATAAAGAGGGTCGTGGTGAAGTTTTTGTAACTGCGAGACACCTAGATGTCTGGATCTCTTCAATGATGTAGGTGGAAGACTTACCCAACCTTGCCATAGGAGATGTATGATAGTTGGTCATAGGTGCTCAATAAGCCTAGTTGGCTTCTATTCGATAACTGATTATATGCAGTGGAGTCAGTGATTCACTATGTAGGTAAACATGTTAGTACTTGTAGTTTTATGATATTTTGACACTATTCATATGCTCATTTTGTAGAGGATACTCTGGCAAAATTTTTATAGATTTTTGGGTTTACTCAACTATACAATGGTCGATTTACTCCTTGATACACTTATTCATTGGTGTTTGGACTCTTCTACATCCATTATCATGCTATTCAATTCTCTACCATCATGGCATCAAAGGTCTCAAGCACATCTGGTGGATCAGGGTCTAGTGCCAGTGTTTCGAGGAGGAGCTATAACTTGCAAGGCAAAGGCCATTTTGAGATCTAAAAATTTGATGGCACAAACTTTGATCTATGGAAGAATCAAATTGAAGATGTGCTGACTCAAAGGAGGCAATGGAAGCTAGTAAATGGAATTTCAAACAAGCCTGCTGACATGGATGAAGATGATTGGGATGAGATAGATGCAATGGCCATGTCTATCTTTCACTTGCACCTAGTAGATAATGTTTACTTTACAGTATTAGACTGTGAAAGTGTAGAGGAGCTTTGGAAGAAGTTATGC
This sequence comes from Ceratopteris richardii, assembly GCA_020310875.1. NCBI lineage: Eukaryota > Viridiplantae > Streptophyta > Polypodiopsida > Polypodiales > Pteridaceae > Ceratopteris > Ceratopteris richardii. The sequence continues at coordinate 135,829,629 of CM035409.1, read as the reverse complement.
AATACATAGGAAAAAGAGACGGCATCAAATAAAGTGTATCTGATGAGAAAATCATATGACCTTCATATGAAGGACACAGATAGTGTTTTTGCTCATCTAAATGAGTTTGATGCTATATTCTCCTAGTTAGAGGATTAGAAAATGGATATGGATAATGAAATGAAAGCAGTATTGCTATTATGCACCTTGGCATCATTATGGGATATGTTCTGCATAGCCATTAGCAATAGTGCACCTGGTGGTAAACTCGTCTATGATGACATATGTGGAGCACTCTTGAGTGAGGAGATTTGTAGAAAATTTATGGTTGGCAGTTCGAGTGGAGATGCATATAATGTTCGTGATTCTTACCAAGGAAAGAATCTGCAATGTGGCATGAGCAATGTCACTCTAGCACAATGGCAAGTACGAACGTGAGGAGATACACCTCATAAATGTCAATCTGTGAAGACGTGAGGAGTGGTATAAAGACCATGAGCAAGTGAAGGCACAAGTACGTGAGTGAAAGCACACAAGCATGCACACACATACACACACACACGCACAAGGTAAGAGCAAAGAGTGGAACAATGGAAGAAATTCGATTACAAAAGAACTCTCCTATAAAGCTTCAAATCTACCACCAGCTCTCCTCAAAAATGAGCTCTCAAGCTCTCTTTATAGTTTTTGAGTGGTTTTGGCCCTGTCCAGACATAGTGTCTGACCTAGTAAAAATTAGGGTCAGGACTTATTTGAGGGCTCAAACGAAGTCTAAAATTTATGAAAATTGATAGGAAGATACTTCTAATAATCCTCAAGCTCGAGGACTCCTCGGCTTGAACAAAATGGAGTGACAAAAATGGAAAATGGTATTTACAATGGTTTTTAGTGATAAAAATCACTATTTTTATAGGGATTTCTTTTGAAAATTTGACGTGTGATTCTTAGAGCTCCCTACATGCTCCTTCTTCTTGTGTGTCCACTTCCTTGATGCACTTCCATCCTTGTGCTTGACCTTGAGTGTCAACACTCCCCCCCTCGAGTTTGTCATCCCCGACAGGCCCTTGTTGGAGTGGTTGTTCCATGTAGTACTTTGAGAGGTAGTGTCCATGTATCAACAAGAGAGCTCCATCTTCCAAATGTAGCTTGGTCGGTTTTTTGGTTTTTTAGTTTTCCACTACCAACCTATGCGAGTTTTGGTCCCATTGTATGTAATTTGTCCTTGGATTTGAGCTGGATGGTGTATTTGTGTGCCTTCCAAGATTTTTAGTTGCTCAAAAGAGGTTGTCAATGTTGATCTTGAGCAGCTATGGATTGTGAATTTCTTCATGGGTACTGATGTTGTACCCTAGATGTCCTTGGATCTTGATGTTACCGTTAGTGTCCATGTGAAAGGCCAAATGGCCACCGGACACTTCTTTGTATATGTTCTTTAATAAAACATATAGTGGCCTGGTCAGGCACAGACTGTAAGTTCGACCGCATTTGTAAGACCTAAGAAGTCTGTCTTCGTGCTCCCTGTGTACCACGTCTTCTGCGTATTCTAAAACCTCGGTGCGGAGTACTGTGTGTGGCGTCAGGAGCTCGGGTTTGTACTCCGAGCATATCGTCGTGGAGCTCTCGAGAAGGAGAGTGTAGTGTGGTGCATCGCCATCGAAATACTTCACTGGTATCAGAGCAGTTCGAGGCAAAAAGCATTGTTCATTCTGTGCGAGCGAAGCGAGAACCCCCCCCCCCCCAAGGCTTACGACTAAGGCGGCGACCAAGGCATAGACCTTGGCATACCTTGGCATCGAGTCACCGAAGTCACCGTTGGCGCCGTTGGCTGCGCGCGAGGGAGGACCTCAACGATCAAGGAATATAGAGGTTCCCGGTACTTCCCGGGAGGTCACCCATCCGAGTACTGTTCCCCCCAGAGCTCGCTTAACCGTGGCAATCTCTTGCCACTAAGCTACACTCTTGTGGTGTTTGAAGATGGGGAAAGACTAAGGTTGACATTACCTTGAACAAGTTTTGGTCCCTCAAAGCTTCATTTTTGCTTTTTTAAAGCCTATTTCTGAAGCAATTTTGGGGTGTTTTTGGAGCCATTTCGGAGTACTTTCGCACGTAGTTCTCTTCACACAGGTCCAAGAACATCAAGAAGAGTGTTCCTTGTACTTCTGAGACAATAAACATCAACCTTTGGGGCTGTATTTTCAGCCACACTCGTAAAACTACAGGTTTCTCGAGGGGTTTTCAGTTTTGGTGGGAGCAGTCGCTGCAAATTTATGCAGGTTTTTAAAGCCTAAAACATCAGAGTTGACAGACACTTGCAGGTGTTATTGGCTAGTTTTTGGGCTGTGTATTCAGCCTTTCAGTGTCATTTTACTGCATATATTGAGCACATACACACCATGTACGCTTCTGTGGATACCGCTTATGTACGTCCATGTGGGCATTGATATAGCGGTTACGTTCTTTGCATAAAGTCTTTTACGTTTGATAAAGAGGGTCGTGGTGAGGTTTTCTTAACTGGGAGACACCCAGATGTCGGGGTCTCTTCGGTGATGCAGGTGGAAGACTTACCCAGCCTCGCCATAGGAGATGTATGATAGTTGCTCATAGGTGCTCGATAAGCCTAGTTGGCTTCTATTGGGTAACTGATTATATACAGTGGAGTCAGTGATTCACTATGCAGGTAGACATGTCAGTACTTGCAGTTTTATGATACTTTTGACATTGGTCATATGCTAATTTTGCAGAGGATACTCTGGCAAAATTTTTCCAGATTTGTGGTTTAGTCAACTATATAGTGGTCGATTTACTCCTTGATACACTTATTTGCTGGTGTTTGGACTCTTCTAGCTCCATTATCATTCTATTCAGTTCTCTACGATCATGGCATCAAAGGTCTCAGGCACATCCGGTGGATCAGGGTCTAGTGCTAGCGTTCCGAGGAGGAGCTATAACTTGCAGGGCAAAGACCATTTTGAGATCCAAAAATTTGATGGCACAAACTTTGCTCTATGGAAGAATCAGATTAAAGATGTGCTGATTCAAAGAAGGCAATGGAAGCCAGTAAATGGGATTTCAAAGAAGCCTGCTGACATGGATGAAGATGATTGGGATGAGTTAGATGAAATGGCCAGGTCTACCATTCGCTTGCACCTAGCAGATAATGTTTACTTTACAGTATTAGACTGTGAAAGTGCAGAGGAGCTTTGGAAGAAGTTATGCAATACATATGAAAAAGAGACGGCATCAAATAAAGTATATCTGATGAGAAAATTATACGACCTTCGTATGAAGGACACAGATAGTGTTGCTGCTCATCTAAACGAGTTTGATGCCATATTCTCACAGTTACAGGCTCAGAAAATGGATATGGAAAATGAAATGAAAGCAGTATTGTTGTTATGCACCCTGCCATCATCATGGGATACATTTTGCACAGCTATTAGCAATAGTGCACCAGGTGGTAAACTCGTCTATGATGACATATGTGGAGCACTCTTGAGTGAGGAGATTCGTAGAAAATCTATGGTTGGCACTCAGAGTGGAGATGCATATAATGTTCGTGATTCTTACCAAGGAAAGAATCAACAACGTGGCAGGAGCAAGAACAAGGAAAAGAATGGTCAACGGAATAAGAGGAGAAGTAAATCAAGGAAGAGGGATATTGAATGCCATTATTGTCATAAGAAAGGACACATGAAGAAAGACTGTTATGCATTAAAGAATGCTAAAGGTAAAGGACAGAATGTTGATGGGAATGTTAAATAGTTACCTGCACCATCTACTTCGACTGTGAAGATTGAAGAAATTAATGCTATTTCTGATGATGCTGATGTGTTGACACTTGATAGTACTGTGCCATCTGAGGCACTTATGGCTGATTCTCTTTCCCACACCTGGCTGCTAGATTCTGGTGCTTCTTTCCATGTGACACCACATAGAGAATGGTTCTCTAATTATGCAGCAAAGTCTCTTGGTACCGTGAGACTTGGTGACTCTTACCAGTGTGATGTTGTGGGGATTGGAGATGTGGTTGTGCAGTTCATTGACGGTTCAAAATTTACTATGCATAATGTACGCCATGTACCTCAGTTATCACGCAGTTTGATGTCAGTTGGTCAACTTGATGACCTTGGTTACAAGGTGGTCTTCTATGCTCAGTCCTTTCGTATATCAAAGGGAAATATGGTTATTGCAAAAGGAAGGAAAGTTGGCTCACTTTACCCTTTATTTGTATCACAGAAAGAACACTTGTTAGCTGTTACTGAACAGCCTATGGCTTGTATTTGGCATGGTCGTTTGGGCCATATATCCCGTAGTGGAATGGAAAATCTTTCTCGTTCTGGCTACTTACCTGTGTTATCTTTCTCTGATTTTTCATTTTGTGAGCATTGTCAATATGGAAAGAAAACCAGAAATGTGCATAAAACGCACATTGACTCTTCAATTCAGCCTTTAGATCTTGTTCATACAGATGTGTGTGGTCCTATGCCCACTAGGTCCTTAGGTGGTTCTCTTTACTTTGTCACTTTCATAGATGATGCTACTAGAAAAGTCTAGGTATATCCTATCAAATCGAAGGATGATGTATTTCCTACTTTCAAAAAATGGCTTGCTTCAGTTGAGACTGAAAAAGGAACTAAGCTTAAGGCTTTACATTCAGATAATGGGGGTGAGTATACCTCACATGAATTCAGCCTTTTCTGTCAGTGTAGAGGGATTCGTAGAGAGTTTACAGCTCCTTATACCCCAGTACAGAATGGTGTAGCTGAGAGGATGAATAGAACTATTCAAGATAGAGTAGTCTCTATGTTGCATCATGCAAACCTCTCACAAGGTTTTTGGGCAGAAGCAGTATTGACGGCAGTTCATGTGATTAACCTTTCACCTAGTACTGCCAAAGGTCTGAAAGTGGCACAAGAGTTATGGACAGGGAAACCACCATATTATGATCATCTTCGAGTTTTTGGGTGTGAAGCATATGTTCATATACCCAAGAATCTTAGACAGAAGTTGGACCATAAGTCAAAGAAATGCATTTTTCTTGGATATGGTCGAGAAGGACAATTTGGATATCGCTTATGGGATCCTGAAACACGGTCAGTGATCAGAAGTAGTGATGTCATTTTTAATGAGTCTAAGATGCATAAACAGCCGATTAAGGAGGTTGAAGTGAGAAGAGTGGTGTTTGAGGATACTAGTCCTGCGGTTAGCATGCATAAAAATGCTACACATAGGGATGTTCAAGAGAATGTCCATTCAGATCAGTCTACACATGTTCCTGTTTAGCAACCATTGAGACGTTCTGCACGTGTCTCATATCCACCTGATAGATATGTTCCAGGTTTAGATTTTGTTATGCTAACAGATGCCGGTGAGCCCTCTTGCTACAAAGAGGCTATGCAGACAGAGGATCATGTCAAGTGGGAGCGTGCCATGAAGAGTGAGTTGGATTCTATTCACAAGAATGGTACTTGGGACTTAGTACCTTTGCCGAAGGGCACGAAAGCTTTACCATGTAAATGGGTATATAAGCTGAAATTCACATCAGATAGTGCTTCTCCAAAATATAAAGCACGACTTGTTGCAAAGGGTTTTAAGCAACAACATGGTGTTGATTTTGAGGAAATCTTCTCTCCAGTGGTCAAGATGACTACTTTGCGCATGTTGCTTGGATTCGTTGCAATGGAGGACTTAGAGCTAGTCCAAATGGATGTGAAAACAGCTTTCTTGCATGGAGATCTTACAGATGAGATCTATATGGAACAACCAGAGGGTTATGTAGTTCCTGGCAAGGAAAGTCTAGTTTGTAAGCTCAAGAAGAGCTTGTATGGACTTAAACAGTCTCCTAGACAATGGTACCAAACATTTGATGCTTTTATGAAGTCCCAAGGCTATTCTCGGAGCAATGAGGATCATTGTCTCTACACAAAGAGATGTTCTGATGGCAGCTTGATATGCTTGATACTTTACGTCGATGATATGTTGATTGCTAGGAAGTCCTCTTATGATTTGTCAATTCTCAAAAAGAAGTTGAGTCAGACATTTGATATGAAGGATTTGGGGGATGCCAAACATATTCTTGGCATGCGCATCACTCGTGATAGGAATAATATACTTGTCTCAAAGTGAGTACATATCCAAAGTACTTCATCGATTCAATATGCAGGGTGGAAAGGCATTGAGTACACCTTTACCCACATATGTGAAATTGAGCAAGGATGACTGCCCCAAATCAGATGAGGAAAAGGAATTCATGACCAAAATTCCCTATCAGTCTGCTGTTGGTAGTCTCATGTATGCTATGGTAGCTACAAGACCAGATATTGCATTTGTAGTGGGAGTTGTGAGCAGATATATGTCTAATCCTGGCAAGAAACATTGGGAAGCGGTCAAAATGATTTTGAGATATCTGAGTGGCACTAAGGACAAGTGTCTATGCTTAGGTAGAGGGGAAGCATCCATTATTGGTTACACAGATTCTGACTATGCTGGTTGTGTAGACAATCGTAAGTCTACATCAGGGTACATTTTTCATTTTGCTGGAGGTGCTATCTCTTGGAGATCTCGTCTTCAAGAATGTACAGCTGTTTCCACCACAGAAGCAGAGTATGTTGCAGCAAGTGAGGCATGTAAGGAAGCATTGTGATATGGGTTTGCCTCAGCATGTACCTCACTTGCTCAGTGATAGTCAGAGTGCCATTGCTTTGGCTAAGAATCCGGTCTATCATGCAAAGACCAAGCACATTGAGGTGAGGTATCACTTCATTAGAGATTGCTTAGCCACTGAGAGCATTATTCTTGAGAAGGTTCACACTCGAGATAATGCTGCAGATGCTTTGACTAAAGCTCTACCACAGGATAGCTTTCGACACTGTTGTCACTTGATGGGGGTTACTTGATTCTTGATCTTACACAGTCACTTGTATACTATGTAACATGCCCATCAGGTGGGAGGTATAGTTTGTATACTTACACTCAGGTATTCTTTATCATTCTTTCTTTTTTCTCCCATAGTTACTCTGGCCATATTGGCCTTTAGTGGGAGATTGTTACCGTTAGTGTCCATGTGAAAGGCCAAATGGCCACCGGACACTTCTTTGTATATGTTCTTTAATAAAACATATAGTGGGCTGGTCAGTCACAGACTGTAAGTTCGACCGCATTTGTAAGACCTAAGAAGTCTGTCTTCGTGCTCCCTGTGTACCTCGTCTTCTGCATATTCTACAACCTCTGTGCGGAGTACTGTGTGTGACGTCAGGAGCTCGGTTTTGTACTCCGAGCATATCGTCGTGGAGCTCTCGAGAAGGAGAGTGCAGTGTGGTGCATTGCCATCGAAATACTTCACTTGAAACATGAGTTTCATAGTATGAGGCCAAGTGCTTGTGACCCATAATGACGAATGGGTAAGTGCATTAGTGCATGAGTTGAAAAAGATATGTGCCCTATGCATGGTCTTGTAATGTAGCCCTATGCATGCTTACTCGGGGAATGTATTGGAAGAAGTATGGTGCAAAAATGGGGTCTTGAGCTAAGTGCTCAAGGGTAGGTTGACAAAGAGGTTTCCTAATCTATCATTGTTATAGGGTTGCCAAAGTGGGTGATTCTTACTCTAGTGAAATGTCCGTTGATATTCATCTCTTTGTGTTGTACTCCCATCATGATGATTGACCATTGGCTTTTCTTTCATGTTGATGGATGTTCTTGCTAATGGCTCATTGTTGAGATGCTTCTAGAGCACAATCCTATACTTTTTTTTTCGAACAATGGCATAAAACAAGAAGAAAGAGGTTAGTATAAAGAAAATGTTTTACATGTGTCAAATGTGTCGCATGTGCCTAGGATTCTCGATTGTGTCTATGCACGGCTATGTAATGGGGCCGTATATTAATGCACACTTCGGAAATGCATGAGTTGAATGGTGCAAAAGATAAGGTTATGCCAAAGGCACATGGTTGTTGCACGTCGAGGCTTCAATGTTCTTGCAGATGTTGATGCAGCCGTTGTTTGGAAGTCTCCATTGGATCTTCATATGATGCATTCCTCCTTATAGGGATCCATTTTAGAACCGTGCTTGCCTGCATATCGATCACTTTTGGCCTCTTCATCTTTGGATGGTTTCTAAAATTTTTTCTCCCTTGTGGTTAGCTCTTTGGTTTTGTGGGTGCTTGTGGTGCTTTCCAAACCCATACGCTTGTTGCTTGTCTTCTTACTTTCACCGAAGAGGTGAGTTTATCTTCTTCTGATCTGTGTGCTTGGTTCTGCCTCTTGCCATGCCTTGGCTTCTTTTTTGAGACTTTACTCGTATGGGAGATCATAGGATTTTGTGCATGTAAGAGTGCCTTGAGTACCCACATCCGTACTTGCCGTTGTTGAGCTACAACTAATTTCTCAAGTACCCAAATTTGTCGGATACTTTGTGGTGGAGTTTGTCCTAGTTGCTTGGTTCTTCTTGCATCATGGTTGGTCTATTTGGATGGGATTTGTTGTGGCAACATGGATCGTTGCTCTCATTTCCATACCTAGATCTGCTTCGTGCTCGAAACTACTTTCTTCTTAAATTATTTTTCTCTATTTGATACAACAACTCTCTTGTACCTTTTACTTGCCTTTTTGGTTGAACTATTGTGCCTGCATTCATCTTTGAAAGAGAAGAGAGTTATGCATGTTTTTGAGCTCTTGGAATTATAGAGCTCTTGGCACATACAACATCTTGACTGAGTCCTTTTGCATTATAGAGCTCTTGGCACATACAACTAAGCTTGTTCTTCCATGACTGAGTCTTTTTGCATTATAGAGCTCTTGGCACATACAACATCTTCTTCTCCAAGATTATCCTTAGAAGAACTGAGAGAATTTGTGACACCCGGATTTGTGAGCATGCGATTCTCTAATTCTAGTGTAATGCATTGTTCATGTACCCAAACTTGAAGAAGTTGAATTCTGAGGTTTAAGTTGGCTACATGGTCATAGATCCAATCCTGACCCAAGACAAGTGGTTCAATAAGGTCCTCATCTTGACATACTAGCATTTTGACTGATATTGGGACATCGTGAAGGTAGAAGGGAAGCTCCACCTCGCACAAACAAGGGGTTTCCACACCTCCCAAACCTATGAGAAAAGCTTCTATTGGATTGATGTTCAATTGTAGATCTTGACAGTATGAATCTCTAACTTCACTAGTTGCTGCACCTGAGTCAATCAAGACTCTCACAATCCTTACATTCTTACCTTGTCCTATCTCTATGGTCACAAAGGGGTGTCGGTCTATTATTCGAGAAGCACTTGTGCTTGATGTTTGACACATGGACATGGGATATCTTGGGGCTTTAGAATTGACATCTAGGCCTAATCGCCTTAACTTATTTTCCCTAATTGGCTCTCTGGCCTCTTCATGTGCTTCTTCTCTAACCCTTAGCTCTTCTTCTTTTCGCTTCTTAGCAATGTTGAGTCTCCTTAGCATATCCTCTGTAAGAAGTTCCTGATATAGCTTGACTCTACATCCACTTATATAGTTTGCCGAGATGTCACCTTCTAAAGTGGGCAATTGAACTGCATTGCTAGTGGAAATTCTATTAATGATCATGCGGGCATGTTGCTTCAATGGATAAACCAACACCAGATCTCCCTCTTTCATGATGGAGAGTGTTAATCTCCAAAAGAACAAGTTATACTTGATTTTAGAGCACCTCTATATCAAGAATAACTCAAAGACTTTACCAATTTGGAGGATCAATACCAGATTATCAAAATATTGAACTAACTGTGAAGAGAGTCACTACTCATAAAGTCTGTTGCACATAACTCACTCATTGACTGATCAAATGTGTAAAGTTTTTTATAAAACTTTACTTAAGGTGTTTCCTATAGATTGTGCACCTTCTCCAAGTTAAATCATCTCAAAAGACTTAGTAGATCTTGAGAAATGATCTAAACAATTCACCTATGTATAAAATTGTACTTCTTTACAGTCGACTTTCACACCTATAACTTTTAATGCATAGTTCTCTCAAACTACAACCTGTTTATTCAAATGCTTTTAGCCACAAGTATCTTAACTTCCAACTTAATGAATGAGTGCTTGCTTGCTCAAAACTTTACACTGTGGAAGGAGAATTGACCAAAACATTAGCATCGAATTTTGTGCCTGTTGCAGCTTCACTTCTTCACATTTACACATGTAAATGTTCCTACTCTCAATTCTCTCAGCCTGATCACAGTTAGGATTTGAAAACGTGTAAAAAGTTCAATCAACTATAGGCTTATACTTGTATTTCACAAAATATTAAACATAGAAGGAGTACACAACAAAAGATCGGGTGTTGTTTTTCTTCTTCTCTGAAAAATTGTACAACTGAATGATGAGAGAGTTCTCCTTCACTTCTAAAGTGTCTAATGACTATTACAACTTCTAATTCTTCTCTTCACATTCTCACATATTAGCCCTAACTATTTACTTGTATATATAGGCATATATGTACAAGATCATGAACATAACAAAGGTATAAGTGAGCTAACTATAGTTTAATGTACATATGTATACAAGTCTTCATTTTTTGAATATGCACTATCTACAAGCTTCATAAACTAATATTTCCTTCAATCTTTGACTTCAATCCTTCATCCAAAACATCAATTGGTGGTTGAATTGCACCAACAGCTCCCCCTAAATCATCAATTGAGGTTTTCTCTATCTTCTTTATACCTGCCATGTCTTTGAACCTTTGTAGGTTTGGTCCATCCAAGCTTTTGGTTAGCATATTTACAATCTGATCTTTTGTTGAAGTATGTATGACTTCAATCTCCTTATAAATCACCTTCTCTCTTAAGAAATGATATTGAATCTCAATGTGTTTAGTTCTGGCATGAAAAACAAGGTTAGCAGCTAAATACAATGAACTCATATTATCTCGATGAATAGTGGGTGTGCTCTAAATGATGTCAAAACTCTTCATGAGAGTCTTCAACCATATGACTTCCTTTGCAGCTTCAACCATACCTTTATGCTCTACCCTTGTAGATGACAAAGCAACTGTATGTTGCTTCTTAGAGCACCAAGAGATTAGCTTATCTCCCACATAACACAAGTACCCATAAGTTGATCTCCTATCATCAGGATTACCTGCTCAATCTATATCACTATATATCTTGATGTTTGTATCTGATGTGTATCCATAATACAAACCTTCCTTGAGTGTATCCTTAATGTTTCTCAACACTCTTTGTCCTACAACCCAATGTTCTTTCCTAGGACAATGCATGAATTGAGACAATACTCCAACTGCATATGACAAATCAGGCCTAATTAATGTAGCATAGATTAGAGTACCAACCAAAATTTGATATAGCTTCATGTCCTTGAATTCTTCTCCTCCATATCTGCTCAATTTGTGATTCACCTCCATTGGAGTAGGTGCCACCCTACAATCATCCATTTTAAACTTGATCAACAAGTTCTTCAAATATCTTTCTTGAGTCACATACACTCCATGTTGAGTATATGAGATCTCCATGCCCAAGAAATATGACAAGTCTCCCAAGTCACTAATCTTGAACTCTTTCTCCATTTGCTTCTTGAGGCTTTGTATGCCCTTCTCATCTGTACCTGTAAGAATAATGTCATCAACATATATGCACATATAAATGTACCCATCATCACTTGCTTTCACAAGCAAGTTACTATCTGCTTTAGATACTTGAAAACCAAGTTCCTTCAAGAACTTCACAAGTCTATAATTCCATGCCCTTGGGGCTTGCTTCAAACCATACAAAGCTCTCTTGAGCTTACATACATATTCTGAATGCCTTTTATCTATGAACCCTTGTGGTTGCTCCATGAAAAAATCATCTGAAATATAAACATTAAAAAAAGCATTCTTCATATCTAATTGACATAATCTCCATCCTTTACATGCAACAATGGCTATGAGTGTCCTGATAGTTGTCATCTTTTCCACATGACTATAGGTTTCATCATAGTCTATACCATATGTCTGAGCATACCCTTTCACAACAAGTCTAGCTTTATACCTAGACACACTTCCATCTGCATACCTCTTTGTTTTGTAGACCCACTTGCATCCAATGATCTTTTGACTATTTGGTTTAGGAACCAAATCCATGTCTCATTCTCCATCAATGCATCATACTCTTCCTGCATATCTTTCTCCCAATTTTTCTTACTTTTTGCCTCTTCATATGTAGAAGGATCTTCATCTGCTTTCACCATGTAAGCATAGTCTTTAGTAGTCATAAAAGAAGTGTAATAGCTATACCTTGTAGGGTTGCCATTTGTGTCTTGATGACCTTCTGAGTTCTCCACTTCTTGAAGTTTCTGGTTCATCACATTCTCGATCAAACCTTGGCACTTCTTCAACTTCAACTTGTACTTCATTATTTTCCTCATCAAATATCTGAACCTTTGATTTACCTTTCTTCTGATGCACAACTTCTTCATCACCTGCATGATTATTGATTGTACCTGCATACCAAGTACCTTGCTCATCAAATGTAACATCCTTTGATACAAGGAATTGCTTTGTGGATGGACACCACAACCTATATCCCATCTGCTTATCATCATATCCAATAAACATATACTTTTCAGCTTTAAGTTCCAATTTATGCCTCAACTGAGATGGCACATATGCATAGGCCAAACATCCAAACACTTTGCAATGATCTAAGGTAGGTGTCTTACCCCACCATGCCTCATATGGTGTCATACCCTGCAAAGCTTTACATGGTAATGTATTAACCAAATATGTAGCTGTATTTACAGCCTCAACCCACAAATAATTTGGACAATTTTTCTCCTTCATCATTGATCTTGCAAACTCAACAAGAGTTCTATTTCTCCTTTCTGGTACACCATTTTGTTGAGCAGAGTGCCTGCAAGTAACTTGCCTTTTTATACCTACATTCCATAAGTAATCACTGACCTCATTCATAAGTAATCACTGACCTCATTAGAGAAATACTCTCCCCCTCCATCTGACCTTAGTCTCTTCAACTTTTGACTTGTAATTCTTTCTGCATACACATGATAATATTTGAATGTATTGAATACCTCTGATTTATCTTTGATCACATAGATAGTGATCCACCTGGTAGCATCATCAACATAAATCACATAATATCTTGAACCATTTATACTGAAATCCTTTGATGGCCCCCACACATCTGTGTGTACCAACTCAAGCTCTCTGAATACATAAATCTATGCTTAGAATATGATTGCTTATGAGCCTTACCTGATTGACATGCCTCACATCTGAATGTCATATGTTGACCTGCAACATTAGGCAATCCAAGCTTTGAACCATTGTTAACCATATCTTTAATACCTCTGTTGGCAGACAAGTCATAAGAAGAGCATACAGGGGCACAAAGGAACAGTCATGCACAATACACCAACAAGGCCCAATCATTTTTTCTAGAAATTATTTCCAACTTAAGTAATTTTCATCACTACAGACACATTGTAAATCCCGTTTTCGATAGAATAGACTCCATTTTGTTCAATCCAAGGATTTCTCGAGCTTGAGGAGTATTAGAATTAGCTACATACCAATTTTCATAACTTTTAGACTCGGTTTGAGCCCTCAAATAGGCTCTAGAACCTAATTTTTAACTATGACGAACACTAGGTCTAGACAAGGCCAAAGCTAGTAAAAAATCTATAAAAAGAGCTAGAGAGCTCATTTTTGGGGTTAGATAGTTAGTGATTTGAGCTTATGTAAGAGACTTTTGGACTAATGCAAAGAACTCCATTGATCCTCTCTTTGTTCTTGCCTTGTGTGTGCATGTGTGTGTATGTGTGTGCATGTTTGTGTGCTTCTCACTCATGCACTTGTGCCTTCACTTGCTCATAGTCGTCATACTAGTCCTAATGTCTCCACGGATTGACAATTATGAGGTGGATCTCCCCACGTTGGTACTTGCCATTGTACTAGAGTGACACCAAATTTGGCGCCATTGTCGGGGAGAGAGCTTCGAGGACGAGCGTGTGATGGTAAGTCGTATAGTTGAGACATTGGAGTCATAGGTAATATCCTTTCTTTTCCTTATTTTTCTTCATTTTGTCTAGTTTTTTGAATCACTATCATCACCATCATCATCCTCACCATCTCCCACCTCCATCTCCATCTTCACAAAAATTTCAATTTTTTGGTCATATTCCACTCCCCACCTCATTTCCCTCATTTCATTTGTGAGAGAGAGCGAGAGAGAGCTTGCATGCTATCTGCTTTTGCATGTTTTTTGAGCTTTTGCTGCAGGATCTAGTTGTACCACCATCTCCAGTAGCTTGCGTAGGTACGATAGAACTCTCCACAAGTCCCGAGACGATGACCTCTGTCTATCACGACAGACAGAAAAACTCAGTATTTTCTGAATGCATGCTTGGCACGATAACCTACACCATTAGAGCACTCCAAATCACTAGAAGTTTAAAAAAATTTGCATTTTTTCAGTCTATCGCGACAGACACCGTCTATCGCAACAGACACCATCTATCGCGACAGACACCGGTCTATCGCGACAGATAGCACCCCACGATAGAGGCCATCTATCGCGACAGACACCGTCTATCACGACAGATAGAGCCCACGACAGACGACAAACACGGTCTATCGCGATAGACACCTGTCTATCGTGATAGACAGAAACCCACGATAGATACTGTCTATTGTGACAAACACCGTCTATCACGACAGACCAAAAGCATGACAGATGACAGACTCAGTCTATCGCGATAGACACCCGTCTATCGCGAGAGACAGGACCCCACGATAGAGACCATCTATCGTGACAGATACTGTCTATCACAATAGACCAAACCATGATGGACGATAGACCCCGTCTATCACGACACACACCGTCTATCGCGATAGACAGAGTCCATGATAGATGATAGTCATGGTCTATCGTGACAGACACCCGTCTATCGCGATAGACAGAACCCATGATAGACACCATCTATCATGACAGACAGACCCGCATGACAGCTAGTGTCTATCGCGACAGACACCGTCTATCGCGATATATAGGCATTTTCGGCAAAAAATAGAGGGGTAATTTTTTGAAAATTTGGTCTAAAATTTGGGCATATTTGCATATTCAATCACCCATACCATTACAAAGGCCTTAGTAAAATGCACTAAACTCGTGAAAGGTCCTGATTGTCTATTTTAACCCCCTAAACCCTGAACTATCATAACTTTTTCATGTGAAACCCGTTTTTTGAGCTCTAGAGCTTGTCAGAAAGCTCGTGGTGCATTGGTTTTCAGACAGGGTGGTTTGAAGTTGACCCTATGTGGGGGTAGGTACACCAAGGGAGGTCTAGAGAAAATTTTTTGGCAATACAAAAGGGGGAACAAGGGTCATTAAAAGTGTCGGAAACAAATTGTCTATCAATTGAAGGTAAAAATTTGAGCTAAACTTGGAATTTTTACAAGATCATCGAGAGTTTTTGGAGAAATCAAAGCAAGTGCCATTGTGTGCAGGCTTGGGAATGCGCTTCCTGGGCAGACAAGTGTAACAAGGAGAAACAACTTGAGGTTGGAACATCTCTCAACCCCCTCAGTCTATTCTTAGCTTAGGCTAAGTGCGAGTAGTTGTCTCGATTGATTAGAGGTAAGATAGGAATACTCAAGTTCTAAGAGCCTCTAATTTCTCAAGTCCAAGAATAGGTTAAAGAGCAGTCAAGGGACAACTTAAGGAGAAAGGACTTAAACTAAGTGGACGAAGAACATCAAATACGACACACTTAGTGCTCCCGACGACACTTAATTAAAGACAACAAAACACATACAAAGGAACTCAAAAGAAACAAGTGATTGGTATCAAAGAATCAGCAACATGGTTGTACAAGGATCATTGGGTTAATTGGAAGGGAATATGAACCTTAGATTGGGAAGACACCTAGGGAGAGACCGTCAAAGGATTAGATCATCCGAGGCTAGTGTCAGCCATACAGGTCAGATCTTGGGCCCAACAGTTGAGTGATTACCCCTACGCTCTAGACTCAGAAACCAGTGACTCTGAGATGTCATACAGCATGGAGAGACCCGTAGGTAGCACAAGAGTAGCATACTTAGAAAAACCAGAAGGTCCCTACAAGATTCAACTGGAATATATCCAGACCAACCGCTTAGGTGCTCATATCTATGAAGATGGTCTGAGAAGATCTGTTGTCTAGATTAAAAACTCTGATCCACCCTTTGGACTAGAACACCCTGTAGTCAAGTTCGAAAATGGTTCCTACTTAGATGAAGAAGGAATAATGTATGTGGTCACTAGCCAACCAGAAAGAACAGCTGAATTTGGCAACATAATCTCAGAGACCAAAATAGGTGACATAGAGCAAGGGAACTTAGGAAAGGAGCCAAAAACCCCTAGAGGCAAGTCAGTTCTAACGAGAATAATCACTCGAGAGTGGATTCCCTAAGACAATAGGAGCATAGATTTACTCGTGAATCGAGAGACGGATAAGGTTTTTTGGAGGTATAAGCCTGAGAAGCCTAACGAAGTGGGAACACTTACCATCTATGAATTCAAAGATCTTGACAGCCTAGGCAAAGTGACCTATCTAGATGATGCTTCAAAGAGGATCTTTGTGGTCCTAGAGCGTGGAAGACACACATACACTTGGAAGGGTGAATTTGTTTTTCCCCAACCTCGATCCACTGTTTCCTATGGTCACTAAGGAGCTGGAACATCTCAGGCTCATGGGACTCAAAGAGAAAGGAGTAGAGATAGAACTGAGGTTAGCTTTGCTAACCCATTGGGAAGAGAAAGAACTAGGACAGAGACGGATAGGATGGACAGGGAGAGACATAGGGATCCAAGGAATCCGAGAAATGCAGATGAATTCCCTCTATCGAGGCCTAGAGAACACGCTAGAACCTTAAGGCCTACACAATTGGTTAAGTTCATGAAGAATTGCTTTGATGGCATAGGAGACTTGTAGTAGAGTTTAGGCAAGTTTTAAGAGCTGAGCAAGTTGAAGAGTTGTTCACTCAATATAATGCTTTTGGCCTAACTCTCAAAAACACTGCCTTGAATTGGTTTCAACCGCTTCACCAAGGTCAGTTCAGAAATATAGATCAACTTCTTGAAGAGTTCATCACTGAGTTTTCCAAGAGTGGTATTTGTTGGTGCATTTTACCCAAGCCTACATGCTTGATATATTTGATATTATCCTCATTTGTAAGTCACATGAGTAGTACATTTTATCTCTTGTAAATGGAAAAAGAAAAAAGGAAAAGGATGGCTTACCTCATCCATGATGTAAAAGCAAATTCGTGGCACCAACTACCAAAATCACGAATTTTTGAGCTGAGGGAATCTCTCCTAAATTTGGGGATCACTTTTAGGTGGAGCCATTCGAATTCGAATTCAAAACTCCCTCCAAGAATAGCTATAAAAGGAGCAAGAAGGAAGAGGCGATTAGCAAGCCTTGTACGTGACCACTTCATGTCATTTTGTAGAGATTGAAGAGCTTACTCCATAGCTCTATCATTCTACTCCCATTGTGCAAAGATTCATTGCCAATGTGGTTGTAATCATATGTGAATCTATACATTTATTATCATCTACCTCTCTGTTTTGTTCTCTGCCATACTCACTCAGAGCAGTAACTTTAGAAGGTCATATCTCGAGTTCTACTCAACGTTTTTCAGTGATTTAACTTGTGTTGCATCGCTTGTACTGTCTACTTTGTGCATATAAATTTTCAAGGTCATTGGATTAATAATTTTGGAGATATATGCATTTTACGGCTTACTAGTCTATCTCTACAGAGCCCCGAGAATTGTGGGAGGTTCCAGAAATTGATGAAACTTGTTCTCAGTGCTCAGTCCATCATTTGAAGTGTTTTAACTTGGAATAGCAAGCTTGTTAAGTCTATTTGATATGCCCAAAAGGAATTTGTCTAATTCGTACCAGGTTGAGAGCACTGTTCATTTTTTCCAGCAGGTGTATGTCCAAAAATAGCAAGTTTTGGGAGCTAGTCATTTCACAACTAGTCTGTCTTGACTTAAACTTTTGGGATACATGTTCCAAAGTACTTGGCTGATATTTTGGTGGATTTAGGAAGCTCAAGGGTCTACTAATCAACTCTGAAGTCTCAGTTGGCTGGTGTGAAGCTGGTTGTAGCGGCACCTACTCATCTTTGGATTGCATCCACCATCTCTCTTCACAGTGGTATGAGAGCATAGTCAAGCAACATGGGAGATGGATTTCCATCAACAATTGACAAATTGGATCGAAACAACTACCCGGCATGGTCTCTAAGGATGGAGGCTTACCTTCAAGGGAGGAATATATATGGATTCATATCCGGAGATGAAGCAATGCCAACCATGAGGAACAAAGGGCAACCATCATATGAAGAAGTGGAAGGACGTTCGAATTGGTGTTCAAAGGATGCACTTGCAAGGTCTTATATTCTAAACTCAATCTCTGATTTTCTTTTACCTCATGTCAAGGGATGCAAGACATCAAGAGAGACCTGGAATGCACTTGCTTCTTTCTTCTCTTCCAACACTCGAGCAAGGAAGAACCAATTGTGGATGGAGTTCACAACAATGAAGAAAAGCCCGAAGCAAAATGTGACTGATTATGTCACAAAGATGAAGGAGATTTCCGACCAACTTGGAAGCATTGGAGAGGTAATTGAAGAGGAGCAAATCATAAGACAAATCATGAATGGAATCAAAGCAGACGATAAGTGGGAGTCATTCACAACAGCCATGGATTTATACATGGATATGCATGTACCCGACCTCAACACACTCATGGGCCAACTCTTCACTCATGAAGCAAAGATTAGCAAAGGTGGTGAGTCCTCAAGAGGTAATCAAACTTCTGCCTTATATTCTGATAAAGCTAAGGTCAAGGACAAGTCAAAGAATAGGAAGAATGAAGATGAAGGTAGCTCTTTCCAAGCAAACTTTGCAGGTAGAGGAAGAGCTAGAGGAAGAGGCAGAGGTGGAAAGCAAGGCAGGGGGAGATTCCAATCATCTCAACCTTGCAACATATGTGGCTTATCTAACCATACTACTGAAGAATGTTTCAGGAACCCGAGGAACTCAAGAGGAAGAGGATTCAATAGAGGTGGCTATGGATCAAATAGAGGTAGATACAATGGAGGCTACAACAACAACAACTACTACAACAACAATTACAACAACAACAACTATCAAAGTGGCCATAGAGCAAGAAGAGATTACAATAACTATGCAGAGGACCAAAGTCAAGAAGATTCATTATTGATTATGAATCTATCAGCGAAGAAGGGTAAGGATGATGATCACATATTTTACATTGATTCGGGATGCTCGAACCATGTAGCAGGAAATGTGGCTTTACTTTCTGATTTGGAAGATCCTCATAACAAGCATGAAGTGCAGACAGGAGATGACACAAAGCACTCAGTGGAGAAGATAGGTAATGTGAAGACATCAGATGGGAATATGAACCTCTTAAGCAAAGTCTTGTATGTCCCTACAATTACCAAAAATTTAATAAGTGTTGGACAGATTGTTGAAAAAGGATTGCAGGTTAGATTCAATCGATTTGGAGTATATGTTGAAGACCCAAGGCAAGGCTTTCGAAGGATCGCCAAAGGAGAAAAGACAGGAAGGCTTTTCACTTTTGAAGTGGAAGATACAAAGAACATAGCTTTGTTTAGCTATGGATCTCAAACTCTTACAGAGTTGGAGATATGGCACAAAAGGCTTGCTCACATTGGTGAGAGGACACTCAAACAAATTTGCAGGGACCAAAGTGTACTTGGTTTGCCTAATATCACAAGGCAACACATGATTTATAAGTGTGAAGCTTGTCAACTCGGCAAGGCTCATAGACAACCTTTCAATAAGAAAGGATATATGTATCAAAATCCTTTGGATCTAGTGCACACAGATGTGTGGGGTCCAAGTAAGGAGCCATCTATATCAGGCTCAAGATATTATGTGTCTTTCATAGATGATTGTAGTAGGTGGACCATTCTGTTTTTCATGAAGCACAAGGATGAAGTGTTTAATTGCTTTAAGAAGTATATTGCTCTTGTTGAAAACCAAACAGGTAGGACTTTGAAAAGACTCAGATCAAATGGTGGAGGAGAATACTTCTCTTCTGAATTTGATGCCTTCTTGCATGAAAGAGGCATTAAAAGGGAAGTCACTACAAGGTATACACCCGAACTCAATGGTGTAGCAGAGAGGAGGAACAGAGCTATTGTTGAAGCTGCAAGGTCCATGCTCAACAAAAAGGGATTGCCAAACTACCTATGGGCAGAGGCTGTGTCTACAGCCACATATCTCATAAATAGACTTCCATCTAAGTCACTAGATGGAACCACTCCATATGAAGTGTGGAATGGAAGAAGACCTGGTCTAGAGCATTGCAAAATCTTTGGATGCTTAGCCTATGCTCACATTCCTTCTCAAGTAAGAGGGAAATTGGATCCCAAGGCAGAGAAGTGTGTATTTATTGGTTATGACCAAAACCAAAAAGGATATAGATTGTACAATCCAACCAATAAAGGATTTTCTGTGAGTAGAGATGTAATTTTTTATGAAAACAAATCATGGTTTGATGATGATAGGAGAGTGAATCTGCCGTATGACTTGGATGAAGACTTTCCATCACTTCAACCAAAGGAGCCAAAGCAGATTGAAGAAAGTGATTCAGAGATTGACCTAGAAGACTTGGAGAGACTAAAGCTATGGAAGAACAAAGGTAAAGCAAAGATGCAGGATGCTACATATGGACCGGAGAGCTCACATCAACCACTTTGAAGGTCTTCAAGGAAGAAGAAGAAACCAGAAAGGTTTGGTTATGATACTTCTTTGGTCACGAAGCACTCAATCTACATTGCAAAGGATTCAACCAATGAAGAACCTACAACATTCGAAGAAGCACAAAGCAAGAAAGCTTGGAGAGATGCAATGGATGAAGAAATGGAAGCCTTGAAGGAGAATGACACTTGGGAGCTTGTACCTAACAAGCCATCTATGAAGATAATCGGATCTCGATGGATATACAAAATCAAGAGGAATCGAGATGGAAGTATAAATAGACACAAAGCAAGGTTAGTTGCTAAAGGGTTTGCTCAAACCCATGGTATTGATTATGAGGAGACTTTCTCTCCTGTTGCAAAAATGCCTACAATTAGGGTTCTCATTAGTCTTGCTGCATCTAGAAATTGGAATCTTTATCAACTTGATGTAAAAAATGCCTTCTTGAATGGATGGATTTCTGAGGAAGTGTATATGGCACAACCTCCTGGATATGAGGATGCACATCATCCTAACTATGTATGCAAACTAAAGAAACCTTTGTATGGATTGAAGCAAGCTCTAAGAGCTTGGAATTTCAGATTGGTGACTTATTTGCAGGACCAAGGATTCAAAGCTAGCAAGGCGGATACCTCTTTGTTCATAAAGAGGAATGGATCTGAAGTGATCTATTTATGTGTGTATGTTGATGATATTATTATCACAGGCAATGATCTTGAAGGAATCAAACAGGTAAAGAGTCAAATGAAGGAGGAGTTCAAAATAAGTGACCTTGGACCACTCACTTATTTTCTTGGATTGGAGTTGATCTACAGAGATTCAGGTATATACATCACACAAAGGAAGTATGTCCATGACATGCTCGTCAAGTTCAAGATCGAAAATACCAAGTGTGCAGGTACACCTATGGAGCAAAATCATAAGCTTAGTGCTTATGAAGGAGAGCCAATTGAAGACATCACAAGCTATCAAAGCTTGGTTGGAAGTTTGAACTATGCAACACTCACAAGGGTGGATATATGTTATAGTGTTAGCATATTGAGTCAGTTTATGCATAAGCCGAGAAGACCACACATGGAAGCGGCCAAGAGAGTCCTCAAGTACCTAAAGGGGACTATGAATGAAGGTTTGTTTTATTCATTTACTTCAGATATTGAGCTAAAGGTCTACTCAGATGCAGATTGGGCCGGATCTAAAGATGATAGAAGAAGCACATCAGGGTATGTATCATTTGCAGGTTCAAAAATCATTTCTTGGTCATCAAAGAAGCAAGCAACCGTGAGGTTTGGCTAATGCAACTCAAGAAATCATGTGGTTAAAGTCTTTGTACACAGATCTTGGACTTCATTCTTCAACACCTCACATTTTTGGTGACAACACAAGCTCACTACATCTAGCAGCTAATTCGGTATACCATGCTAGAACCAAGCATATTGAAGTCCACTACCATTACGTAAGGGAGAAGCTAATGAGCAAGGATATTCAACTATCCTATGTCTCTACAGATATGCAATGTGCCGACATGTTGACTAAAGCTCTTGATGGTACAAAATTAAGTAGATTCAAGTTGATGATTGGCTTGCAGGAAATCAAGGACAATTGAAGACTTATTTGAAGGCCAAGCATGTTAGGCTTGAGGGGGAGCTGTTGGTGCATTTTACCCAAGCCTACATGCTTGATATATTTGATATTATCCTCATTTGTAAGTCACATGAGTAGTCATGTGAACACCTCTTGTAAAAGAGTACATTTTATCTCTTGTAAATGGAAAAAGAAAAAAGGAAAAGGATGGCTTACCTCATCCATGATGTAAAAGCAAATTCGTGGCTCCAACTACCAAAATCACGAATTTTTGAGCTGAGGGAATCTCTCCTAACTTTGGGGATCACTTTTAGGTGGAGCCATTCGAATTCGAATTCAAAACTCCCTCCAAGAATAGCTATAAAAGGAGCAAGAAGGAAGAGGCGATTAGCAAGCCTTGTACGTGACCACTTCATGTCATTTTGTAGAGATTGAAGAGCTTACTCCATAGCTCTATCATTCTACTCCCATTGTGCAAAGATTCATTGCCAATGTGGTTGTAATCATATGTGAATCTATACATTTATTATCATCTACCTCTCTGTTTTGTTCTCTGCCATACTCACTCAGAGTAATAACTTTAGAAGGTCATATCTCGAGTTCTACTGAACCTTTTTCAGTGATTTAACTTGTGTTGGATATCTTGTACTGTCTACTTTGTGCATATAAATTTTCAAGGTCATTGGATTAATGATTTTGGAGATATATGCATTTTACTACTTACTGGCCTATCTCTGCAGAGCCCCGAGAATTGTGGGAGGTTCCAGAAATTGATGAAACTTGTTCTCAGTGCTCAGTCCATCATTTGAAGTGTTTTAACTTGGAATAGCAAGCTTGTTAAGTCTATTTGATATGCCCAAAAGGAATTTGTCTAATTCGTACCAGGTTGAGAGCACTGTTCATTTTTTCCAGCAGGTGTATGTCCAAAAATAGCAAGTTTTGGGAGCTAGTCATTTCACAACTAGTCTGTCTTGACTTAAACTTTTGGGATACATGTTCCAAAGTACTTGGCTGATATTTTGGTGGATTTAGGAAGCTCAAAGGGTCTACTAATCAACTCTGAAGTCTCAGTTGGCTGGTGTGAAGCTGGTTGTAGTGGCACCTACTCATCTTTGGATTGCATCCACCATCTCTCTTCACAGTATTCGGCATAACACATCCTCCCTGGTATACAACTTCAAGCAAACACCTCAAGAGACAGTGAGGCTCGCAGGAAGAAGGTTTAGGAAATACCTAGAGAGATGCCATGTTCTAGAGTTACCCACTCCAGCCAAACAAGTGGCCTTATTTCTAGATGGATTGTTAAGTACCAAACTGAGATCATATGTGTACTTAAAGGACCCTAGATCCATAGAAGAGTGTGTAAGCATGTGCATAGACATTGAGGATAATCTAGGGGAGGAATTAGAGCTCTCAAAGATCTATAAAGATTCAGATTATACTGCACCATAGAAAGGAGATACACCAATCACACTACACAAGACTGCCCATATAACAAACAAGCTGTTAGACAAAATTATCCTCAGCCATATCCACAACAAGGAAAATACCAGAATCATTACCCACAACAACAGTATGGTAGGCCCCAGCAACCCTATCAAGGGCAGCAAAGACCTCAACCAGTTCTAGCGCAGCAAACCCCTCCCCAATCCAATGTGATTCCAGTAAAGTATGCAGCTACAAAAGAAAATTCAAATAGAGCTTTAGTACTAGTGACACCATTGCTTTCAGAAAGTGATCGAAGTGATCATAGTTTTGACTCTACCCATATTGATAGCCCACAGGCTTACTACATGCAGTCACCAGAGCATAGTGAGTCATACTATTATGAAGAACCTAGTGAACCTAGTTGGGAGCCTGAGTATGCGAATGTCATGTTTGCAAACCCCAACTCTAGACCTTAGCCTAGGTAGATAAGACCTCCATTTCGTAGAGGGCCATGCTATCGATGTCAAGGAGATCACCTCATTCGTGATTGCCCTCTACCGACACCTACACAAACCCAATCTGTGACAATTCAAGGCTTTTATCCAGATTGTGGAAAGGAGCATTTGTTACGAGAGTGTCCCAAGAACCCCACCAACATGCCAAAAATCACTCCTATCAATGTGATTGGGTTAATGGTAGACTCCATGGGAAGTGTGACCTCCACGACCCCAATGCAAGTCATTACGAGGGCTCAGGCGCTTAAGCAAAACCAAGAATTAGGCCAGGAATGGAACTCTGAGGTTAGTGAGACCGAGAGCCAAAATAAGAAGAGGAAAAGAGCTTGGAGAGAAAGTCATGAATGTATGAAAAGACAATGGGCAAAGAACATGAGTGAAGTTGAGGAAAGCCTAAGAGAAACAAAAGCCACGATAATAGAAATCACATCTCAAACACACTCTCACACATCACCTCCACTACCATCCCCATCACCTTCAATTCCCCAACCGTCTAATCCACCACATGTAACCCACCCACCACCTAGAGTAGGATCAGTCTTAACAGGTCCCACTCCCGAGGACATAGACATGATGCTTATGGCATATCAGGCCAGAATCTAGGAAGGGCCAAATGTAACATATCATGAAAAGTGTTACCCTAGAGCGAACTAGGGCTTGAACAAACAAAACTTTGCGCTAAGATGGTGGAATTGGCTCAAGCCATGTTTGAGGCTAGTAACCTCTTCAATTGCTCTAGCTCCACTAGAACACCATTGCATTTTGATGGGCTATTAGATAGATTGGAGAGGTTAATTGCAAAGTCTGGAAAAGGATTCACCTCCCAGTCTAAGGAGAGTGCAAGTGATAGAATAAGACTTCCTCCCTAGGAAGCTTATGTGCCTAACTCCACTGAACCAGACACCTTGTAGCTTAGTGATGAGTAGCACCTCCTTTAATGTCAATCTGGGGAGACATGAGGATGGTATGAAGACCACGAGCAAGTGGAAGCACAAGTGCGTGAGTGAGAAGCACACAAGCATGCACACACATACACACACACGCGCACACACGGTAAGAACAAAGAGAGTAAGACAATGGAATCTCTTCTATTGCAAGAAAGTTCTCATACAAGCTCAAACTACAACAAGCTACCCAAAAATGAGCTCTCTAGCTCTATTTATAGTTTTTGACTAGCTTTGGCCCTGTCCAGACCTAGTGTCCGGCCTAGTTAAAAATTAGGTTCCAGGGCTTATTTGAGGGCTCAAACGAGATCTAAAAATTATGAAAATTGGCAAGCAACTACTTCTAAGGCTCCTCAAGCTCGAGGACTCCTTGGCTTGTACAAAATGGAGCTACAAAAAGGTGAAAATGGTATTTACAGGGGTTTTTAGTGATGAGAATCACTTTAAAATGATGTAAGGGTTTTGAAAAAAATGAAGGGTTGGCTTAGTGCTAGATCTGCATGTGTGTCCGTACTTGCTTCGTCCCGTATACTGTCAACACTCTCCGCCCCCTAGGGTCTGTCGCCTCTGACAGACCTCTGTTCCACAGTTTGATCAATGTACTTCTGCAGGAGGTCAGTTGCCAATTCTTGTTCTTTGATTCTTAAACCTCTGATCAGGTCTCGTTGCAAAGCCTCCCAATCAACTGTACCAGGCATGTCAGGTTGTGGCATCGTGTAAAGCTCGGAATGCATTGTTTGCTCGCATGCAAAGAGGTGGAGTAAATGCGTGGGCCGTGGCGCGAATACCTCTGAATGTGCTTCCCAAAAGCCCGTGGTGAACATATCGTCGAATGTTTGCTTGTAGCAGGCAGGGAGATATCTTATGCGTGCATGCCATGCGTAAGCCACTCGTATGCTCGGGGTTGTGCTCATATCATATAGCAGGTCGTAGTTACCATTAATAAACCCGGGAATAGGAGGTTGCATACGGCATACATTGCGAAAAGTTTTGAATACGACCTGCATCATATCGAAGATCTTGAGCATCATCTGGGCAGCGACATCTGGCATGGGGTGGAGACGTGGTATCCAATGTCTGATGGTTGCAATCATGTATGACACTGTGGGAGTACCGGTTGGGGGGGCGATGGCGGGGTAATTGAGCCATTCTTTACAGTTCGCGTTATTCTGAACCTTGATTGCAAAAGCTTTCCATGATCTTCGTCTTTGCACTGGCCCAAAACACGGATTGTACTTCAAATGCATGGGGGCGTGATCCCATGTTCTAAGCATTTCTGGGTAAGTTTCGAGTAACTTCTGCCTCCAAGTTGGTTGGAATATGGCCCCTTTTCGTGCCGCTTCTGGTATATCTTCTGGTTCGAACTGTGTGGCAAATGTTGGGCACTTATTGGTGACTCTTTTGATTTCTGCGTTGTAGTCGGCCAACAATACAAAATAGGGCTTGTATTGTAATTCTGAGCTAGTGATAAGGCGTCTAGAGGCAATGTGCCTGAAGTACTCTAAGTGAAGGATGGTGTCCTCAATGGCCTTCATTGCCAGCATCTGAGTGGATATCCGTTCCTGATGAGTTTTCCCCATTTCCTCTACCTGTTTCATCCATGCTGATGGGGGTTCCTCTTGACCTTCTTCTGTGACGCGTCCTCCTGGGAATGGTTGAGGCTCGTAAGTTACAAGGGACGGGGTAGGTAGAGTTTGGGAGGGAGGAAATGGAGGGGTGGAGGGTAAAGGAAGGGAAAGAGTCTGACTAGTGACAGATGGTTGTCCAAAGGCAGGGAGGAAGGAAGGGGGACCTAGTTGGGGTTCAAAAATTTGGGTGACAGAGATGGATGAGGGTGAAGGAAGGAAAGTGGAAACGGGGGTGTGTACAATGGTCTCACTATAGGAGGATATTGGTTGTGTAGAAAGACACGTGGAGAGAGGTTCTGAGGGTGGGATAGGAGATGATGGGGGGGATGGTGCATGCGTAATTTCCTCCGGTTCATCATTGGGCCTAGGGCTAATCATGTGAACATCTTCTGACGTGGACGTAGCTAACGCGGTAGATACTTCCATCTGAATCATCTTTCCTTGTCGAGGCCGTGTATCAATTCTTCTTTGATCATAAGTAGGGTTCTCTCGATAGACCAAGGTTCTCATTGCTTCACTGATGCCACAGGTGTCCGCCAAAAGATTTAGCGATTCTACAAAATGGGGGTCGATATTCTCCGACTGCAGCATCTGGTTTACTAGGGCCCTATTTGCTTCTTCTGACATTTTATGGCGTCGTTGCACCTGCTTGATTGTTCGGTATAGTCGTTTGAGCTGTGCCGTATATGCAGGGGCTTCGTCTTCACTCTCTTCTGGGTCATCTCTTGGTGCCTTCTCCTGAGCTTGTGTGCTTAGTCTCTGAGGAAGTTGTGCCACTCCTATCTCCTGTACACTGCTTGTCTCGCCTCGTGCATGTTCTCTTTGGGCTGATGTCCCCGGATCGACATTGTCAGGGCAACCTTCACTGTCTGATAGATGGGCCGTCTGCAGGAATGTTTCAAAATCAAAGTTTGGGTCCTCGGTGAAGGTGGCCATAGCTGCAAATTCTGCATCGGTAGGTAGTGGAGGGGCAGAAGGAGTGGGCTGTACCACCTCTCTTGGTTGAGACTCTTGGAGATGGATTGTGAAAGGTGCCACTTGGGCTTCCTCTCTAGTGGAGACTTTGGCGGTGGCTTCTGGAGGGATCAGGACCTGTGAAAGGGATCCACGCATTCTTTTTGCAGGCTGACTCCCTGACTTTCGCCCTTTGAACAGCTCCAGGTGTGCATACTTTAGGGCTCGGGCAACTGGCACGTCATATGCAAGACATCTGTAGATGATTCTTGTCAGCGCACAACAACCATGTAAAGTGGGCTTCCTCACTCCCCACTTGCCTGCCTCATACACTTGATATAAGATCCATACCGGCATCTTAATGGGCAAGCTTCCGGTCTCTGCTAAATATAGCCCGTACCATATCTTCTTGTGAGGCTGCGTGAAACGGTCCTGAGCGGGAAATGCGAAGTGCTGGAGGCACATCCGCAGAGGTATGGCAATGTTGGGGGTGAGGGCGCACATTTCTTTTAGTTTCTTGATTCTATTGCTTTTCATAGACTCTGGTATCAAGGGGTCGCGGTCAGAAGGTACATGCGTGCCATACATATGAAGGGCTTCCCTGATTAACGTTACATTTAATTCAAACTTCCTCATCTCCTCCAGATTGGATAAGGAGGGCACCCAGAATGTGCCTGAGTGATCTTTATCCCCGGTAGGTTTCATCGTAGCAATCAAGTAGTAGCACCTGAGGAAGTCGGGTTTAGGTAGAGCTACACTGAAGTAAGCTTGTAGTCCTGCCTTTTGCCAGATATCTTGAAGTGGAGCTGCATTCTGTAAGGTCTCAAATTCTCTTGAAAAGAACTGGAAGGTCCACCAAACCCCTCCACACTCCATCTTGGACTCCCAGATGTGATCTGCGTCTCCCAAATCCCCTGGCATTTCATTGAACCAATGGGAGTGCCCTTTTACTCTTTCGGTTAGTCCATTGGGTGGATCTGGAATAGGAATCCTTCGCACATTCAAGAATTCTTCAGGCCGAGCTGTTGGTGGAGCTTCCACTGGCATGGCATCCCAATTGATAGGAGCACCAGATCCTGCCTGAGAGCTTGTGCCTGCCGCTGTTGCCATGAGAGTAGGTTGCTTATCTGTTGGAAGACGAAAGGCACATTAGTGTTGTATAGGAAACAAGATGTAGTGGTGTTCCCTTCACAATACTAACATGACAATCCCGGAGGTCAGTGGTTAGTGGTGAAGTGTTTGTGATGGTGTGAGTGGTGATTAGAGGTCAGTGTCATCCTAGATGCATGCTTTGGTTATGCAATGGGCTCGGAATGCTCCTGTTGTTAGTGTGGGTGGATTTACAGAATTGGGTCAGGGGGTTTAGTACATAGTTTAATTCTCCATGCTTGGATAGAGGGGTCGTAGCTCTTAGGGCTAAAGATAGGTAAAGGTTTCTGGATGGGAGTGTGATGTATTTGGAACCTTTTGGGTACCCAAATGTGCGTGGGTGTGGGTCTATGGGTAAGGTATTTCTTGGCGATCCAAATTTGTCGAATGCTCGGACTTGTAGAAGAAGGTCGAGGGGATGGCAGATACTGCTTCTGTTTCTGCCCTGCCTTTTGCTTGTCGATCTCGGCTTTGTTGGAGTTCTTCGGTGCTTTTTGTCCTTTTGGCACCCAAATTTGTCTGGTGCCGCTTCCTTTGGTTGTCCTAAACTTCTTTCCTTGTTGCGTCTTATGATACTGCCGTCGGTCTGGGTTCCTTCGTCGTGGTTGACTCTGCTGTGGTTGAGGTTGAGAGGTCGGATGGACGCTCTGCTTTGGAAAAGAAGGGAGCTCCAACACTTGCGTGACCTGCCCATTAGGAAGTGATTCGTTCTTTAACTTTAATCTAGGCCTGTCCGCAACAAGTTTGGAAGGATGAGCACCGCAGGGTGTCGTGCTCATTTGGCTGCTGATGCAACCCACCTGACCGCTGATTGTGTCCATCTGCCCTCGCGGATGGGTAGCTGCCCCTTCTAGTTTGCAGGAAGTCCCAGGGAAGATCTCCTGTCGTCTTCCTGATTGACAACTGTCTATAGCCAAGCCCAAGCGGGTTGGTGTAGACGTCGCGTGATTGAGCTGATCAAAGATCTTCCGGTCTTCCGTCGCATGTGTTTCATAGGGTCTAGGGTCACAACCGTCAGGCGGAATGCCGTTAGGGAAGTCAAGCGGTATCACTCGCTTCTGCTCTAAGGTTCCAATCTGTAAGGAGCCTTGTCTAAGATTTAGGTCCACTGAGTGATCGTATAGCCAATCTTGGCCAAGGATTAGGGGTTCTATCAGGTCGTCATCATGGCACACTAGTAGCTTCGCCGTCATGGTCATATCCTTAATGAGGATAGGAAGGTCCACCTCACCCATGCAAGGGGTTTCCATGCCTCCTAACCCTATGAGGTATGCCTCAATTGGCCGCATTTCTATTCCTGAATCTTTATAGTGGGACCATCTAATCGCACTAGTCGCAGCACCTGAGTCAATTAAAGCCCTGAGTTCTTGGCAAGGGTTGCCGTGTTCTAGCCTAACTGTAATGAATGGTCTCCTGTCCACTATGCTAGGATGAGTGGTTGACTTTACTTGACACATGGCCATGGAATATCTGGGTGATGTTTCCTGATGGTTATAATGTTCTCTCCCTAGTCCTTGTCTTCTTAGCTTCATGCGCTTAATGCCTTCTATGGCCTCTGCCTGTGCTTCTTCTCGAATTCGTTTTTCCTCCTCTTTACGTTGTTTAGCAGTATTGAGTCGACTTAGCATTTCCTCCGTGAGGGGTTCCTGATACAGCTTGACTCTGCACCCGCTAATATAGTTTGGGAGGACATCCCCCTCTAAAGTGGCTAGTTGTATTGCTCCACTCGTGGAGATCCTATTAATGATCATAGGTCCGTAGCCTCTCTTTTCTAGCTTTCTTGCGTGTTGTTTCAATGTGTAGACTAAAACTAGATCCCCTGTGTTGAAGCTCAAGGTCAAGGACAAAGCATGGAAGCACATCAAAGAAGTGGACATAGAAGAAGAGAGAGCAAGTAGGGAGCCCCAAGAAGTGTATGTCAAATTTTCAGAAGAATCCCCTACAAAAATAGTGATTTTCATCACTAGAAACCATTGTAAATACCATTATCTATTTTTAGTAACTCCATTTTGTTCAAGCCGAGGAGTCCTCGAGCTTGAGGAGTATTAGAAGTACCATCGTACCAATTTTCATAATTTTTAGGCTTCGTTTGAACCCTCAAATAAGCCCTGGAACCTAATTTTTAACTAGGCCGGACACTAGGTCTGGACAGGGCCAAAACTAGTCAAAAAACTATAAAAAGAGCTAGAGAGCTCATTTTTGAGGTTAGCTTGTTAGAGAATAGAACTTTTGTAAGAGAACTCTTTTGCAATCTAAGCTTTCCATTGTTCCTCTCTTTGATCTTACTTTGTGCGCGTGTGTGTGTATGTGTGTGCATGTTTGTGTGCTTTCACTCACGCACTTGTGCCTTCACTTGCTCGTGGTCTTCATACCGGTCCTCACGTCTCCGCGGAGACGTGAGGACCGGTATGAAGACCACGAGCAAGTGAAGGCACAAGTGCGTGAGTGAAAGCACACAAACATGCACACACATACACACACACGCGCACAAAGTAAGATCAAAGAGAGGAACAATGGAAAGCTTAGATTGCAAAAGAGTTCTCTTACAAAAGTTCTATTCTCTAACAAGCTAACCTCAAAAATGAGCTCTCTAGCTCTTTTTATAGTTTTTTGACTAGTTTTGGCCCTGTCCAGACCTAGTGTCCGGCCTAGTTAAAAATTAGGTTCCAGGGCTTATTTGAGGGTTCAAACGAAGCCTAAAAATTATGAAAATTGGTACGATGGTACTTCTAATACTCCTCAAGCTCGAGGACTCCTCGGCTTGAACAAAATGGAGTTACTAAAAATAGATAATGGTATTTACAATGGTTTCTAGTGATGAAAATCACTATTTTTGTAGGGGATTCTTCTGAAAATTTGACATACACTTCTTGGGGCTCCCTACTTGCTCTCTCTTCTTCTATGTCCACTTCTTTGATGTGCTTCCATGCTTTGTCCTTGACCTTGAGCTTCAACACCCTGCTTTCAAGCCCTTATCCTTCACATGGGCATCAAAGTATGCCTTTTGCCGTTTCTTTGCAGCATAGATGCCTGCTGCTGCTCGTAGCCTCGTCTCACCTAAACGCTCTAGATCCAAGATCCTAGAGGACAACTCATGTCCATTCCACTCATGCTCTTGTGCTACTCTTAAAGCTGGGATTAGGAAATCTAGTGGTAGCACTGCATTCTGTCCGAAGACCATCTGAAATGGGGTGGCATTGAGTACCGTTTTGTAGGCAACTCGGTATGCCCAAACAGCATGATGAAGTTGTTTGTCCCAATCAGAGCGTTTATTATTTACCAGTTTCGTCAATACGTTACATAGGATCTTATTCGTGCTCTCGGCTTGTCCGTTAGCTTGTGGGTGATAGGGTGCAGACTTCTTATGTATCACCATGAATTCTTGAAGGAGATTTTCAATGACCTCATTCAAGAAGTGCGTACCTCTATCACTAACCAACTCTATTGGTAACCCATATCTAGTGAACACATTTTCGAATAAGAACTTAGCCATCGTTTGAGCATCATTCTTTGTCGTGGCCTTTACTTCCACCCACTTTGTAAGGTAATCTGTGGCTACAATAATGTATTCTGCATGGGAGTTTCTAGCTGGGGGGTTAATGGGACCTACAAAGTCTATACCCCACTTTGAAAATGCACGTCCTCCCATCATTGGTCTTAATGGCATTTCATCTTTTCTTATCGGATATTGGGCACGTTGGCATGTGTCGCAACTCTTCACATAAGTATGTGCATCCATATGAAGAGTGGGCCACCACAGTCCCGAGAATAGAATGGTCTTAATTACTCTGTCTGGCCCAAAGTGTCCACCTGCAGCACCGCTGTGTGCCGCTTCTAAGACTTTCAAGTAGTCTGATTCATGAACGCACAGTCTTAGGTAACCATCCTTGCCTCTTCGATATAGGTTGTCTCCTACTAAGGCATAGTCTTGAGCCTCTTGCTCCATGCTCCGTTTTCTTGCAAGACTAGCCTGATTGGGTAATGTTCCCGATCTCATGAACTCGACCAATGGAGCACTCCAATCTGGGATTAATGACACGTGATAAAGAGTGGCATGCTCCACTAGGGGTCTCTCCTGGCACCCTGGACAACTCTGGATCCACTCTTGTATTTCTTTGTCCATGCTACTTTCGCAAGAACTCTTTGAAGACATGACACATCAGTCTTTGGAATGTTGCAGGTGCATTGGTGAGCCCAAATGGCATCACACGAAATGCAAAGATTCCCCATTCTGTGGCAAAGGCCGTTTTGTGTTGATCTTCAGGGGCAATGGCTACTTGGTTGTAACCTGAAAATCCATCAAGGAAGCTGTAAACTTCCTTGCCTGCAACACGCTCCAATCGATGTTCGGTGATTGGAAGAGGATAACTATCTCGGATCGTAGCGGCATTGACTGTTTTAAGGTTAATGCACACTCGCAATTTCCCATTCTTCTTGGGCACCACTACAATGGGGGACACCCATTCAGTGTGCTCAATCTCATAGATGAATCCGGCTTCAATCAGCCTGTCAATTTCCTCTTTTATTTTGGCTGCATAATTGTCATTATATGTGTAGGGTTTTTGTTTGGTGGGCTTGGCATCAGCGGTCATCGGAATCGTATGAGAGCAAATCTCTGGATCTACTCCTTTCAAGTCTCTATAGTGCCATGCGAACACATCCCTATATTCCCTTAATAGCGCTACAAGCTCTGCTTCTTCTTCTGCACTTAGGTCGTCTCCTATGTACATACATCGCTCTTCGTTCCCTTCAATGGTCACTACAATTTTTTTGGTCTTTTCTTTATTGTCATATGCTTCTCCTATAATGGCCTCTCTCTTAGGCATTCGTACCAAAATTTTCCGGTCTTCCACTTCATATTTCTTGAAATTTTCTGGTACTTCAAACAATGATTCTTCCTCTTCTTGTCTCACTGCTTTTCTTTTCTTTTTCTTTTGACCTCCTTCACTTCCTTTCTTTGAGCTTATCGTTTTAATACTCGCAAGGGGTTCTTCTTCCTTTTGGGTTAATACTCCTAGGTCTTCTAAGTAGTGTTCCTCTGAGTCAAAGTATGTATCCATCACAATGGATTCTAGATCATCGTCATTCTCTTCTTCTTCTATGAACTCACTAGGATCACACTCTTCCAACAAGGGCTGACACATGAACACTGAAATATCATAACCCTCCTCATCACAATGGGGTGTCCATTGTTCCTCATTGACTGCAATGTCCATGGTAGCTAAGATTTCTGCCCAACCATGAGGCTCAAATTCCTCATCTGGAAATATCATTGGTGTATAGGCTGGGTCTTTTATTGGTCTATCTCCTGGGGGAGTTCCTTCTTCTCTCGCTTTTAGGCGCTTTTCCTCTTCCTCAGCGACCTTGCACATCCACAAGTGAGTATCTTCATGCAACCAGGATGGTTCAGGTGAACTTCCAGAATGCACGGAGATAGAATCTTCTTTCGCTTTGTGGATAGGATTCCACTGTAGGGGTGGTACAGCTCTGAAGGTGTGATCCTTCAGATTGACCTTGGTGGTGACCCCTAAGTGCTGTAAGTACAAGGAGTTGGTTCCCCAATCCTGTACTATTTGCAATTGTCGTAGGAAAGGTCTTCCTAGGATCATCTCGTAAACATTATTCTTCTCAAAGTCACATATAGCAAACGTATGTTCAAACTCTACACCACAAGTGGTTAGAGTTATCCCTTCAAGCGATCCGAGAGGTCTTTCAAAATGACCATCTGCCATTTGAAGTTTCATTCTCGTTGGTCTTAAGGTGGGTTTGCCCCATTGCTTCCACAGGGAGGTGGTCGCAATAGCAACACCGGCACCCGAATCCACAATTGCTTTGGTTGTGTAACCTTGATAGGTGATCGGAAGATAAGTGTTACCTTCTTCACCTTCGCTCATGTCTCCTATCTTGTCGAGAGGTATCCCTGGTACTTTTTGTTTAGAGCCTACTTTTGGTGTATTGGCTTCAAGTTCTGGGACCTGATCCTTCACATGATCCCAGAGCTCCAGTTTTGCCTTGA
Organism: Ceratopteris richardii; assembly: GCA_020310875.1. Lineage (NCBI taxonomy): Eukaryota > Viridiplantae > Streptophyta > Polypodiopsida > Polypodiales > Pteridaceae > Ceratopteris > Ceratopteris richardii. The sequence goes on along the minus strand of CM035409.1, from coordinate 135,794,633 downwards.
GGAGTTCCTCTACAGTGAGGTGACATTGAACGTTAGTGTTCTTCACAACATCAGTGTTCCTGGGAATCACTGAGTCTTCATTTCTCACCAATATTGTGGGAGCTCTGATCTGGAGAGATTCAGATTCCCATGGGCCTGTGAAATGAGGCAACTCTTGTAAAGAATTAGATTCAAAATCTAATCTCTCATCCTCTTGTTGCTCTGTTTGATCTCCATAGATAGACGGAATGTCTTGGGGAAATTGATCATGGAGATCATCAATCTCAGGAATAGGAGGGGAATCACCCTTCTCCTTGGCCCATTTCTCTTCTTGTATTTCCCACAAGAACTCTTGAGAGTACTGTTGAATTGAAGGAGGTATTCCAACATCCGTGGAATTAGGAACATAAGCTCCCTTAGGTGGTGAGCTCCCTCTTTCAACAACTGGTTGAGCCTGTGGAGGTAAAGAAACTTGTGATTTGTTTACCAACTGCTCTAATTTTTCTAGTAAGCCTTGGAAATGCAAATCCGGCTTGACAGAGTTGGTCTGATTGAACTTTTGACTAGTCTCAAGTATAGCTTGAGCTTGTTCTACCATTTTCATGCACATTTTCATCCGTTCAATCTCTAAATCTGCTCTAGGGTAACTCTTGTCTAGGTTCGCAGCTGTTGGCCCTTCTTGAAGTCGAGCCTGGTAGGCCTTGAACATCATGTCCAAGCCTTCAGGAGTGGGGTCAGCTAATACTGATCCTACTCGGGGTGGTGGGTGGGTTACGAGGGGTGTGTTAGAGGGTGGAGAAATGGAGGGTGATGGGGATGGTAGTGGTGGAAGTGTGTGCGAGTGCGGTTGAGATGTGATTTCTGTGATTTTTGCCTTGGTTTCTCTCACGCTTTCTTCAAGTTCGTTTATCTTTTTTGCCCATTGCCTCTTCATTCTTTCACGACTATCCTTCCAGGTGTTAGTTCTCTTTTGGGGTATGCTCTCTGTTTCAGTCACCTCGGGGCTCTTTTCGGGACCAACACCTTGGTGTTGTTGAAGTGCCTGGGCTCTTGTGATCACCTGCACAGGTGCTGTGGAAGTCACATTCCCTGTGGAGTCTACAACTAACCCAACAACATTGATAGGAGTGATTTTAGGCATGTTATTAGGGTTCTTCGGGCAATCTCGTAGGAGATGCTCTTTCCCGCAGTCTTGACAGAAGCCCTGAATGGTTACTGGTTGAGGCTGTGTAGGGGCAGGCAGTGGACAATCACGTATAAGGTGATCTCCCTGACACCTGAAGCATGGTCCTCTAGGAAATGGGGGTCGTACCTGCCTAGGTTGAGGTCTAGAGTTGGGGTTTGTGTACATAACATTAGAATACTCAGGTTCCCCACTATTTTCACTTGGGTCCTCATAATAGTATGACTCGTTATGCTCGGGAGACTGCATGTAGTAAGCATGTGGGCTATCAATATGTGTGGAGTCAAAACTATGGTCACTTGGATCACTGTCTGATAGCAATGGGGTGACTCGAACTATGGCTCTATTCGGATTTTCTTCAGTAGATGCATATTTCACTGGGATCACATTGGTTGGAGCAGGGGGTTGCTGCACTAGGACTGGTTGAGGTCTCTGCTGCCCTTGATAAGGTGGCTGATAAGTTTGCTGTGGTCTGTTGTATTGTGGTGATGGGTACTGATTCTGGTATCTACCATGTTGTGGATATGGCTGAGGATAATTTTGCCTAACAGTTTGTTTGTTATATGGGCAGTCTTGTGCCGTGTGATTGGTGTACCTGCGCTCTATGGTGCAGTACTGGCTACTAGGATTCGCCTGAGGTTGGGCCATAATGGGACATACACTTGCCATATGTTCACCGCCACAATTGTAACACCGCTTAACTGGGGCAAATCTTGGAATTTGCTTGCTAGAGACACCTAGTTTTTGGGCTACCTTCTCTGCAAGTTCCTCGATGGATGTGGATTGACCAGATGTCATGTTACTAGAGCTATCAGAATCCTTATAGATTTTTGATAGTTCTAATTCCTCACCTAGATTGTCCTCAATGTCTATGCACATGCGCACGCACTCTTCTATCGTTCTGGGGTCCTTCAGATACACATATGACCTGAGCTTAGTGCTCAACAATCCGTCTAGGAACAAGGCCACTTGTTTGGCTGGTGTGGGTAACTCCGGCATCGGGCATCTCTCCAGGTACTGTCTAAATCTTCTTCTAGCTAGTCTGACCGTCTCTTGAGGTGTTTGTTTGAAGCTATGAATTAGTGAGGAGGTGTTATGCCTGATTCCACTCTTGGAAAACTCAACAATAAATGCCTCTAAGAGTTGGTCTATGTTTCGGAAATGCCTCTCATTCAGTGGTTGGAACCACGTAAGGGCAGTGTTCCTAAGGGTTAGACCGAAAGCATTATATTGTGTGAATAGGTCCTCTACCTGTTCAGCTTTCAACACTTGCCGAAATTCTGCCACATGGTCATAAGGGTCTCCCGTGCCATCGAAATAATTCTTCATGGACTTCACCAGTTGAGTTGGTCGCAGGGTCCTAGTGTGTTCTCTCGGCCTTGGCAAAGGAAAATCATCAATGTCCCTGTGATTCCATGGGGTTCTATGTCTCTCAGGTTCCACTCTATTCCTTTCTGTTCCCGTTCTTTCTCTTCCCAGGGAGTTGGCGAAACTTACCTCAGGTTTGTCTCTACTTCTATCTCTCTGAGCCCCATGAGCTTGGGAGGTCCCAGCTCCTTGGTGACCAAAGGACACAGTAGACCTTGGTTGGGGAAAAACAAATTCTCCCTTCCATGTGTAGGCATGTCTGCCATGCTCAGTGACCACGAAGATTCTCTCTGATGCATTGTCTAGGTAGGTTACTTGACCTTGGCTATCAGGGTCTTTAAACTCATAGATTGTGAGGGCACTCACTTCCTGAGATTGAGAAGATTTATATCTCCAAAAAACCTCATCGGTTTCTCGGTTTAAAAGCAGATCTATGCTTTTATTATCCTGTGGAATCCACTCTGGAATCATGATTCTGGTCAAGACAGATTTACCACGGGGAGTTCTTGGCTCTCTCTCTAAGTTCCCTTGCTCTATATCACCCATGTCGGTCTCCGCAATCACATTTCCAAACTCATCAGTTCTATCAGGGAGAGTGGTGACTACATATATAGTCCCCTCTTTATCTAGGTATGCTCCATTCTCAAACTTGACTATCGGGTGGTCTAATCCATGGGGTTGATCGGGGTTCTTAATCTGGACCACCGATCTTCTCAGTCCGTCTTCGTAGATGCGAGCACCTAGACGATTCGTCCTGATATATTCCAATTGAGTCTTATAAGGCCCCTCTGGCTTTTCTAGAGAAGCCAACCCTGAACTACCTACTGGTCTCTCCATGTGATAGGACATCTCAGAATCACTTGTTTCTGATCTGGGAGTGTATGGGTAATCACTCAACTGCTGGGCCCAAGACCTGGCAGTGTGATTGACACTAGCTTCAGAAGATCTGAGGCTTTGTCTGTCTCGGCCTAAGTGTCTGCCTGATCTAAGGTTCATATGCCTGATTTATTTACCCCCTGGAACCCAAGCACACTCTCGTTGCAGGTTGATTTTGCACCAATCACTTTGTTCTTTTTAGTTGAATATTATTTTTATAGTCTTGTGTGAAATTTCGTCGTCAGGAGTACTTAAGTGAATTTCCGCACTTGATAAGTGATCGATTCCTGTTTACCTTTTGTCCCTTGGGGTTTTCGCACTTAAGACCTATTTACTCCTTGCACTTGGTTGGTTAATACTCTTGGACTTGATTCGTGCCTAACGTTGCCCTAATTAATTACCACACCTAAGTCGTACTTAGCCTAGGCTAGGAATTGACAAAGGAGGGTTGAGAGATCTTCCAACCTCAACTAGCTGGTTGACCAGACTGCTACACAAGCCCAGGAAGCCTTCTCCCAAGCTTGGTACTCACCCTTGCTAGCTTGCTTTGGATTGCCTTGAGCGCACACCAAGTTCCTGCAAAAGCTCACCCGTTAGTATAGCTCTATTGCCACAAGTAATTGAAAGACACACTTCAATAATTTTAGTCCCCCTGGAGTAACTCACTGTACCCCCTGAATCTGAGAACAACTTAGTTCCACCTAAAGGTCAACTTAAAAATGCATGTTCTAAAACTCCGCGTATGATTCTTACAAAAACCAGTCGAGGTCCACGTAGGATTCTCAACGAGCTTTCCAACGAGACCAAAATCTCATCAATCGGAGTTCGTATGGTCAAGTTATGACCATTCAGGCACTATAGCGTCAAAACAGGCTCTCAGGGTTCAAGAGATCCCTCTCTGGTTTCTAGGTCTTTTGCCCACTTCCAAGGTTCTAAAGTTATACCAAGGTGCCTAAAATTAAGCTCAACTACCCTTCAATTCACTCAAAATTAACCCTAACTTTTCATGCGTTAAAGGCCGTGTATCGCGATAGGTCGAGGTGTCGCGATAGCTCGTGAAGTGTCGCGATAGGTCGAGGTGTCGCGATAGCTCGTGAAGTGTCGCGATAGGTCGAGGTGTCGCGATAGGTCGTGAGGTGTCGCGATAGGTCGCGAAGTGTCGCGATAGGTCGAGGTGTCGCGATAGCTCGTGAACTGTCGCGATAGGTCGAGGTGTCGCGATAGCTCATGAAGTGTCGCGATAGGTCGAGGTGTCGCGATAGGTCGAGGTGTCGCGATAGGTCGTGAGGTGTCGCGATAGGTCGTGAAGTGTCGCGATAGGTCGAGGTGTCGCGATAGCTCGTGAAGTGTCGCGATAGGTCGAGGTGTCGCGATAGCTCGTGAAGTGTCGCGATAGGTCGAGGTGTCGCGATAGCTCGTGAAGTGTCGCGATAGGTCGAGGTGTCGCGATAGGTCGGGGTGTTGCGATAGCTCGTGAGGTGTCGCGATAGCTCGGGATATGGTGAATTTTTCTGTTCTATCTAGGGATCCTGGGAGCTCTAGGCCTGCGCAGTGTCGTGGTGCACTCAGAATCGTGATTGGGTGAAATTTTCGGAGTGTTGCGATAGCTCGAGCTCAACGCCGCGGGGACTGTGCAGACAATTTCGGTACCTGCTGAGCTTGCTGGAGATGATGATGGAGCTGCCACCTGCAAGAAACATGCAAAAAAGCACACAAAGACAAGCACACACACTCACTCTCTCTCAAACTCGCACACAACAAATGAGGGAATGATAAGGAAGAGGGAATATGTAGTGGAGAAGGAGGTGGAGATGAAGATGGAGATGGAGATGAAGAAGGAGGTGGAGATGAAGAAGGAGATGGAGAAAAATCAGAAATTTACCTACTACTTACCATTCCAACGCGTCCTCTCTACGTCTTACCATCACACGCTCGTCCTCAAAGCTCGGTCCCCGGCAACGGCGCCAAAATTTGGTGTAGCTCAGTGATGAGTAGCACCTCCTTTAATGTCAATCCGGGGAGACATGAGGATGGTATGAAGACCACGAGCAAGTGGAAGCACAAGTGCGTGAGTGAGAAGCACACAAGCATGCACACACATACACACACACACGCACACACGGTAAGAACAAAGAGAGTAAGACAATGGAATCTCTTCTATTGCAAGAAAGTTCTCATACAAGCTCAAACTACAACAAGCTACCCAAAAATGAGCTCTCTAGCTCTATTTATAGTTTTTGACTAGCTTTGGCCCTGTCCAGACCTAGTCCGGCCTAGTTAAAAATTAGGTTCCAGGGCTTATTTGAGGGCTCAAACGAGATCTAAAAATTATGAAAATTGGCAGGCAACTACTTCTAAGGCTCCTCAAGCTCGAGGACTCCTCGGCTTGTACAAAATGGAGCTACAAAAAGGTGAAAATGGTATTTACAGGGGTTTTTAGTGATGAGAATCACTTTAAAATGATGTAAGGGTTTTGAAAAAAATGAAGGGTTGCCTTAGTGCTAGATCTGCATGTGTGTCCGTACTTGCTTCGTCCCGTATACTGTCAACACACCTCTTCTTCTATGAATCGGTATTCACCAGAATTCTTGCGAGAGATTCAAGAGGAGAAATGGGCTAAAGAAAGTGAAGATCCTCCTCCAATTGAACTCGTGGATGATGCACATGATCAATTTCCACAAGATATTCCTTCCATTTATGGAGAGTAGGAGAGTACCCAATCTCATGAGAGATTAGACTTTGAGTCTAATTCCTTATAAGAACTAACCCATTTCACAGGTCCATGGGAAGCTAAGTCTACTTGCATGAGAGCCCCCACAGTCATGATAGAAAACGAAGAATCAATCATACCTAGGAATACGGAGGTAGTGAAGAACACTAAAGTGCAGTGCAATCTCACTTTAGAAGAGCTACTCAAGGTTAGGCCAGAACTATGGAAACATGTAGCCAATCAAATGCCAAAAGTAGCAAAATCTCATTCCCAAGTAGGATCTCATAGAATGGTGCCGGAAATACCCTTGGACAAGATAGGAGACATGAGCAAAGGTGAAGAAGGAAACACCTATCTTCCCGTTACCCATCAGGGGTACACAACCAAGGCAATTTTGGACGCAGGTGCAAGAGTTGCAATTACTACCACTTCCCTATAGAAGCGTTGGGGCAAGCCAGCACTCAGCCAATGAGAATGAAATTGCAGATGGCCAATGGTCACATAGAAAGACCCTTAGGATTGCTAGAAAGGATAACTCTCACTACATGTGGTGTAGACTTTGAACATACTTTTGCTATATGTGACTTTAGCAAAAATCAAGCCTATGAGATGATTTTGGGAAGGCCATTTATGTAGCAGTTGCAAGTGGTACAAGATTGGGGAACCAATTCTTTGTACTTGCAACACTTAGGTGTTACAACCAAAGTCAATCTCAAGGATTACTCTCATAGAGACATACCGCCTATTCAATGGAATCCCATCCATAGAGCTAAGGATGATACGAAGTTAGTGCATTCCATAGGATCAGGATCCTCATGGATGCATGAAGACACCCACTTATGGATGTGCAAAGTAGCAGTAGAGGAAGAGAAGAGAGAAAAAGCAAGAGAGGTAGGTGCGAAGGAAGCCCATAGATCAATTCAAGACCCAGCCTATGCACCTGTAGTATTTCCTGATGAAGAATTTGAACCTCATGTTTGGGTGGAGATTTTAGCAACAATGGATGTAGCCATCAATGAAGAACAATGGACACCCCACTGTGATGAGGATGGCTATGACATTTCAGTCTTCACAATAGAACCAATCCTAAGTGATCCAATTATTGAAGAATGTGAACCTAGCACTGATGCATTTGAGGATGCAAGTGACTCCGATCTAGAGTCAATCATTATGGACCCACCCTTTGCATCAGATGAGGAATATTTTTATGAAGTAGAAGCTCACCCTCAGAGATAGGAAGAAATTATGAATGAGGTGAGATTAACCACACAAGTGACCACCAAGAATGAAGGCAAGAAGAGGAAGAAGAGAGAAGTCACACCAGAGGAAGAAGAATCTTTGTTTGAGGTCCCTGAAAATTTCAAGAAGTATGAAGTTGAAGATAGGAGAGTCATGATCAGGATGCCTAAACGTGAAGCGGTCATTGGAGAGGCCTATGATAACAAAGAAACTACCAAGAAAATCATAGTGATCACAGAGGAGGGTGAAGAGCGATGCACATACATAGGACACGACCTAAGTGAGGATCAGGAGCAGGAATTGATAGCCTTAGTACGAGAATATAGAGATGTGTTTGCATGGAGTTACAAGGACCTGAAAGGTGTAGACCTTGACATATGCTCACATATGATCCCCACAACCTCAGAGGCCAGACCCTCTAAATAGAAGCCATACACATATAATGACAACTATGCTACCAAGATCAAAGAAGAGATATATCGCTTGGCGGAAGCTAGATTCATCTATGAAATCAAGCACACGGAATGGCTATCCCCCATTGTAGTGGTTCCCAAAAAGAATGGCAAATTACGTGTATACATTAACTTGAAGACGGTTAACGCAGCCACTATCAGAGATAGTTATCTGCTTCCTATCACTGAGCATCTATTAGAAAGGGTAGCAGGCAAGGAAGCGTACAGCTTCCTGGATGGGTTCTCTGGTTACAATCAAGTAGCCATTGCACCGGAAGATCAGCATAAGATGGCTTTTTCCACAGAGTGGGGCATATTTGCCTTTCGGGTAATGCCATTCAGTCTAACCAATGCGCCTGCAACCTTCCAGAGACTGATGTGCCATGTGTTTAAAGAGTTCTTGAGGAAGAATTTGGAAGTCTATGTGGATGATCTCTGTGCTCATTCCAACATTAGATAGACACATATACCCGAACTCAGGCAAATCTTTGACAAATGTAGAGAATATCAAGTTTGCCTAAACCTAGAAAAGTGTGTTTTCATGGTCAGGCGAGGAAAGATTCTAGGACACTGTAGCTCAGCGATGAGTAGCACCTCCTTTAATGTCAATCCGGGGAGACGTGAGGATGGTATGAAGACCACGAGCAAGTGGAAGCACAAGTGCGTGAGTGAGAAGCACACAAGCATGCACACACATACACGCACACGCGCACACACGGCAAGAACAAAGAGAGTAAGACAATGGAATCACTTCTATTGCAACCAAGTTCTCATACAAGCTCAAACTACAAGAAGCTCTCCCAAAAATGAGCTCTCTAGCTCTATTTATAGTTTTTGACTAGCTTTGGCCCTGTCCAGACCTAGTGTCCGGCCTAGTTAAAAATTAGGTTCCAGGGCTTATTTGAGGGCTCAAACGAGATCTAAAAATTATGAAAATTGGCAGGCAACTACTTCTAAGGCTCCCCAAGCTCGAGGACTCCTCGGCTTGTACAAAATGGAGCTACAAAAAGGTGAAATGATATTTACAAGGGTTTTTAGTGATGAGAATCACTTAAAAATGATGTAAGGGTTTTGAAAAAAAATGAAGGGTTGCCTTAGTGCTAGATCTGCATGTGTGTCCGTACTTGCTTCTTCCCGTATACTGTCAACACTCTCCCCCCCCCTAGCGTCTGTCGCCTTTGACAGACCTCTGCTCCACCGTTTGATCAATGTACTCTTGCAAGAGGTCGGTTGCCACTTCTTGTTCCTTGATGCGTAGTCCCCGAACCAAGTCTCTCTGGAGGGTCTCCCAATTGACTGGGCCCGGTATGTCCGGCTGTGGCGTTGTGTAGAGTTCTGAGTGCATCGTTTGTTCGCATGCGAAGAGGTGTAACAAATGGGTGGGCCGTGGCGCGAACACCTCTGAGTGTGCTTCCCAGAACCCCGTGGTGAACATTTCATCGAAAGTTTGCTTGTAGCAGGCAGGGAGATATCTGATGCGTGCGTGCCATGCATAAGCAACTCGTATGCTCGGGGTGGTGCTCATATCATATAGCAGGTCATAATACCATTCACAAACCCGGGAATCGGAGGTTGAATATGACAGACATTTCGGAAAGTTTTGAGCACAACCTGCATCATATCGAAGATCTTGAGCATCATCTGGGCAGCCATATCTGGCATAGGGTGGAGGCGTGGAAGCCAATGTCTGATGGTAGCCATCATGTAGGCTACAGTAGGCGTGCCGTTTGGGGGTGCAATGGCAGGGTAATTGATCCATTCTTTGCAATTGGCGTTGTTCTTGACTTTGATGGCGAATGACTTCCATGTTCTCCTCCGTTGCACTGGTCCATAGCAATTGTTATACTTCAAATGCATGGGTGCGTGGTCCCATGTCCGTAGCATCTCGGGATAGGTTTCCAATAGCTTTTGCCTCCAGATGGGTTGGTGTATTTTCCCTTTGCGCGCCTCCTCTCGAATGTCCTCAGGTTCAAATTGTGTTGCGAAAGTTGGGTACTTGTTGGTCTTACGTTTGATCTCGGCGTTGTAGTCTGCCAACAGTACAAAGTATGGCTTATATTGTAATTCTGAGCTGGTTATTAGTCTTCTAGGGGCCAGATGTCTGAAGTAGTCTGATTGAAGTATGGTTTCTTCAATGGTCTTCATGGCCAACGTCTGGTAGGAGATACGTTCTTCATGAGTCTGCCCCATTTCTTCTACCTGTTTCATCCATGCCGATGGGGGTTCCTCATAAGTGTCCTGTCCCTCCTCAGTGATTGTGCCTCCGGGAAAAGGTTGAGGCTCATAGTTCTCTTCAAATGCTTCCTCCACTGGAATGATAACTGCTTCTTCCTCTATGGGTTGCTCAGGTGGGGAAGGGGGTCGTTCATATTGTAGCAACTTAATTTTTAACTCGGCCACCTGCTGACATAGCTCTAGTACTTCACTGGCTACTGATAATTCCGGCTCTGGTGAGGTTGCAGCGTTGGCCATCTCTTTGGGTTCTTGTTGGTGTGGTGCAGGCACTTGGGCTTTCTGTAGGTCTTTGACTTGGTCAGCAAGCTGATCATGAGCTTCTAGGAGAGTGGCATAGGTTTCTAATATTTGTTGTATATTCTCCGAGGGGATGGCTTGGAATTTAGCCGGGTCAATGGGTGCCCCTGGAGTATTTTCCATAGCTGCTTCGAGGTTGTCTTGATTTTGTTGTTGTAGTCTTTTGTTTTCTTCTTGAGCAGCTGCTAAATGGCGTCGGAGTAGAGCCATGTTTCGTTGTAGTCTAGCGTTACGGGCTAGCTAATCTCTAAGTTGTTCTTCAGTTACCCTACTCTTCTCTGCATGTGTGGACTCGAGCTCCACCTGATATTGTTGGAGGGTAGTCACCTCTTGCTGTAATTCCGTATTAGATAACTCCAGGGCAGTGACACGTGCCTGGAGATGGGCTGACAAAGTACAGAGTTCTTTATTGTTTTCTTCTAGTAACCTGTATTCCTGTTTAAGTTGGGCAGCAGCTTCGAGCATGGTGTTGAGTGCATGACTAAATGAAGTGGGTGCAGGGGTAAAGGTGGAAGATGCAAGGGGTCGAGAGATGGGAAAGGGAAAAGTGGATGTTGTGCCTATAGTGCTTGGAAATGGCGACGTGAGTGAAATGATACATGGTGATGTTGGAATAACACTGGTGGTGGGTGATCCTGCGGAAGGTGAGATGTCCATGGGATCGGACGTGAGAGTGTGTGATTCTTGCACTGTGAATACAGGAATGGTGGGTGGTGTGATAGTGGTGGCAGTGAATGTGGGGGAGTGGGGTTGGGAAAGGGACTTTTTATTATAATTATCCACCTGTTGGAGTATATTTACAAGGTTTGTCCAGAATGAGGGTTGTGTGACTTGGGTTGAGTGTGAGGCAGTTGCTAGGGGAGTGGTGGATAGGGTTTGGCTGTGGGTGAATGGAAAAGGATGGGATGAGGTCTGGCTATTGGCAAGTGGTTGTCCAAGGGCGGGGAGATAGGAAGGGTGACCTATTATGGTTTGATCGGTGGCCGGATGACCGGTGTGGGGTTCAAAAATTTGGGTGGAAGTGCTGGATGTGGGTAAAGGGGAGGATGTAAAAATGGAGGTGTGTACAATGGTTTCATGATGGGTGGATATCGGTTGTTCCGAAGGGATTGTGGAGAAGGGTTCTGAAGGGTGGATGGAAGGTGGCGGTGGAGATGGTACGTGAGTAATTACCTCTTGTTCGTCAGTGGGACTTGGGCTCGTCATGTGAACATCCTCTGAAATTATAGTAGGCAAGGCAGTAGAGGCTTCCATTTGAATCATTTTCCCGCGTTGTGGCCGTGTATCAATCCTTCGTTGATCATAGATAGGGTTTTCCTGATAGACCATTGTCCTCAATGCTTCCCCGATCCCACATGTCTCTGCCAATAGATTCAATGATTCCACAAAATGAGAGTCGACATTCTCGGTTTGGAGCATCTGGTTCACTAGAGCTCTATTCGCCTCTTCTGTCATCTTATGTCTTCTCTGTACCTGCTTGATGGTCTTGTATAGCTGTCTTAGTTGTGCCGTGTAGGCAGGGGCCTCTTCTCCACTGTCTTCTGGTTCATTTCTTTGTGCACCTTCCTGAACTTGTGTATTTGGGTCCTGAGGATGTTGTGCCACTTCTTCCCCATGTACTCTGCTGGTCTCGCCCCGTGGTTGTTCTCTTTGGACTGATGTACCCGGATCAACATTGTCAAGGGAATCTTCACTGTCGGATAGGGGGATCGTCTGCAGGAATCTTTCAAAATCGAAGTTTGGATCTTCTGTGAAGGTGGCCATAGATGCAAACTCTGCATCGGTAGGTAGTGGAGGGGCGGATGGAACGGGTTGTACCACCTCCCTAGCTTGAACTCCTTGAAGATGGATCGTGAAAGGTGTGACCTAAACTTCTGGTCGGGGAGAAGCTTCGGTCGTGGCTTCTTGAGGGATCGTTACCTGGGAGAGCGATCCACGCATTCGTTTTGCAGGCTGGCTCCCTGACTTCCGCCCTTTGAACAGCTCCAAGTGTGCATACTTTAGGGCTCGGGCAACTGGCACATCATATGCAAGACATCTGTAGATGATTCTTGTCAGCGCACAACAACCATGTAAAGTGGGCTTCCTCACTCCCCGCTTGCCTGCCTCATACACTTGGTCCAAGATCCATACAGGCATCTTAATCGGCAAGCTTCCAGTCTCTGCTAGATATAACCCATACCATATCTTCTTGTGAGGTTGGGTGAAACGGTCCTGAGCTGGGAATGCGAAGTGTTGGAGACACATCCGCAAAGGTATGGCGATGTTGGGGGTGAGGGCGCACATTTCTTTTAGCTTCTTGATTCTATTGCTTTTCATCGACTCGGGTATCAAGGGGTCACGGTCAGAAGGTACATACGTGCCATACATCTGAAGTGCTTCCCTTATTAAAGTAACATTCAATTCAAACTTCCTCATTTCCTCCAGATTTGACAAGGAGGGCACCCAGAATGTGCCTGAATGATCCTTATCCCCTGTCGGCTTCAGCCTGGCAATTAGGTAGTAGCACCTGAGGAAATCTGGTTTAGGTAGAGCTGCACTGAAATAAGTTTGTAATCCTGCTTTTTGCCAGATATCTTGAAGTGGAGCTGCATTTTGCAATGCTTCGAATTCTCGTGAGAAGAATTGGAAGGTCCACCACACTCCTCCACATTCCATCTTGGATTCCCAGATATGATCCGCGTCTCCCAAATCTCCTGGCATCTCATTGAACCAGTGAGAATGCCCCTTTACTCTTTCGGTTAGGCCGTTTGGTGGATCTGGAATAGGAATCCTCCGCACATTCACGAACTCCTCAGGTCGAGCTGTTGGTGGGGCCTCCACCGGCATGGCATCCCAATTGATTGGAGCACCAGATCCTGCCTGAGAGCTTGTGCCTGCCGCTGTTGCCATGAGAGTAGGTTGCTTATCTGCTGGGAGACGAAAGGCACATTAGTGTTGCATAGGAAACAAGATGTAATGGTGTTCCCTTCACAATACTAACATGACAATCCCGGAGGTCAGTGGTTAGTGGTGAAGTGTTTGTGATAGGTGTGAGTGGTGATTAAAGGTCAGTGTCATCCTAGATGCATACTTTGGTTATGCAATGGGCTCGGAATGCTCCTGTGTTAGTGTGGACGGATTTACAGAATAGGGTCAGGGGGTTTAGTACACAGTTTAATTCTCCACACTTTGATAGAGGAGTCGTAGCTCTTAGAGCTAAAGACAGGTGAAGATTTCTGTATGAGAGTGTGATGTATTTGGGACCTTTTGGGTACCCATTTCCAGACATTCCTAGGGTTGATGGGAGTGGGGATAGTGAGAGGTGTAGGTATCTTTTCATTTTCTGAGTTGTTGGCCACGAGTGCTTGTGAAAGTTGCTTCATCCTAGTGCCTGAAGGTGAAGTAATTTGGGCTTGTAAGCAAGCCTTGGGCACCCATATCTGTCTAGCATTAGGGGTAGCCTTCATTGACCGCTTAGGGACCCAAATAGAAATGGTATGCCTAGGGGTTATCCTAGGGGGCTTCTTCACTTCGTTCCTTGACGGTGAGGCTCGTTTCTTGTCTTCTTGAGAGTCTGCTATTAGAGTTGTGGGTTTTCCATCCTTGCGTATCCAGATCTGCTTCGCGCCCCGAGGTGCTCTGTGTTGCACGGGTTGGCGCTCCTGCCTCTTGATCAGCAGCCTCCTTCGTGTAGAGTGATGTTCGGTCTGCTCGTTTAGAATCTTCTTTGGATCAGTTAGGAACTCTTTATTGGCTCCTGAACCTTCAGTAAGATTGACATTCCTCTGCACCATAGAAGTTTGGACAAGCACAACATTGTTATCTTCATGTGGATTCCTGGAGGGACCAGGAGTTGGTGCCTGTTCTATTGGTTTGAATGCTTGATTTTCTAATTCAATCATGAGACGGCTTTGGCCTACCCAAGCCTGAAGAAGTCCACTTCTTAGGTTGAGGTTGACTGCGTGATCATAGATCCAGTCTTGGCCTAAGACAAGAGGTTCGGTCAGATCCTCGTCTTCACACACTAGCACTTTTGCTGGCATGAGGACCTCTTGTATGTAGAGGGGAAGATCCACCTCTCCCATGCAAGGGGTTTCAACACCTCCTAATCCTATCAGATATGCTTCTAGAGGTTTTACCTCCAATTGCAGCTGTTGGCAATAAGAAAGCCGAACTGCACTTGTGGCTGCTCCTGAATCAATTAATGCTCTCACGCTTGTGCTGCGGTCTCTTTGTCCTATTTCTAGGGTCACAAAAGGTCGTCGGTCCACTATCTTATGGGTACGTTCACCTGCAGTCTCACACATGGCCATGTGATAGCCTGGAGACTCTTGAGTGTCAGTCATAGGCTGATCCCTCCCTTGTCTCCTCAACTTCATTCGTCTGATACGCTCTAAGGCCTCTGCCTGTGCTTCTTCTCGAATTCATTTTTCCTCCTCTTTACGTTGCTTAGCAGTATTGAGTCGGCTTAGCATTTCCTCCGTGAGGGGTTCCTGATAAAGCTTGACTCTGCATCCGCTAATATAGTTTGGGAGGACATCCCCCTCTAGAGTGGCTAGTTGTACTGCTCCACTCGTGGAGATCCTATTGATGATCATAGGTCCGTAGCCTCTCTTTTCTAGCTTTCTTGCGTGTTGTTTCAATGTGTAGACTAAAACTAGATCTCCTGCTTTCAAGCCCTTATCCTTCACATGGGCATCAAAGTATGCCTTTTGCCGTTTCTTTGCAGCATAGATGCCTGCTGCTGCTCGTAGCCTCGTCTCACCTAAACGCTCTAGATCAAAGATCCTAGAATACAACTCGTGTCCATTCCACTCATGCTCTTGTGCTACTCTTAAAGCTGGAATTAGGAAATCTAATGGTAGCACCGCATTTTGTCCGAAGACCATCTGAAATGGGGTGGCATTGAGTACCGTTTTGTAAGCAACTCGGTATGCCCAAACAGCATGATGAAGTTGTTTGTCCCAATCCGAGCGTTTATTATTTACAAGTTTCGTCAATACGTTACATAGGATCTTATTCGTGCTCTCAGCTTGTCCGTTAGCTTGTGGGTGATAGGGTGCAGACTTCTTATGTATCACCATGAATTCTTGAAGGAGATTTTCAATGACCTCATTCAAGAAGTGCGTACCTCTATCACTAACCAACTCTATTGGTAACCCATATCTAGTGAACACATTTTCGAATAAGAACTTAGCCGTCGTTTGAGCATCATTCTTTGTCGTGGCTTTTACTTCCACCCACTTTGTAAGGTAATCTGTAGCTACAATAATATATTCTGCATGGGAGTTTCTAGCTGGGGGATTGATGGGACCTACAAAGTCTATACCCCACTTTGAAAATGCACGTCCTCCCATCATTGGCCTTAAAGGCATTTCATCTTTTCTTATCGGATATTGGGCACGTTGGCATGTGTCACAACTCTTCACATAAGTATGTGCATCCATATGAAGAGTGGGCCACCAAAGTCCTGAAAATAGAATGGTCTTAATTACCCTGTCAGGCCCAAAGTGTCCACCTGCAGTACCGCTGTGTGCCGTTTCTAAGACTTTCAAATAGTCTGATTCATGAATGCACAGTCTTAGGTAATCATCCTTGCCTCTTCGATATAGGTTGTCTCCTACTAAGGCATAGTCTTGAGCCTCTTGCTCCATGCTCCGTTTTCTTGCAAGACTAGCCTGATTGGGTAATGTTCCCGATCTCATGAACTCGACCAATGGAGCACTCCAATCTGGGATTAATGACACGTGATAAAGAGTGGCATGTTCCACTGGGGTTCTCTGCTGGCACACTGAACAATTGTGAATCCACTCTTGTATTTCTTTGTCCATGCTAGGCCAATACACTCCTAAGCGTCTTAGATTCTGCAATGTTCGTTGTTTAGAGTAGTGATTCCCTAGCAATCCCTCATGGGCTTGTTGCAACCAACTAGCATGTTCATCGTCCTCGACACAACAAGCTAATACGCCCTCGGCATCTTGCTTGTACATACTCCCGGCCAATATTTGATACTTTAGTGATTTTACAATTTCCTCTTTGCTTGTTTTAACATTTTTATTTGCAGGCCCGAAAGTTAGGACTGGTACGAACTTATTTGCCCATTTAGGAACGACTTCTAAATTGAACAAATAAGCATCGGGCAATTCATCAGACACTCCTTGCGGTGGCTCTCCTGAAGTGATGCGAGAAAGATGGTCTGCCCTAAGATGGGTTCTACCTTTCCTGACAACAACTTCAAAGTCGTATTCCATTAGTAAGAGGAACCATCTTACTAAGCGGCCTGTATTGCAAGGTTTATTGACCAAATATAGTAAAGCTTGATGATCAATGAAAAACTTGAACTTATTGGCCAATAAGTAGTGTCTAAACTTCTTCACAGCATATACCATGCCTAAGCCTTCCCTCTCCGTTGTGGTATAATTTCGCTCAGCTGCATTTAATTGCCTACTAGCATATGCTATTGGCAAATCTAGGTTTCCTTCACCTGTGGGTTGTGCTAGCACACATCCTATTGCATGATTGGAGGCATCTACATGGACATGAAAGGGTTTGCTCCAATCCGGAGTAGTCAATATTGGTGCTGTGCACAAACGTCTCTTCAGCTCGTTGAAGGAAGTCTCGCATTCCTCGCTCCACTCAAAATTTGTTAACAACCCATAAAGAGGTTTAGCTATGATGGCATACATGTGGATAAACCTACGGTAATATCCACAATGGCCCATAAAGGCTTGTACCTCTTTAACATTCCTTGGTCTGGGCAACTCTGCTATTGCTCTTACTTTGTCTTCATCTGTTGAAATTCCATTCTTAGAAACAATGTGACCTAAGATCTTACCTTGTCGTACCATGAACACACACTTCTCTGGATTCAGACACACTCGATAATCTCTACACTTGTTGAAGATTTGCCTGAGCTCAGGGATGTGGTAACTTCTTTCTTGGGAATGAGCGCATAAATCATCCACATATACTTCTAAGCTCTTTCGCAAGAACTCTTTGAAGAAATGACACATGAGTCTTTGGAATGTTGCAGGTGCATTGGTGAGCCCAACTGGCATCACACGAAATGCAAAGATTTCCCATTCTGTGGCAAAGGCCGTTTTGTGTTGATCTTCGGGGGCAATGGCTACTTGGTTGTAACCTGAAAATCCATCAAGGAAGCTGTAAACTTCCTTGCCTGCAACACGCTCCAATAGATGTTCGGTGATTGGAAGTGGATAACTATCTCTGATCGTAGCGGCATTAACTTTTTTAAGGTTAATGCACACCCGCAATTTCCCATTCTTCGGTGATTGGAAGTGGATAACTATAATCTCTGATCGTAGCGGCATTAACTTTTTTAAGGTTAATGCACACCCGCAATTTCCCATTCTTCTTGGGCACCACTACAATGGGGGACACCCATTCAGTGTGCTCAATCTCATAGATGAATCCAGCTTCAATCAGCCTGTCAATTTCCTCCTTTATTTTGGCTGCATAATTGTCATTATATGTGTAGGGCTTTTGTTTGGTGGGCTTGGCATCAACGGTCATCGGAATCGTATGAGAGCAAATCTCGGGATCTACTCCTTTCAAGTCTCTATAGTGCCATGCGAACACATCCCTATATTCCCTTAATAGAGCTACCAGCTCTAATTCTTCTTTTGCACTTAGGTCGTCTCCTATGTACGTACATCGCTCTTCGTTCCCTTCACTGGTCACTACAATTTTTTTGGTCTTTTCTTTATTGTCATATGCTTCTCCTATAATGGCCTCTCTCTTAGGCATTCGTACCAAAATTTTTCGGTCTTCCACTTCATATTTCTTGAAATTTTCTGGTACTTCAAACAATGCTTCTTCCTCTTCTTGTTTCACTGCTTTCCTTTTCTTTTTCTTTTGACCTCCTTCACTTCCTTTCTTTGAATTTATCGTTTTAATACTCGCAAGGGGTTCTTCTTCCTTTTGGGTTAACACTCCTATGTCTTCTAAGTAGTGTTCCTCTGAGTCAAAGTAAGTATCAATCACAATGGATTCTAGATCATCGTCATTCTCTTCTTCTTCTATGAACTCACTAGGATCACACTCTTCCAACAAGGGCTGACACATGAACACTGAAATATCATAACCCTCCTCATCACAATGGGGTGTCCATTGTTCTTCATTGACTGCAATGTCCATGGTAGCTAAGATTTCTGCCCAACCATGAGGCTCAAATTCCTCATCTGGAAATATCATCGGTGTATAGGCTGGGTCTTTAATTGGTCTATCTCCTGGGGGAGTTCCTTCTTCTCTCGCTTTTAGGCGCTTTTCCTCTTCCTCTGCGACCTTGCACATCCACAAGTGAGTATCTTCATGCAGCCAGGATGGTTCAGGTGAACTTCCAGAATGCACGGAGATAGAATCTTCTTTCGCTTTGTGGATAGGATTCCACTGTAGGGGTGGTACATCTCTGAAGGTGTAATCCTTCAGATTGACCTTGGTGGTGACCCCTAAGTGCTATAAGTACAAGGAGTTGGTTCCCCAATCCTGTACTATTTGCAATTGTCGTAGGAAAGGTCTTCCTAGGATCATCTCGTAAACATTATTCTTCTCAAAGTCACATATAGCAAATGTATGTTCAATCTCTACACCACAAGTGGTTAGAGTTATCCCTTCAAGCAATCCGAGAGGTCTTTCAAAATGACCATCTGCCATTTGAAGTTTCATTCTCGTTGGTCTTAAGGTGGGTTTGCCCCGTCGCTTCCACAAGGAGGTGGTCGCAATAGCAACACCAGCACCCGAATCCACAATCGAATCCACAATTGCTTTGGTTGTGTAACCTTGATAGGTGATCGGAAGATAAGTGTTACCTTCTTCACCTTCGCTCATATCTCCTATCTTGTCGAGAGGTATCTCTGGTACTTTTTGCTTAGAGCCTACTTTTGGTGTATTGGATTCAAGTTCTGGAACCTGATCCTTCACATGATTCCAGAGCTCCGGTTTTGCCTTGAGCAGCTCCTCTAAAGTGAGATGACATTGAACCTTAGTGTTCTTCACAACATCAGTGTTCCTGGGAATCACTGAGTCTTCATTTCTCACCAATATTGTGGGGGCTCTGATCTGGAGAGATTCAGATTCCCATGGGCCTGTGAAATGAGGCAACTCTTGTAAAGAATTAGATTCAAAATCTAATCTCTCATCCTCTTGTTGCTCTGTTGGATCTCCATAGATAGACGGAATGTCTTGGGGAAATTGATCATGAAGATCATCAATCTCAGGAATAGGAGAGGAATCACCCTTCTCCTTGGCCCATTTCTCTTCTTGTATTTCCCACAAGAACTCTTGAGAGTACTGTTGAATTGAAGGAGGTATTCCAGCATCCGTGGAATTAGGAACATAAGCTCCCATTGGTGGTGAGCTTCCTCTTTCAACAACTGGTTGAGCCTGTGGAGGTAAAGAAACTTATGATTTGTTTACCAACTGCTCTAATCTTTCTAGTAAGCCTTGGAAATGCAAATCCGGCTTGACAGAGTTTGCCTGATTGAACTTTTGACTAGTCTCAAGTATAGCTTGAGCTTGTTCTACCATTTTCATGCACATTTTCATCCGTTCAATCTCTAAATCTGCTCTAGGGTAACTCTTGTCTAGGTTTGCAGCTGTTGGCCCTTCTTGAAGTCGAGCCTGGTAGGCCTTGAACATCATGTCCAAGCCTTCAGGAGTGGGGTCAGCTAATACTGATCCTACTCGGGGTGGTGGGTGGGTTACATGGGGTGTATTAGAGGGTGGAGGAATGGAGGGTGATGGGGATGGTAGTGGTGGAAGTGTGTGGGAGTGCGGTTGAGATGTGATCTCTGTGATTTTTGCCTTGGTTTCTCTCAAGCTTTCTTCAAGTTTGTTTATCTTTTTTGCCCATTGCCTTTTCATTCTTTCACGATTATCCTTCCAGGCTCTAGTCCTCTTTTTGGTTATGCTCTCTGTTTCACTCACCTCGGGGCTCTTTCCCTGACCAACACCTTGGTGTTGTTGAAGTGCCTGGGCTCTTGTGATCACCTACACAGGTGCAGTGGAAGTCACACTCCCTGTGGAGTCTACAACTAACCCAACAACATTGATAGGAGTGATTTTAGGCATGTGATTAGGGTTCTTTGGGCAATCTCGTAGGAGATGTTCTTTCCCGCAGTCTTGACAGAAACCCTGAATGGTTACTGGTTGAGGTTGTGTAGGGACAGGCAGTGGACAATCACGTACAAGGTGATCTCCCTGACATCTGAAGCATGGTCCTCTAGGAAATGGGGTTCGTACCTGCCTAGGTTGAGGTCTAGAGTTGGGGTTTGTGTACATGACATTAGCATACTCAGGTTCCCCACTATTTTCACTTGGGTCCTCATAATAGTATGACTCGTTATGCTCGGGTGACTGCATGTAGTAAGCCTGTGGGCTATCCATATGTGTGGAGTCAAAACTATGGTCACTTGGATCACTGTCTGATAGCAATGGGGTGACTGGGACTATGGCTCTATTCGGATTTTCTTCAGTAGATGCATATTTCACTGGGATCACATTGGTGGGAGCAGGGGGTTGCTGTACTAGGACTGGTTGAGGTCTCTGCTACCCTTGGTAAGGTGGCTGATAAGTTTGTTGTGGTCTGTTGTATTGTTGTGGTGGGTACTGATTCTGGTATCTACCATGTTGTGGATATGGCTGAGGATAATTTTGCCTAACAGTTTGTTTGTTATATGGGCAGTCTTGTGCAGTGTGGTTGGTGTACCTGCGCTCTATGGTGCAGTACTGGCTACTAGGATTCGCCTGGGGTTGGGCCATAATGGGACATACACTTGCCATATGTTCACCGCCACAATTGTAACACCGCTTAACTGGGGCAAATCTCGGAATTTGCTTGTTAGAGACACCTAGTTTTTGGGCTACCTTCTCTACAAGTTCCTCGATGGATGTGGATTGACCAGATGTCAGGTTACTAGAGCTATCAGAATCCTTATAGATTTTTGATAGTTCTAATTCCTCACCTAGATTGTCCTCAATGTCTATGCACATGCGCACGCACTCTTCTATCGTTCTGGGGTCCTTCAGGTACACATATGACCTGAGCTTAGTGCTCAACAATCCGTCTAGGAACAAGGCCACTTGTTTGGCTGGTGTGGGTAACTCCGGCATCGGGCATCTCTCCACGTACTGTCTAAATCTTCTTCCAGCTAGTCTAACCGTCTCTTGAGGTGTTTGTTTGAAGCTATGAATTAGTGAGGAGGTGTTATGCCTGATTCCACTCTTAGAAACTCAACAATAAATGCCTCTAAGAGCTGGTCTATGTTTCTGAAATGCCTCTCATTTAGTGGTTGAAACCACGTAAGGGCAGTGTTCCTAAGGGTTAGACCGAAAGCATTATATTGTGTGAATAGGTCCTCTACCTATTCAGCTTTCAATACTTGCCGAAATTCTGCCACATGGTCATAAGGGTCTCCTGTGGCATCGAAGTAATTCTTCATGGACTTCACCAGTTGAGTTGGTCGCAGGGTCCTAGTGTGTTCTCTCGGCCTTGGCAAAGGAAAATCATCAATATTCCTTTGATTCCATGGGGTTCTATGTCTCTTAGGTTCCACTCTATTCCTTTCTGTTCCCGTTCTTTCTCTTCCCAGGGAGTTGGCAAAACTTACCTCAGGTTTGTCTCTACTTCTATCTCTTTGAGCTCCATGAGCTTGGGAGGTCCCAGCTCCTTGATGACTGTATGACACATTAGTCCGAGGTTGGGGAAAAACAAATTCGCCCTTCCATGTGTAGGCATGTCTGCCATGCTCAGTGACCACGAAGATTCTCTCTGATGCATTGTCTAGGTAGGTTACTTGGCCTGGGCTATCAGGGTCTTTAAACTCATAGATTGTGAGGGCACTCACTTCCTGAGGTTGAGAAGATTTATATCTCCAAAAAGCCTCATCGGTTTCTCGGTTTAAAAGCAGATCTATGCTTTTATTATCCTGTGGAATCCACTCTGGAGTCATGATTCTGGTCAAGACAGATTTTCCACGGGGAGTTCTTGGCTCTCTCTCTAAGTTCCCTTGCTCTATATCACCCATGTCGGTCTCTGCAATCACATTTCCAAACTCGTCTGTTCTATCAGGAAGAGTGGTGACTACATAAATAGTCCCCTCTTTATCTAGGTATGCTCCATTCTCAAACTTGACTACTGGGTGGTCTAATCCATGGGGTTGATCGGGGTTCTTAATCTGGACCACCGATCTTCTCAGCCCGTCTTCGTAGATGTGAGCACCTAGACGATTCGTCCTGATATATTCCAATTGAGTCTTGTATGGTCCTTCTAGTTTTTCTAGATAAGCCAATCCTGAACTACCTACTGGTCTCTCCATGTGATAGGACATCTCAGAATCACTTGTTTCTGATCTGGGAGTGTATGGGTAATCACTCAACTGTTGGGCCCAAGACCTGGCAGTGTGATTGACACTAGCTTTAGAAGATCTGAGGCTTTTTCTGTCTCGGCCTAAGTGTCTGCCTGATCTAAGGTTCATATGCCTGATTTATCTACCCCCTGGGACCCAAGCACACTCTAGTTGCAGGTTAATTTTGCACCAATCACTTTGTTCTTTTGAGTTGAATATTATGTTTATGGTCTTGTCTGAAATCGCGTCGTCAGGAGTACTTAAGTGAATTTCCGCACTTGATAAGTGATCGATTCTCGTTTACCTTTTGTCCCTTAGGGTTTTCGCACTTAAGACCTATTTACTTCTTGCACTTGGTTGATTAATACTCTTGGACTTGATTCGTGCCTAACGTTGCCCTAATTAATTACCACACCTAAGTCGTACTTAGCCTAGGCTAGGAATTGACAAAGGAGGGTGGAGAGATCTTCCAACCTCAATTAGCTGGTTGACCAGACTGCTACACAAGCCCAGGAAGCCTTCTCCCAAGCTTGATACTCATGCTTGCTAGCTTGCTTTGGATTGCCTTGAGTGCACACAAAGTTCCTGCAAAAACTCACCAGTTAGTATAGCTTTATTACCACAAGTAATTGGAAGACACACATCAATATTTTCAGTCCCCCTGGAGTAACTCACTGTACCCCCTGAATCTGAGAACCACTTAGTTCCACCTAAAGGTCAAGTTATGACCATTCAGGCACTATAGGGTCAAAACAGGCTCTCAGGGTTCAGGAGATCCCTCTCTGGTTTCTAGGTCTTTTGCCCACTTCCAAGGTTCTAAAGTTATACCAAGGTGCCTAAAATTAAGCTCAACTACCCTTCAATTCACTCAAAATTAACCCTAACTTTTGATGCGTTAAAGGCCGTGTATCGCGATAGGTCGGGTCGAGGTGTCGCGATAGCTCGTGAGGTGTCGTGATAGGTGGGAAGTGTCGCGATAGGTCGAGATGTGGTGACTTTTTCTGTTCTGTCTAGTGATCCTGGGAGCTCTAGGCCTGCGCAGTGTCGTGGTGCACTCAGAATCGTGATTGGGTGAAATTTTCGGAGTGTCGTGATAGCTCGAGCTCAACGCCTCGGGGACTGTGCAGACAAATTCTGTACCTGCTGAGCTTGCTGGAGATGATGATGGAGCTGCCACCTGCAAGAAACATGCAAAAAACACACAAAGACAAGCACACACACTCGCTCTCTCTCAAACTCGCACACAACAAATGAGGGAATGATAAGGAAGAGGGAATATGTAGTGGAGAAGGAGGTGAAGATGGAGATGGGGATGGAGAAAAATCAGAAATTTACCTACTACTTACCATTCCAACGCGTCCTCTCTACGTCTTACCATCACACGCTCGTCCTCAAAGCTCGATCCCCGGCAACGGCACCAAAATTTGGTGTAGCTCAGCGATGAGTAGCACCTCCTTTAATGTCAATCCAGGGAGACGTGAGGATGGTATGAAGACCACGAGCAAGTGGAAGCACAAGTGCGTGAGTGACAAGCACACAAGCATGCACACACATACACGCACACGCGCACACACGGCAAGAACAAAGAGAGTAAGACAATGGAATCACTTCTATTGCAACCAAGTTCTCATACAAGCTCAAACTACAAGAAGCTCTCCCAAAAATGAGCTCTCTAGCTCTATTTATAGTTTTTGACTAGCTTTGGCCCTGTCCAGACCTAGTGTCCGGCCTAGTTAAAAATTAGGTTCCAGGGCTTATTTGAGGGCTCAAACGAGATCTAAAAATTATGAAAATTGGCAGGCAACTACTTCTAAGGCTCCCCAAGCTCGAGGACTCCTTGGCTTGTACAAAATGGAGCTACAAAAAGGTGAAGTGATATTTACAAGGGTTTTTAGTGATGAGAATCACTTAAAAATGATGTAAGGGTTTTGAAAAAAAATGAAGGGTTGCCTTAGTGCTAGATCTGCATGTGTGTCCGTACTTGCTTCTTCCCGTATACTGTCAACAGACACATAGTGTCAAAGAACGGCATATCCATTGATGAAGAAAAAGTGAGAGCTATCGCAGAACTACCGAGGCCAAAGAATGTCAAGGAAGTGCAAGCTTTCATGGGGCATTGTGGCTATTACCGACGTTTTATACACTGTACAGGCTTTTGACCAATTTTGAGTGGACTCATGAATGTGAGAAATCTTTCAATGAGCTTAAACGGCAACTGTGTTCAGCACCAATCTTGACTACACCAGATTGGAACAAGCCATTCCATGTCCACATGGATGCATCCAATTATGCCATTGGATGTGTACTTGCACAACCTACGGGCGAAGGTAATATGGGTCTTCCAATTGCCTATGCTAGTAGACAGTTAAATGCAGCTGAACAAAACTATACCACTATTGAGAGAGAAGGATTAGGCATGGTATATGCAGTTAAAAGATTTAGACACTATTTGCTTGCAAATAAGTTTAAATTTTTTACTAATCATCAAGCTCTACTTTATTTGGTAAACAAGCTATGCAATACAGGTAGATTAGTAAGATGGTTCCTCTTACTAATGGAATATGACTTTGAGGTAGTGGTGAGGAAAGGCAAGACTCACTGGAGAGCAGATCATCTCTCTAGGCTCACATCCAGAGAGGCCCCACAAGGAGTATCAAATGACCTTCCTGATGCTTACTTGTTTAATTTGGAAGTTGCACCACAGTGGGCCAAGACCTTAGTGCCAATATGGACATATGGGCCTAAACATCTAGTAGTAAACACCCAAGATAGGGAGGTTGTAAAAGTCGAGAAGTACCATATCATGGCAGGGAGTATGTACAAACATACAGATCAAGGAATATTAGCTTGTTGTGTGGAAGAGAATGAGTACGCAAAGTGGTTGCAATTAGCACATGTGGCTGCATTAGAGCAACACTACTCAAGGCAAAGAACTCTATAGACACTAAGGAGACTAGGGGTGCACTGGCCAATTATGGAAGCAGATGTCCATAGGATGTGCAAGGAATGCCCAACCTGCCCTACTAAACCACCAGTGGAACATGCCACTCTTTATCGGGTGTCTTTAGTGCCAGATTGGAGCGAACCATTAGTAGCCTTTTTGAGGACAATAACTGTCACTCTAGCACAATGGTGAGTACCAATGTGAGAAGATTCACCTCATAATTGTCAATCTGTGGAGACGTGAGGACTAGTATGAAGACTATGAGCAAGTGAAGGCACAAGTGTGTGAGTGAGAAGCACACAAGCATGCACACACATACACACACACGCGCACACAAGGCAAGAACAAGGAGAGGAACAATGGAGTTCTTTGCATTAGTCAAAAAGTCTCTTACATAAGCTCAATTCACCAACAATCTAACCCCAAAAATGAGCTCTCTAGCTCTTTTTATAGTTTTCTAACTAGCTTTGGTCTTGTCCAGACCTAGTGTCCGGCCTAGTTAAAAATTAGGTTCTAGAGCCTATTTGAGGGCTCAAACGGAGTCTAAAAATTATGAAAATTGATATGTAGCTAATTCTAATACTCCTCAAGCTCAAGGACTCCTCGACTTGAACAAAATGGAGTCTATTCTACCAAAAAGGGAATTTACAATGTTTGTGTAGTGATTAAAATCACTTGAGTTGTAAATGGTCCATGGAAAAAATGATTAGGCCTTGTTGCCGTATTGTGCATGACTGCTCCGCTGTGCTAGTATGCTCTTCGTCTAACTTGTATGCCAACACTCCCCCCTTCCTAGCGTCTGTCGCCCCTGACAGACCTCTGTTCTATCAGGTGGTCTATATAGTATTGGATGACATTGGTGGCAAGTTCGTGTTCTCCTATCCTTAAGCCTCTTGCTAGATCAGCTTCCAATGCATCCCAATTGATTGCACCGGGGACCTCTGGCTGCGGTGTGGTGTAGTACTCAGAGTACATGGCTTGTTCACAAGCAAAGAGATGGAGCAGGTGTGTTGGCTTCGGTGCGAAGACCTCCAAGTGATACTCCCAGAAACCTGATCTGAACATTTCTTCGAATGTCTGTTTGTAGCATGCGGGAAGATACTTTATCCGTGCATGCCAGGCATAAGCTACTCGAATGTTGGGGGTGGTGCTCATGTCGTACACCAAATCATAATTGCCATTGGTAAACCCCGGTAGACGTACCTGTGGTGCGGCTGCATTTCTAAAGGTTTTCAGGACAACCTGCATCATATCTAAAATCTTAAGCATCATTTGAGCTTCCACATCTGGCATGGGCTTCAATCGTGGCATCCAATGTCGAATTGTTCCCATCATGTATGCTACTGACGGTGGTCCCTGTGGTGGCGCAATGTATGGATAATTGAGCCATTCCTTGCATTGTGCATTATTCTGGACCTTTATGTTGAATGCTTTCGGCATCATGGAACAGGGCCATAGCATGGATTATAGAGGAGATGTAATGGCGCATTGTTCCAGGTGCGGAGCATTTCAGGATAGGTTTCAAGAAGTTTCTGCTGCCATGTTGGTTGACGGATCTTGCCTTTTTGCACCTCTAGGGGAAGGTCTTCGGGTTGAAATTGGGTTGCGAAGGACGGTATCTTCCCTGTGACTCTCTGTATTTGTGCGTTATAATCTGCCAAAATGATATAGTAAGGCCTATATTGGAGTTCGGATGAGAGGATAAGGCGTCTCGATGATAGGTTTTTGAAGTAATTGGATCGTAATACAGTCTCCTCTATGACTCTCATAGCCTGATTTTGCACGACGATTCATTCTTCATGTGAACTCCCGATTTCCTCCACTTGTCGTAGCCATGGGGGTCGTGGTGCTTCAAATGTGTCCTAAGCTTCTTCCGTTTGTTGACCTCCTGGGAAGGGTTGTGGGTCGTATTCTTCTTCAAATGTTTGTTCCACAGGAATTTGTACTATGTCTTCGTCGGTGGGAGCTTCTGGAGGGGAAGGTGGCCTTTCATATTGTAGCAGACGTGCTTGCAATTCGGTGACCTGTTTCTGGAGATCTTTTAAGGCATCTGAGTCTGTGAGAAGTGAAGCCGCAGAGGAGGTGGTTTGAGAGGCAGCTGTTGTTTCTTTTTGGTGTTTCTGCTTCAGATGACCTAGTTCCTCTGATAGCTAGTCATGTGCTTCAAGCAGCATGGCATAGTCTTCCAATATGATTTTGATATTGTCGGGGTCACTGCTTGAAACTTTGATGGGCTGATGGGTGCCCCTGGTGTGCTTTCGATGGCTGCTTCTAAGTTCTCTTGGTTCTGTTGTTGTAGGCATCGATTCTCCTCGTGAGCAGCTACAAGGTGTCTTCTAAGAAGTTCCATATTTCGTTGAAGTCTTGAATTGCGTTCTAGTTGTGTTTTTAGATGGCCTTCCACCACTTGTATTGCTTCTTGGTCTGTATTCTGCAACTGTACTTCCAATACACTATGAGCCTCTTGTAAAGTTTGGAATTGTGTATGGAGGGGGGCATTCTCCTCTTCTACTGCAGCAAGACGATTTTGTAGCACCTCGGAGTGCTCTTGCAGTCGTGCGTTATGTTGCTGGAGCTGATTGTACTCTATCCTTAACTGTGATATACATGTGAGCATGGTGTCCAATGCATTTCCTATGGATGATGGTGTGGTTTGTACGGTGGAGGATGCACGGGAAGGGGATTGGGGAAGGGGAAGAGTGAATGATGTGTCTAATGGAGATGTGTGTGTCGGCGAAATTGGTGGGGGGGGAATGGGAGAAGGTGGAAGTGTGGGGGGTGGGGGAGGTGCCGTGGGTGGTGAAATGTCCATACTTTCAGGAGTGGGTGCGAGTGTAGGGTCTACCATGTACATTGGAATGGTAGGTGGTGTGTGTGTGAAAGTGGTGAATAGATGAGAAGTGGGGTGGGGAGCTGAAAATAAAGGGAATGGTTGAGACCTGGGTTGAAACGTTCTAGCAAGGAAGTTATGGAGGGATTGGAGAAGTGGAGAGATGGGGGTTGGGGGTTGAGGTCGTAGAGGCGGGGAGGGCATGAAAGGTGGTGTGGTAGTAGGGAAACCCATGAATATGGATCTAGAGTCAGGGTGACCTCTGGCTGAGGGCATGGGGGATGGTTGTCCTAGGGCACGCTCTATGAGTGATTCGGTGGATTGTGTAGTGATGGTGGTTGCTTCATAGATTGGGTTTTCGAAGGTGGAGAAAAGGGTTGAGCTAGAGGTGGGAGTACGGAAGATGAAGGATTGTTCGGTGGGTTGAGTGGTCGAGGTGATCTCCATGGCTTCTCTTCTAGGAGGCGAAGGTGAGGGTGTGGGTGTGGGTGGTAGTGGCTCGGTTGATTCAGCATGGGTGACTGGGTGCTCTCGGCTAGTGGTTTTTGCTGCTTGGGAGGTTGTGTTAATGGGTTCGGATGTAGTAGTTGGCCCTTCTGCCGTTGTAATGGGGATATGGATGTTTTTACCTGATCGTGGTCGTGTTTGGAATCTTCGTGGATCATATTGAACGGGAGACCTCCTAATGGCGGTCCCAACTACTTCTACTACCCCATATGTTTCTGCCATTAATAAGAGACCTTCACTATATTCTGAGTCAACTCCTGCTTCTTCCAAAAGTTGAGTCATGAGTACTCTACTACTCTGTTCGGTGAGCAGTTGTTGCGAGCGCACGCGTTCCATGATCTGATACAGCCTTCGGAGTTCTGCTGTATAAGCTGGGGCTTCAGTGGTCTCCTCTTTGTATGCTCCTTCTTCTTCTAGGTGTCCTTGTTGTTGACCTTGCTGATCGTCACTCCAATGTACATGGCAATCATCTGTGGATTTTCTTCTTCTTTGGGAAGATGTGCCTTGTTCTTCGGTATCTGAATAAAACTCTACATCAGAGAGTTGTGTACTTTGTAAGAATGCTTCGAAGTCCTGGGGATCCATTCCTTCAACATCTCCAGTTGCAAAAAATTCAAATTCAGGTGGAGCCGGAGGAGCCGAAGGGGCAACTTGTGTTGTAGTTTCAGATCCAGACCTGGGTATTCTAATGGTAAAAGGAGGTACAATGGCCTCCCCTCGTGGCGATACTTCAGGAGTAGTCAGAACTTCACGTGTCTGAACACAAGGGATCGAACCCCTCATGCGCTTGGATTGATGTGTGGACATCTTGAGCTTCTTAAACATTTGTAATTGTGCCCAAGTTAAGGCACGTTCAATGGGTACATCGTATGCTAAGTACTAGTAGATAATGCGTGTGATAGCACAGCAACCGTTCACCACTAATTTCCTAGAAGACCTTTTATTTGCTTCATACAACTGATCTATAATCCATACAGGAAGCTTAATTGGTAACGCACTTGTTTCCACTAAGTAGAGAGCGAACCAAATTCTTTTGTGCGGTTGTGTGAAGCAGTCTTGGCCGGGGAAAGCAAAATGTTGCATGCACATACGGAGAGGGATGGACACGTTTGGTGTGAGTGCTACCATGTCTTTAAGCTTCAGTAGTTTCCTATCCTTCATGTTAGTAGGAACGAGAGCATCCTTCTTAGAAGGTACATGTGTGCCGTGCATATTCAAAGCAGAGCTCACCAACTCCAAGGTAAGTTCAAACCTCTTTAACTCGTTGTTGCCCAGCAAGGAAGGAAGAACAAATGATCCTGGTTTGTCCTTTTCTTCACTAGCTTGTAATGTGGAGACCAAATAATAGCATCGGAGGAGATCCGGTTTAGGTAGTGGTGCTTCAAAGTATTCTGCTAGCCCTGCACGTTGCCATATGGTCTGGAGATCCTCTATGTTCTGTAGAGTCTCAAACTCCTTGGAGAAAAATTGGAATCAAACCCATGATCTGTCATACTCGCACTTAGGCTCCCATATATACTTGGCCTCTCCTAATGGACCTGGCATGCCATTGAACCAATGAGAATTGGCATGGACTCTTTCTGTGATCCTTGTGGGTGGATCCGGTACCGAGATCTGCTGAAGGTGTTGCAGCTCCACAGGTCGTTCAGTTGGTGGCACATCAATATGTAGACTATCCACATCAATTCCTGCATTAATTATTCCTGCCTGTGAGCTTGGACCTTTTGCTTCTGCCATGAGAGTGCTTGTAGTTGCTGATGCTTATCTGCTAGAAGAAGAGAGAGGCACATTAGCATTGCATTGGAAACAAGATGTTATGGTGTTCCCTCCACAATACCAACATGACATTCCGAGTGGTTAGAGGTTAGTAGGTGAAGTGTTTGTGATGTGTGTACAAGTGGGTTAGTAGGTTAGGGTTCACTCTAGATGCATACTTTGGTTGTGCAAAGTTCTCAGAATGCACCTACATCAGAGGGAAAGGATTTACAAAGGTGGGTCAGGGGGTTTGATATGGGGTTTAGGTCTCCAAACTTTGATGCTAGAATCGTTGCTTTTATTGGCGATGATGTGTGAAGGTTTGCGTACTAGAGTGTGTTGGGTTTGGGACCTTTTGGGTACCCATTTCCAAACATTTCGAGGCATGACCGAGAATGTGGGGGTGTGGAGTGTAGATGTTTGCCTTTGGATGGGAGTCAATAGGACTCGTGAGTGTTGGTTTGATCTAGTGATTGGAGGTGAAGTTATTTGAGCTAGTAAGCAGGTCTTGGGCACCCATATTTGTCTAGCCTTTGGGATAGCCTTCATTGATTGCTTTGGAACCCAAATAGACATGGCTTGTCTAGATTGATGCTTAGGGTACTCCGTCGCTGTAGTCCTCGACACTGTAGCTTGCTTGATGCTTCTTTGGAATCATGTCTCCAAAGCCGAGGGTTGTTCACCTTTGCGTATCCAGATCTGCTTCATGCCATGGGGTATTCTGTATTGTACTGGTTGGTGTTCATTCTTCTTGGTTCTCGGGCTCCTCTGTATCTTGTATTTTCTGGCTTGCTTTCCTTGAATTCTCTTTGGAAAAGAAGGGAGCTCCTTGTTGACTTATGTACCTTCGTCATGAGTGGCAATCCTTTGCACCATAGAACTTTGTTCAAGAGTAGAATGGTTCATTTCAGGTGGACTCCTGGAAGGACCAGGATTCGGTGCCTCTTCTAGTGGCCTATGTGCTTGATTTTCTAATTCAATCATTATGTGGTTATGGCCTACCCATGCCTGAAGAAGTCCACTTCTTAGGTTGAGGCTGACTGCATGATCATAGATCCAGTCTTGGCCCAGGACAAGAGGTTCGGTAAGATCCTCGTCTTCACACACTAGCACTTTGACTGCCATTAGCACCTCTTGAATGTAGAGGGGAAGTTCCACCTCGCCAATGCAAGGGGTTTCCACACCTCCCAATCCTATGAGATATGACTCTATAGGATTGATTTGTAATTGAAGTTCTTGGCAGTAAGAAAGTCGAACTGCACTAGTGGCGGCTCCTGAGTCAATTAAAGCTCTCACTGTCCTTACACTCTCTCCTTGTCCTACTTCTAGGGTTACAAAAGGCCGTCGGTCGATTATTCTATGGGAATGTCCATCTGAAGCCTCGCACATGGCCATGGGATAGCCTAGAGATTCTTGAGTGTCAGGCATAGGTGGGTCTCTGCCTTGTCTCCTCAATTTCATTCGTCGGATGCGTTCCAAAGCTTCTGCCTGTGCTTCTTCTCTAATTCTTTTCTCTTCTTCTTTACGTTTCTTGGCAGTGTTGAGTCGATTTAGCATCTCTTCAGTCAGGGGTTCTTGATATAATTTGACTCTGCATCCACTTATGTAACTTGGTAGAATATCACCCTCTAGAGTGGCTAGTTGAACTGCTCCACTTATGGAGATTCTATTGATAATCATTGGCCCGTAACCTCTCTTCTCTAACTTCCGTGCATGTTGCTTCAAGGTGTAGACTAGGACTAGGTCTCCTGCCTTCAAGCCCTTATCCTTGACGTGTGCATCAAAATATGCCTTTTGCCTCTTCTTGGCTGCATAAATTCCTACTGCAGCCCTCAATCGTGTTTCACCTAATCGTTCAAGATCGAAGATTCTAGAGGACAACTCATGGCCTGTCCAATCATGCTCTTGTGCTACTTTCAAGGTTGGTATCAAAAATTCCAATGGTAGCACTGCATTCTGGCCGGAAACCATTTGAAAGGGCGTGGCTTGGAGTACCGTTTTATAGGCAACTCTGTATGCCCAAACAACATGGTGTAGCTGTTTGTCCCAATCCAAGTGTTTGTTATTCACTAATTTTGTTAGCACATTGCATAGAATCTTATTGGTGCTTTCGGCTTGTCCATTAGCTTGTGGGTGATAGGGGGCAGACTTCTTATGTATCACCAAGAACTCTTGAAGAAGATTTTCAATGACTTCATTCAAGAAGTGAGTCCCTCTATCACTTACTAGCTCTATGGGTAGCCCGTATCGAGTGAACACATTCTCAAATAAGAATTTAGCAGTCGTTTGGGCATCATTCTTTGCTGTGGCTTTCACTTCTACCCACTTGGTTAGATAATCCGTGGCCACAATGATATACTTAGCATGTGAACCCTTAGCTGGGGGATTAATAGGACCAACAAAGTCTATTCCCCACTTAGAAAATGCACGTCCACCCATCATAGGTTTCAGTGGCATCTCATCCTTACATATAGGATACTGAGTTCTCTGACAAACATCACACCGTTTCACATAGGTATGTGCATCCATGTGAAGGTTCGGCCACCAGAAGCCCACAAATAGTATTGCCTTGATCACCCGATCTGGTCCAAAGTGTCCTCCTGCTACACCTTGGTGAGAAGTTTCCAAGATCTTGAGATATTCACTCTCATGGACACATAGTCTTAGGTAACCATCTTTACCACGCTTGTATAGATTATCACCAATGATTGAGTAATCTAGGGCTTCTTGTTCTAGACTTCTTTGTCTCGTCAGGGTCATATCTGGAGGGAATGTTTTCGTCCTCAAGAAGGCTACTAATGGTTCACTCCAATCTGGCACTATGGACACTTGGTAAAGAGTGGCATGTTCCACAGGTGGTTTAGTGCAACAGCTTGGGCATTCTTTACACATCTTATGTACATCAGCTTCCATAGTAGGCCAATGCACTCCGAGTCTCCTTAGTGTCTGTAGGGTTCGTTGTTTTGAGTAGTGTTGCTCTAATGCACCTACGTGTGCCAACTGCAACCATTTAGCGTACTCATCCTCTTCCACACAGCAAGCCAATATCCCTTGATCTGTTTGTTTGTACATACTTCCTGCCATGATATGGTACTTCTGGGCTTTTACTACCTCTTTATCTTGAGTGTTTATGACTGGGTGATTAGGACCGTATGTCAATACTGGCACTAACGGCTTAGCAGGTACAACTTCGAAATTAAACAAGTAAGCGTCAGGAAGGTCATCTGATACTCCTTGTGGGGCTTCTCTCGATGTGAGCCTAGAGAGATGATCTGCTCTCAAATGAGTCTTGCCTTTTCTCACCACTACCTCAAAATCATATTCCATTAGTAAGAGGAACCATCTCACCAATCTACCTGTGTTGCATGGCTTGTTCACCAAGTAAAGTAGAGCTTGATGATCTGTAAAAAATTTAAACTTATTTGCAAGCAAGTAATGTCTAAACTTTTTAACCGCATACACCATGCCCAATCCCTCTCGTTCGGTAGTGGTATAGTTTCGCTCAGCTGCGTTCAACTGTCTACTCGCATAGGCAATTGGAAGATCCATATTACCTTCACCAGTAGGTTGTGCAAACACACATCCAATGGCATAATTGGATGCATCCACATGCACATGGAAGGGCTTATTCCAATCTGGTGTAGTCAAGATTGGTGCTGAGCATAATTGTCGTTTGAGCTCATTGAAAGAGTTCTCACATTCCTCAGTCCACTCAAAGTTTGTCAGAAGTCCGTACAGAGGCTTTGCAATGATGGCATACATGTGAATGAAACGGCGGTAATAACCACAATGCCCCATGAAAGCTTGCACTTCCTTGACATTCTTTGGCCTAGGTAGTTCTGCAATAGCCCTCACCTTCTCTTCGTCAGTGGAGATGCCATTCTTTGACTCTATGTGTCCTAAAGTCTTGCCTTGCCTGACCATGAAAACGCACTTTTCTGGGTTCAGGAAGACTTGATATTCTCTACATTTGTCAAAGATTTGCCTGAGTTCAGGTATATGTGTTTGTCTAATGTTGGAATGAGCGCAGAGATCATTAACATAGACTTCCAAATTCTTTCTCAGGAACTCTTTAAACACATGGCACATCAATCTCTGGAAGGTTGCAGGAGCATTGGTAAGCCCAAATGGCATTACCCTAAAAGCGAATATGCCCCACTCTGTGGCAAAAGCCGTCTTATGCTGATCTTTTGGTGCAATGGCTACTTGATTGTAGCCAGAGAACCCATCTAGGAAGCTGTACACTTCCTTGCCGGCTACCCTTTCTAATAAATGCTCGGTGATAGGAAGCGGATAACTATCCCTGATAGTGGCTGCGTTAACCTTCTTCAAGTTAATGCATACACGTAATTTACCATTCTTCTTGGGCACCACTACAATGGGGGACACCCATTCAGTGTGCTCAATTTCATAGATAAATTCAGCTTCAACCAAGCGGTCTATCTCTTCTTTGATCTTGGAAGCATAGTTGTCATTGTATGTGTATGGCTTTTGTTTAGAAGGTCTGGCCTCTGTGGTCATGGGAATCGTATGGGCGCATATGTCAGGGTCTACACCTTTCAAATCTTTGTAGCTCCAAGCGAATACATCTCTGTATTCTCTTAGCAAAGCTATCAGCTCATGCTCCTCTTCCTCAGTGAGGTCATGTCCTATGTAAGTGCACCTCTCTTCTCCTTCTTCTATGGCTACCACTACCTTCTTGGTGGTTTCTTTGTTATCATAGGCCTCTCTTGCTTGTGCATCGCGTTTTGGCATTCTTACCATGACTCTCCTATCTTCTATTCTTCTTGAAATTTTCAGGGACCTCAAACAGGGATTCTTCCTCCTCTGGTGCGGCTTCTCTCTTCTTCCTTTTCTTTGCTTCACTCTTAGTGGTCACTCATGTGGTTAATCTCACATCATTAGTGAGCTCTTCATGTCTTTGAGGGTAAACTTCTACTTCATAGAAATATTCTTCGTCTGATGCAAAGGGTGGATCCATGATGATTGACTCAAGATCGGAGTCACTTGCATCTTCAAATGCATCAGGGCTAGGTTCGCATTCTTCTAAAACTGCATCTCCCATGATTGGCTCTATGGAGAAGACAAAAATGTCATAGCCATCCTCATCATAGTGGGGTGTCCATTGCTCTTCATTGATGGCTACATCCATAGTTGCTAGAATTTCTGCCCAGCCGTGAGGTTCAAATTCTTCGTCCGGAAATACTACAGGTGCATAGGCTCGGTCTTGGACTGATCTATGTGTTTCCTTCGCACCTACCTCTCTGGTTTTTTCTCTTTTCTCCTCTTCCACTGCCACTTTACACATCCATAAGTGAGTGTCTTCATGCATCCATGAGGATCCTGATCCTATGGAATGCACCGATTCCGTATCATCTTGGGTTCTATGGATGGGGTTCCATTGGATAGGAGGGACATCTCTATGAGAGAAATCTTTGAGATTCACTTTGGTAGTGACTCCCAAGTGTTGCAAATACAAAGAATTGGTCCCCCAATCTTGTACCACTTGCAACTGCCTCAAGAAGGGTGTTCCCAAAATCATCTCATAGGCTTGATTTTTGCTAAAGTCACAGATAGCAAATGTGTGCTCAAACTCTACACCACAAGTAGTGAGAGTTATCCCCTCTAGTAGTCCTAAGGGTCTTTCTATGTGACCGTCAGCCATCTGCAATTTCATTCTCGGCCGCCTGAGTCCTGGCTTGCCCCAACGTTTCCATAAGGAAGTGGTAGCAATTGCAACTCCTGCACCTGAGTCCAAAATGGCCTTGGTTGTGTAGCCTTGATGAGTGATGGGGAGATAGGTGTTTCCTTCTTCTCCCTCGCTCATGTCTCCTATCTTGTCCAAGGGTATTTCTGGCACTATTCTTTGAGATCCTACCTGGGAATGTGGTTTTGCTACTTCGAGCACTTGATTGGCTACATGTTTCCACACTTCTGGTCTAACCTTAAGCAGCTCTTCCAAAGTGAGATTGCACTGCACCTTGGCGTTCTTCACTACCTCCGTGTTCCTAGGTATGATTGAACCTTCGTTTCTTACCATGACCGTGGGTGCTCTCATACAGGTGGACTTAGCTTCCCATGGGCCTGTGAAGTGGGGTAATTCTTGTAGAGAGTTAGACTCAAAGTCTAATCTTTCTTGAGATTGGGTGCTCTCCTGCTCCTCATAAATGGATGGGATGTCTTGTGGGAATTGGTCGTGTGCATCATCCACAAGTTCAATAGGAGGAGGGACTTCACTTTCTTTAGCCCATTTGTCTTCTTGAATCTCTCGTAGGAATTTGGGTGTGAACCGATTCATAGAAGATGATGTGTCTGGCTCCGTAGAGTTAGGCACATAGGCTTCCTGGGGAGGAATGCTTATTCTATCACTTGCCTTCTCCTTAACCTGGGAGTTGGCTCCTTTTCCAGACTTTGCAATTAACATCTCCAATCTGTCTAACAGACCATCAAAATGCAATGGTGTTCTAGTGGAGCTAGAGCAAGTGAAAAGGCGACTGGTCTCAAACATGGCTTGAGCCAATTCCACCATCTTGGCACACAACTTAGTTCGTTCGAGCTCTAGGTCAGCTCTAGGGTAACATTTCTCATGATCTGTTACATTGGCCCCTTCTTGGATTCTGACCTGATATGCTTTAAGCATCATGTCTAGATCTTCAGGAGTGGGATTGGCTAAGACTGATCCTACTCGGGGTGGTGGGTGGGTTACGTGTGGTGGATTGGTGGGTGGAGGAATGGAGGGTGAAGGGGATGGTATTAGCGGGGATGTGTGAGAGTGCGTTTGAGATGTGATTTCTATGATTTTGGCTTTGGTTTCTCGTAGGCTTTCCTCAAGTTCGCTCATCTTTCTTGCCCATTGCCTTTTCATACGTTCACGGCTATCTCTCCAAGCTCTTGTCCTCTTCTTATTCTGGCTCTCAGTCTTGCTAACCTCCGCATTCTTTTCCTGGCCTAAGTCTTGGTTTTGCTTAAGTGCCTGAGCTCTTGTGATGACTGTTGATGTATGAAACACCACAAGAAATGAATTAATGTGACACTAGAACACCTCTATGGTCACCATTAACTCATTGCCACTCCAAACTTTGAGAAATGATAGCCTAAAGTGAGAACTTTGCTTCTACAGAAATTTCTAGTCACTGAAATGACATACCTTCAGTATTTTGCTAATTTCTCCTAGCTCAAGTATTATTTCTCCATGAAACTTTATAGGCTAAAACTAGAAGAGTAGAGCTTTCCAATAAGCTATCATATGCATCAAATGGATCTCTAGAACTCAAGTTATGGCTCTCACAAGATGACCCTGTATGACCTTCCAAAACTAGAAATTTTACCTGTTTTAGTAAGAGCGCCTGTTTAAAATTAGAATTCGATGCCTAGCATCGACTTGCAACGAGAATTCGATGCCAGGCATCGACTTGGGATGTTTTTGGCCACTTTTCAGCAAGGATTCGATGCCGGGCATCGACTTCCCGCACAAAGTCTTGATCTTTTGGACACCAAAACTATAGGTGATTTCATGCACACTTACAATATGACTTATCAACTGGAATTCGATGCCAAGCATCGAGTTGCTCCAACAACATCATCTTTTCAAAAAGATTTGGCAGTAGATAAAAATCAGATATGAAGATAAGGACTTATCAAGTGAGATTCGATGCCACGCATCGACTTGCTTGGAAAACTTCAACCTTTCAAATCATTACACAGAAGACAAACACTGGAGATGGAGGAAGAAGACTTATACACAGAACTTTAACTAGTTCTTGTCATAACTATGAAAACTCAGAAGCTTACAAGTGCTTTCTCGCTCAGAGAAGCCCGACTATACTCAGTCATACAAAAATGAGTTTTTCTCACTTTCTCATTGTCTTCCTCCTTCTTCTTCTCACCGCGTCAGTTAATACTAACTAACTTATATAGACTTTCTCATTCCCGTAACTTTTGAAAAAACTTCTAGAACTAAAGTGAACTACCTTTACAAGTATAATACATTTGTGAATTTGTCCCTTCACATAGGCATGGGGTTTTCTTCCTAAGATTTGACCTTCAAATATATGTCTAGTTAGTGATTGTTTCTCCAATAGCTCCCCCTCAATCACTAATTGACATTCCCTGTTTCTTCATATCTTCTTCTTTTCTTTTACTCCTACCATGCTTTTGAATCTACTGGTCTTCACACCATCCAAGCTCTTTGTCATTATGTCTGCTAACTGATCTTTAGTAGAAATGTACTCCACTTCAATCTCCTTCTCATTACCTTTTCTCTGAGAAAATGATATTGTATCTCTATGTGCTTTGTCCTTGCATGAAATACTGGATTTGCTGCAAGATAAAGTGAACTCATATTATCTCCATGTATTGTAGGTGTACCTTGATCAATGCCTAAGCTCTTGAACAATGTCTGCATCCATATGACTTCCTTAGCTGCTTCCACAAGTCCTTTGTACTCTGCTTCAGTTGATGATAATGCTACTGTATGTTGTTTCTTTGAACACCAACTTACAAGCTTATCACCAATGTATATCATGTAACCATGAGTTGATCTTCTGTCATCCTGGTTACCTGCCCAATCTGAATCACTATAGGCTCTCAACTTCAAATCTGATGTAAAAGGATAATATAATCCTTCCTTTATAGTTCCTTTGATATATCTGAGAACTCTTTGACCTGCAATCCAATGTGGGTCCTTTGGACAATGCATGAATTGTGACAAAACTCCCACTGCATAACTAAGATCAGGTCTTGTTAGTGTAGCATAAATCAAACTACCCACAAGAGATTGATACTTCCTCATATCTTTGTATTCTGCACCATCATATTTACTGAGCTTGTGATTAACTTCAAGTGGAGTTGAAGCTTCTCTGCAATTTTCCATATCAAACTTCTTCAATAAATTC
The DNA here is from genome assembly GCA_020310875.1 of Ceratopteris richardii. NCBI lineage: Eukaryota > Viridiplantae > Streptophyta > Polypodiopsida > Polypodiales > Pteridaceae > Ceratopteris > Ceratopteris richardii. Next base: position 135,755,017 of record CM035409.1, on the reverse strand, counting down.
AGAAGATACCTTTCTTGTGATACATATATGCCATGATCTGTATAAGTAACTTCCATTCCAAGAAAGTATGATAACTTTCCTAGGTCACTGATCTTGAATTCTTTTTCAAGTAATCTCTTTACCTCCTTGATTCCTTCATCTGAAGTACCTGTGATTATAATGTCATCTACATAAATACAAATGTAGATTGTACCTTCCTCTGTTCTTTTGATAAGTAGACTTGAATCTACTTTTGAACTTTGATATCCAAGATCATTGAGATACTTCACCAGTCTATAGTTCCAAGCTCTTGGAGCTTGCTTCAATCCATACAATGCTCTTCTCAACCTGCAAACAAAATTTGGATACCTAGAATCTATAAACCCTTGAGGTTGTTCCATGTATACCTCATCTGATATGTATCCATTCAAGAATGCATTTTTTATATCCAGTTGACTTAGGGTCCATCCTTTTGAAGCTGCAATAGCAATGATTGTCCTTATAGTTGACATCTTAGCTACGGGGGCTGAATGTCTCATCATAATCTATGCCATAGGTCTGGGCATAGCCTTTCACCACTAATCTAGCTTTGTATCTGGCTATACTTCCATCTGCAAGCTTCTTCACTTTATAAACCCATTTATTTCCAATTACTTTCTTACCATTTGGTTTAGGAACAAGTTCCCATGTCTTGTTCTCCTCTAGTGCATTGAACTCTTCCTTCATTGCTTCTTCCCATTGCTTCTTACCTTTAGCTTCATCATAGTTCTGGGGTTCTTCATCATCTTTCACCATATATGCATAGTTCTTCTGAGTTATGTAAGAAGTATCATAAGAATACCTTTCTGGTTGTCTTCTAGTCCTGCTTGACCTTCTTGGTTCACATTCTTCATAAGTGTCTAGATACACCTCTTCGTCAAATATAGGAGCTTCTTCATTCCTTCTTGTTAATCCACTTGTGGATGTACTTGCTTGCATATAGTCTTCATCTCTATTTACCTGCACAATTGATTTTCCTTTCTCACATCTTCTTACCTCTTCTTCAAATTCTTCAGCTGTATGACTTTGATCTGCATACCAACTTTTCTGTTCATCAAATGTAACATCTCTAGAAACAATAAATTGTTTGGTTAGAGGATTCCACAATCTGTAACCCATCTGCTTTTCATCATAACCAATGAACACATATTTTTCTGCCTTTGGTTCAAGTTTATGCCTAAGTTGTGATGGCACATAAGCATATGCAATTGATCCAAACACTCTACAATGATCTAGTGTTGGTTTCTTACCCCACCAAACTTCATATGGAGTCATTCCATTCAGAGCTGCACATGGTAATCTATTCACAAGATATGTAGCTGTATTTACAGCCTCAACCCAAAGATAATTTGGACAGTTCTTCTCCTTTAGCATAGCTCTAGCAAACTCAAGCAAAGTCTTGTTCCTTCTTTCTGCTACACCATTTTGTTGTGGTGTATACCTGCAAGTTATTTCTCTCTTAATACCTGCATTCCAAAGATAATCATTGAACTCTTGGGAGAAATATTCTCCCCCTCCATCAGACCTCAGTCTCTTAAGCTTTTGACCTGTGACTCTCTTTGCATATGCATGAAAATGCTTGAAAGCTCCAAACACTTCTGATCTTTCCTTCAAAACATATAATGTTATCCATCTTGTAGCATCATCAATGAAAAGAACATAGTACCTTGAGCCACTGATAGATCCTTCTTTTGTTGGTCCCCATACATCTGTATGAATGAGCTCTAGTAATCCATCATGTTTGAATCCTTTCTTTTGAAATGGTAACCTGTGTGCTTTTCCCATTTGACATGCTTCGCATTTATAAACCATATGTTGACTTTGCACATTTGGTAATCCTAGTACAGACTGATTAGCAACCAAAGCTTTAATTCCTCTTTCATTGAAATGACCTAATCTCTTATGCCAGAGATCAAGTTCTGTAATCACTGCTTCACCATGTGTGAGCAAAGCTTGACCAATGTTTCCTTGCACTCTTAAAGTAAAGAGTCTACCTTCTTTCTTACCAGAGACAATCTGATTATATCCATTCTCTAGATCTTCCACAAATACTCCTTCATTTGTAAACCTGACTTGAAAACCTTTTTCAACTATCTGTCCCACACTAATCAAGTTTTTAGGTATTGTTGGAACATACAAAACATTGGTTAGCAAATCTGCTCCACTCTTGCATTTCACTTTTCCAATTGAATGTACACTATGTCTTGTATTATCACCAGTTTGAACTGTGTGACTCGAAATACCTTTTTCCAATTCTGACATCAATTCTATGTTTCCTGACAAATGATTAGAACATCCAGAGTCAATGTAAAATACCTTTAGATCTTCTTTATCTGATGTGTTGATTGAGTTCATCATCAATGATGTATGACTTTCATTCTGTGTGTCATTTGCATAATTGTAGTAGGTGGTATTGTAGGATTGATTTTGTCCCCAACTTCTTCCTCCACCTCTACCATAGCCTCCTCTTTGACTTTGTCTACCTCTTTGAAAATTACTTTGATATCTTCCACCTCGGCCTCTGCTATTGTTGTTTTGATTCTGGTTTGATCCTTGTTGGTTGTGCCAACAGTCATGAGCCAAATGATTACTCAATCCACAGATCCAACAAGCCTTCTTGTTATTATTTTGATTACCTCTTCCTCTTCCAAAACCTCTTGCTCTTCCTCTGCCAGTGCCTTTACCTCTTGCATAATAAGCTTGAGAACTAGACTCCTCTTCATCCTTTGATTTACCTTTATCTCCTTTCTTCTTGTTCTTCATGTACATTGCAGAACTTTGTCCTTTATCTCCATCTCCCTTCAAGTCTTGCTCATATGTGAGCATCAAACCAAGCAACTGGTTCAAATCTGGAACATAATGATTTAATGAAAGTTCTGTTGATAAGACAAAAGGTTTCCACCTTTCATCCCCTCTCAAACCTGCAAGTAATTGAGCAATCAATCTGTGATCTTCAACATCTTCATCTATGGATCCAAGACTATCTGCTAGATCCTTCATCTTAGTGACATAATCACTAATGGTTTGACTTGGCTTCTTCTTGAATGTTGTAAACTCTGACCATAGACTTGCTTTCCGTGCTTTAGTAGTGCTTTGGAAATGATACTCCAATGCATTCCATATATCTTCAGATGATTCCAATCCTCTGATGTGTGGTAGCAAATGATCAGAGATTGTATTGTAGATGTATGCTTTTGCACTTGCATCCTTCTTCTGCCAATGCTTTAAAGCATCAAGTTCCTCTTTCTTTGGTCGGCTTTCATCTTCAAATACTGGCTTCTCTTCTTCACCTGTTACATATATCATGAGATCCTTACTCATAAGTAAGGCTTCCATTCTCATTACCCATGCGGGGTAATTATCTCTGTCCAGTTTGTCAATGGAGATATGATCTGGCATACTCCTTTCCTTCTGCTGCAACCTGTGAGCTTAAAGGATAAAGAATAATACCTTTTGGAGTTCTTTGTGTATGAAGATACTTTTGAAGTAACCTTTTGATGCCTTGTGTCTTCAAATGCTTCACCTTTGAAACTTTAATGGAAAACTTTACAAAACTTCTCGTACCTTTGTCGTCTTCTGCTCTCGAGAATCTTTCTGCTCTGATACCACTTGTTGATGTATGAAACACCACAAGAAATGAATTAATGTGACACTAGAACACCTCTATGGTCACCATTAACTCATTGCCACTCCGAACTTTGAGAAATGATAGCCTAAAGTGAGAACTTTGCTTCTACAGAAATTTCTAGTCACTGAAATGACATACCTTCAGTATTTTGCTAATTTCTCCTAGTTCAAGTATTATTTCTCCTTGAAACTTTATAGGCTAAAACTAGAAGAGTAGAGCTTTCCAACAAGCTATCATATGCATCAAACGGATATCTAGAACTCAAGTTATGGCTCTCACAAGATGACCCTGTATGACCTTCCAAAACTGGAAATTTTACCTGTTTTAGTAAGAGCGCCTGTTTAAAATTAGAATTCGATGCTTAACATCGACTTGCAACGAGAATTCGATGCCAGGCATCGACTTGGGATGTTTTTGGCCACTTTTTAGCAAGGATTCGATACCGGGCATCGACTTCCCGCATAAAGTCTTGATCTTTTGGACACCAAAACTATAGGTGATTTCATGCACACTTACAATATGACTTATCAACTGGAATTCGATGCCAAGCATCGAGTTGCTCCAACAACATCATCTTTTCAAGAAGATTTGGCAGTAGATAAAAATCAGATATGAAGATAAGGACTTATCAAGTGAGATTCGATGCCACGCATCGACTTGCTTGGAAAACTTCAACCTTTCAAATCATTACACAGAAGACAAACACTGGAGATGGAGGAAGAAGACTTATACACAGAACTTTAACTAGTTCTTGTCATAACTATGAAAACTCAGAAGCTTACAAGTGCTTTCTCGCTCAGAGAAGCCCGACTATACTCAGTCATACAAAAATGAGTTTTTCTCACTTTCTCATTGTCTTCCTCCTTCTTCTTCTCACCGCGTCAGTTAATACTAACTAACTTATATAGACTTTCTCATTCCCGTAACTTTTGAAAAAACTTCTAGAACTAAAGTGAACTAACTTTACAAGTATAATACATTTGTGAATTTGTCCCTTCACATAGGCATGGGGTTTTCTTCCTAAGATTTGACCTTCAAATATATGTCCAGTTAGTGATTGTTTCTCCAACAATGACTTGTACTGGAGCTGTGGAAGTCACACTTCCTGTGGAGTCTACCACTAAGCCAATAACATTGATAGGAGCAATTTTTGGCATATTGGCGGGGTTCTTGGGACACTCTCGTAACAAATGCTCCTTTCCACAATCGGGACAAAAGCCTTGAATTGTCACAGATTGGGTTTTGTGTCGGTGCAGGTAGAGGGCAATCACGAATGAGGTGATCTCCCTGACAACGATAGCATGGCCCTCTAGGAAATGGAGGTCTCATCGGCCTAGGCTGGGATCTCGAGTTGGGGTTGGCATACATGACGTTTGCGTATTCTGGCTCCCCACTAGATTCATTCGGCTCTTCGTAATAATATGACTCACTATGCTCCGGTGATTGCATGTAGTAGGCCTGGGGGCTCTCAACATGGGTGGAGTCAAAACTATGATCACTTGGATCACCTTCTGAAAGCGAGGATGTCACTGGCACTAAAGCTCTATTTAGATTTTCTTCTGCCGCTGCATACTTTACTGGAATCACATTGGTGGGGGCAGGAGGTTGTTGCGCTAGGACTGGTTGCGGTCTTTGTTGCCCTTGATAGGCTGGCTGATAGATTTGCTTGGGCCTAGCATACTGTTGTTGTGGGTACTGATTAGGGTACTTTCCTTGTTGTGGATATGGCTGAGAATAATTTTGTCTAACAGCTTGTTTGTTATATGGACAGTGTTGTGCTGTGTGATTGGTGTACCTCCTTTCTATAGTGCAGTACTGACTGTTAGGGTTCACTTGGGGTTGAGCCATGATGGGGCACACATTAGCCATATGGTCTCCTCCGCAGGTATAGCATCGTTTTTCGGGGGCAAATCTAGGAATCTGCTTGCTAGAGACACCTAATTTCAGAGCTACCTTTTCTGCTAGATCCTCAATTGATGTGGATTGTGAGGAAATGAGGCTACCAGAACTATCTGAATCTTTATAGATTTTTGAGAGCTCTAATTCCTCCCCTAGATTATCCTCAATGTCTATGCACATGCGTACACATTCTTCTATGGATCTAGGGTCCTTCAAGTACACATATGATCTCAGTTTGGTGCTTAACAATCCATCTAAAAATAAGGCCACTTGCTTGGCTGGAGTGGGTAACTCTGGGGCCGAGCATCTCTTTAGATATTGCCTAAATCTTCTGCCTGCGAGTCTTACTGTCTCTTGAGATGTTTGTTTGAAGCTATATATCAGGGAGGATGTGTTATGTCTTATACCACTTTTAGAGAATTCGATGATGAATGCCTCTAGAAGTTGATCTATGCTCCTAAACTGCCTCTCGTGTAGTGGTTGAAACCATGTCAGGGCGGTGTTCCTAAGGGTTAGACCAAAGGCATTGTACTGCGTGAACAGATCTTCAGCTTGTTCAGCTCTCAAGACTTGCCTAAACTCAGCTACATGATCGTAGGGGTCTCCAGTGCCATCGAAGTAGTTTTTCATGGACTTAACTAGCTGGGTCGGTCTCAAGGTCCTCGTGTGCTCTCTCGGTCTTGGCAAAGGGAAATCATCGGCATTTCTTCGGTTCCCTGGGGCTCTATGTCTCTCAGGTTCCACTCTATTTGTTTCTGTTCTCGTTCTTTCCCTTCCCCAAGAGTTGGCAAAGCTTACCTCAGGTCTCTCTCTACTCCTTTCTCTTTGAGTCCCATGAGCTTGAGATGTTCCCGCTCCTTGGTGACCATAAGACACATTGGATCGAGGTTGGGGAAAAACAAATTCTCCCTTCCAAGTGTATGCGTGTCTTCCATGCTCAGAGACCACAAAGATTCTCTCAGAAGCATCATCTAAGTAGGTCACCTTGCCTGGGCTATCAGGATCTTTGAATTCATAGATGGCAAGAGCTCCCACTTCATTAGACTTTTCAAGCTTGTACCTCCAAAAAGCCTCATCCGTTTCTTGGTTCCAGAGCAATTCTATGCTCCTATTAGCCTGGGGAATTAACTCTGGAGTGATTATCCTTGTTAGGACCGATTTGCCTTGAGGGGTTTTTGGCTCCTTTCCTAAGTTCCCTTGCTCTATGTCACCTAATTCAGGTTCAGAGATTATGTTGCCAAACTCATCTGTCCTTTCAGGTTGGCTGGTGACCACATACATTGTTCCTTCTTTATCTATGCATGAACCATTTTCAAACTTGACTACAGGGTGTTCTAGTCCAATGGGCTGATTCGGATTTTTAATTAGGACAATAGATCTTCGTAGACCATCCTCATAGATGCGTGCACCTAGGTGGTTGGTCTGGATGTATTCCAATTGAGTCTTGTAGGGACCTTCAAGTCTTTCTAGGTATGCCATTCTTGAGCTACCTACAGGTCTTTCTACGCTATACGACATGTCAGAGTCACTAGTTTCTGAGTCTAGCGCGTAGGGGTAATCACTCAATTGTTGGGCCCCAGATCTCGCTGTATGGTTGACGCTAGCCTCAGATGATCTAATGCTTTGACGGTCTCTCCCTAGGTGTCTTCCCGATCTCAGGTTCATATGCCCTTTGTACGTTGCTGATCCTTTGGTACCAATCACTTGTTCCTTTTGAGTTCCTTTGTATGTGTTTTCTTGTTTTTAATTAAGCGTCGTCAGGAGCACTTAAGTGTGTCGTATTTGATGTTCCTCGCCCACTTAGTTTAATTTCTTTTCCTTTAAGTTGTCCCTTGACTACAATTTAGCCTATCCTTGCACTTGAGAATTTAAAGGCTCTTCAAACTTGAGTGTCCCTATCGTACCCCTAGTCAATCAGGACAACTACTCGCACTTAGCCTATGCTAAGAATGGACTGAGGGGGTTAAGAGATGTTCCAACCTCAAGTCGCTCCTCCTGGTGATGCTGGTCTACCCAGGAAGCACGTTCCCAAGCTTGTTCGCCTTGGCACTTACTTTGCTTTCTCCAAAAGTTCTCGATGATCCTATAAGAACCTCAAGTTTAGCTTCAATTTGATCCTTCAATTGACAGACAATTTATTTCAGACACTTTTTAATGACCCTTGTTCCCCCTTTTGTATTGCTAAAAAATTCCCTCTAGAGCTCCCTTGGTGTACCTACCCCTCAGTGTGTCAACTTCAAAATATCATATCTGAAAATCAACGTGTAGTATATGCCACGAGCTTTCCGACAAGCCCTAGAGCTCAAAAAATGGATTTTGTATGAAAAAGTTATGACCGTTCAGGGTTTAGGGGGTTGAACAGACAAACAGAACCTTTTAGGAGTTTTAATGCATTTTTCTAAGGCCTTTGTAAGTGTATGAGTATTTGAGTATGCAAATATGCCCAAGATTTAGCCTAAATTTCCCAAAAAATTACCCCTTATTTTTTTTTGCCGAGAATGTCTATCTATCGCGATAGGCGGTGTCTGTCGCGATAGACACAAGCTATCGTGGGGGGCTGTCTGTCGCGATAGACGGTGTCTATCGCGATGGAGTGGTCTGTCGCGATAGACGGTGTTTGTCGCAATAGACGGTGTCTGTCGCGATAGAGTGGTTTGTCGTGATAGACGGTGTCTGTCGCGATAGACGGTGTCTGTCGCGATAGAGTGGTCTGTCGCGATAGACGGTGTCTGTCGCGATAGATGGTGTCTATCGTCTGTCGTGGTTTTGGTCTGTCACGATAGACGGTGTCTGTCACGAACTGAATCTGTCGTGGGTCTCTGTCTGTCGTGATAGACGGTGTCTGTCGCGGGTCTTTGTCTGTCGTGATAGACAGGTGTCTGTCGCGATAGACGGTGTCTATCGTCTGTCGTGGTTTTGGCCTGTCGTGATAGACGGTGTCTGTCGCGATAGACTGAATCTGTCGTGGGTCTCTATCTATCGCGATAGACAAGTGTCTGTCGCGATAGACGGTGTCTATCGTCTGTCGTGGTTTTGGTCTGTCGCGATAGACGGTGTCTGTCGCGATAGACTAAAAAAACGCAAATTTTTGAGAAACTTCTAGTGATTTGAAGTGCTCTAATGGTGTAGGTTACCGTGCCAAACACGCAATCACAAAATATCAAGTTTTTCTGTTTGTCGCGACAAACAGAAGTCGTCGTCTCGGGACCTGTGCAGAGTCTTCCGTACCTGCGCAAGCTGCTGGAGAAGGTGGTACAGCTAGTTCCTGCAGCAAAAGCTCAAAAAAACACACAAAAACAGATAGCACGCAAGCTCTCTCTCGATCTCTCTCACAAATGACCAGAGGAAAATGAGGTGGGGAGTGGAATATGACCAAAAACTGAAATTTTTGTGGAGATGGAGATGGAGGTGGGAGATGGTGGGGATGATGATGGTGATGCAAAAATAAGAAAAAATGAAGAAAAATAAGGAAAAGAAAGGATATTACCTATAACTCCAATGTCTCAACTCGACGTCTTACCATCACACGCTCATCCTCGAAGCTCTCTCTCCGGCAACGGCGCCAAATTTGGTGTCACTCTAGCACAATGGTGAGTGCCAACGTGAGAAGATTCACCTCATAATTGTCAATCCGTGGAGACGTGAGGACTAGTATGAAGACTATGAGCAAGTGAAGGCACAAGTATGTGAGTGAGAAGCACACAAGCATGCACACACATACACACACACGTGCACACAAGGCAAGAACAAGGAGAGGAACAATGGAGTTCTTTGCATTAGTCAAAAAGTCTCTTACATAAGCTCAATTCACCAACAATCTAACCCCAAAAATGAGCTCTCTAGCTCTTTTTATAGTTTGCTAACTAGCTTTGGTCTTGTCCAGACCTAGTGTCCGGCCTAGTTAAAAATTAGGTTCTAGAGCCTATTTGAGGGCTCAAACGGAGTCTAAAAATTATGAAAATTGATATGTAGCTAATTCTAATACTCCTCAAGCTCGAGGACTCCTCGGCTTGAACAAAATAGAGTCTATTCTACCAAAAATAGAATTTACAGTATTTGTGTAGTGATTAAAATCACTTCAGTTGTAAATGGTCCATGGAAAAAATGATTAGGCCTTGTTGCCGTATTGTGCATGACTGCTCCGCTGTGCTAGTATGCTCTTCATCTGACTTGTATGCCAACAATAACCTTTCCCCAAGATATGACATTGGCTAGACAAAGGAGCTTACAACAAGAAGCTTTAGACTATAATCTCATTACAGATAACCTATACAGATGAGGAAAAGATGGGTATCTTAGATTATGTGTCCACGAGAGCAAATATCTGAAGATCTTGGAGACTGCTCACCAAGGTGTAGCAAGAGGACACTTTGGACTAGATAGGGTGATCAAGGCAATACTATTTGCAGGTCTTTGGTGGCCCACACTTCACATGGATGCACATACATATGTGAAGAGGTGTGATGTTTATCAGCGAACTCAGTACCCTATGCGTAAAGATGAGATGCCATTGAAACCTATGATGGGTGGACGTGCATTCTCTAAGTGGGGAATAGACTTTGTTGGTCCTATTAACCCCCTAGCTAAGGGTTCCCATGCTGAATACATTATTGTGGCCACTGATTATTTAACCAAATGGGTCGAGGTAAAAGCTACGACAAAGAAGGATGCTCAGACAATTGCTAAGTTCTTATTTGAGAATGTGTTCACCAGATATGGATTACCAATAGAGATAGTAAGTGAACGAGGCACGCACTTCTTGAACGAAGTCATAGAAAACCTTATCCCAGAATTCTTGGTGATACATAAGAAGTCTGCCCCCTATCATCCACAAGCTAATGGACAGGCTGAAAGCACAAATAAGATTCTATGCAATGTATTGACAAAATTGGCTATAATAAACGCTCTGATTGGGACAAACAACTACACCATGTTGTTTGGGCATACAGAGTTGCCTATAAAATGGTACTCCAAGACACACCCTTTCAGATGGTGTTTGGCCGAAATGCAGTGCTACCATTGGACTTTTTGATACCTACATTGAAAGTAGCACAAGAGCATGACTGGACAAGCCATGAGCTCTCCTCTAGAATCTTTGATCTTGAACGATTAGGTGAAACACGATTGAGAGCTGCATTAGGAATTTATGCAGCCAAGAAAAGACAAAAAGCATATTTTGATGCACATGTGAAGGATAAGGGCTTGAAAGCAGGAGACCTAGTCCTCGTCTACACCTTGAAGCAACATGCACGAAATTAGAGAAGAGAGGCTATGGACCAATGATTATCAATAGGATCTCCACAAGTGGAGCAGTTCAACCAGCCACTCTAGAAGGCGACATCCTACCAAGCTACATCAGTGGATGCAGAGTCAAGTTATATCAAGAACCCATGAAAGAGGAGATGCTAAATCGACTCAATACTGCAAAGAAACATAAAGAAGAGGAAAAGCGAATTCGAGAAGAAGCACATGCAGAAGCTGTAGAACGCATCCGACAAATGAAATTGAGAAGACAAGGTAGAGATCATCCTATGCCAGACACTCAAGAAGCTCTAGGTTATCACATGGCCATGTGCGAGGCTTCAGGTGAATGTTCCCATAGGATAGTTGATCGACGACCTTTTGTGACCCTAGAGGTAGGACAAGGAGAGAGTGCAAGGACCGTGAGAGCTTTAATTGACTCAGGAGCCGCCACTAGTGCAGTTCAATTGTCTTACTGCCAAGAATTGTGTTAAACGTGCTTTTGCCGTCAGAAGCGCATTTAAGCTCTTTCCGATTCTTGGGAGTGGAAGGGGTCTGAATAATCAGAGGCCCTATACTTGATTTTCCCAAATCAACTCACTCACATGACCTTTCATTCAAAACAACTCTGCTAATACACTTTCTAACAGAAACTCGGGCTCATTCCAATACGGAATTATTATTCGTATTCCAATCAATACATCTCAGTACACAACGCAAGGATAACCATTACCGTAACGCAGACTTACAGTAAACAACTTACATAACAACGATTCAATACTTCACTTAATGTAACAATACCGTAACCCAATCTTTATCTCACAGGTGCAACAAGCAAACAAAGACAAAAAAGACACAGTATGACTTAGAGTTTTTTCCAAAAACCACACAACGTAACTCCACAGACATATCGCCCAGACAGACAGTCTAACGATCTTCTGGTCATCACCGAAAGTGTCCTTTCATTGCTTTATAAAAAGTTACATCTCTTCGCAGCGACTTCTCAGTTCGTTAGGAATATGAAAAGGAAGAAGGATTTTACAATTGCCAATCCGGTGGCTTACACTGGCACGCACGGTGGACTCAAACCATAGGTATACAAAATATTACGGTTCATCTATTATACCTTCTAGATACATTGCTCTAGCTAATTTAAACGTTCGGGCAATTTTCTTTTTTAATGAATCTAACATCTGTTTCAGGACTTCGGGTTCTACTAGCTGAGCATCAGTTCTTACTGAACTCGTTGCAATAACCTGGCTCATCAAAATTTCTGCTTGTGTCTGCAGAAAAGCTTCCTGTAGATAAAAGTCGTTTGACAGAGCTGCATCTCGGTTGACTTTCATGTCTGCAATCTGTTTATCAACCCGAGAGAGTCTTCCTGTTTGAGCACCCAGTTGATTCTCTCTTCTATCCAACTCTTGATTCTGAAATTGAATGGTCCTGTAATAGGCATCTCTTTCTCTTCTTATCTCTGGTATCTCCTTCTGTAGTTGAGCGACTAGCATCATCTGGCTTTCAAGAGCAACATTTGATTCATATAGGTTTGCAGTTGCAAATTCTAGCTCCGTATTGGTTTGCTTTAGTAATACCGTCATTTCCTGTCCTTTCTGTACTGCTTCATCCAATTGTGCTCTGGTTTCTTCTAACAAATTGCCTAGTGCTATGCGGGCATCCTCTTTATCTTTAACTAGTTGTCGTAACTGAAGAATTTTGGCATCAGCAGTGCATAATAAATCATCTTTTTCTTTGACTTCAGCCAATGCAGCATCTCGTTGGCTGATTACTGTTTCCTGTTCGTCCAATCTGGCCTGGAGTTGTTGAATCTGGAAGTGCAGATTATGATTTTTTGCCTTCACCGCATCTATCTCTTCCTATAACGGAGTAATATCGGCCTCAAGGGTATCAACCTTATGCTGCAAGTCCTGTTGAATATTCGCTGTAATCAATCTGAGTTGCATTGGAAGTTGTTGAGAAAACTAGATTAGCATTCGGCCCATTGATTCTAACTCAGTAAACATGGGGATTGGATGAATGTGCTGAGATGAAGAGGCGGATAAAAGGTGCTGCAAAGATGGGGGAGAGTAATTCAGTGAAGAGGATGAAGCGACAGGCTCTGCAATTGGCTTCACGGGTATAATGGGGTTGACCGGAGGAATGGGTGGAGAAGTGGGTTGCAGATGATTGGTTGCTTCGGTGAGTGGTTGCGTAGTCACTTTCGGTTGAGCAACTACAGACTCTACTGCCGTAACCAATTCATGAAAAAGTTCTGTAATAATTACCTACGTATCTTCTTGCACCTCTTGTTTGGACTGCTGCTAAGATTCATCCTTAGAAGATGTGTCGTTAGAATTGGTCCCACTTTGCTCTTGTTGCTTGGTTGGAGATGATGGGTGGACGAATCATGGTGCATTGATGTAGCTGTGTCGTGGAAAGTCTCTTCTTCATGCCCTTCTTCTTCATTGTTTTCTGCTTTATCACCTACGGTAGACCCTTGCACCTGACTGTCAGACGAACTAATCCTGATGCGTTTTCGGCGTAGGAGCTGGAAGATTTCTTCGTCATCTTCTTCGTCGTCTTCCAGTATCTGAGCAGATTCTTCATGATATAAAATTGGACCTCTGGGTGGTGGTTGCACTGCTAAGATGGTCGAAAACAGGAAAGTGATTATGTGCGGGAGACATGATCACGGCAAATCTCCTTTGTTAACCTGTTTAATAACCGAAACGCATTCGCAGTGAATGCGTCGAAAAAAGTAGGAAGCAAAATTGATAGGCTCGCGAGCAGCCATATCAATTACCGAATAGAATGGGCGAGATATCCCATATGTTCGTTTTTGTAAGTTTAGGATGGCTACTAGAAACTGTAACGCTATTCTTTCAGGTTCAGGGCGACAGAGGATGGCATACTCATTTAAAGAGTGCCTGGGAAACAATTGAATCATGGTAGCAACTGGCAGATTTGGGCCATTCTCTCGACCTTCCGGAGAGAGTCGGAAAGCATCAGCAAATGAATGCATTGTGATTACAGTACGAGATGGTAAAGAGGTAATTGGCCAACTCTGCTCCGTAACAGGTGTGGTAGCGATGGCGGCAATGATTTGGGCATAAAATGGGTGACATTCCACTGAATGCAAAGGCAATTCAGCGAAATTAGACAACCCACGGACGCGCAAGAATTCACCCACATCCGCAGGGACTCCGTCACGGAAGGTAGCAAAGTTTGCCAGAGCTTCCATGATGCACACACGAATAGCAAGCAGACACAGGGTTTACAGGAAACACAAAGTTCACAAAGCACGCAGACACAATAGCGATTAACAGCGGAATGAAAAAGGTTAAGTAGATAGTTGGTAGCGGGAAGCGATCGACATTGTTAATCATCACGCGATGTTGAGATGATAACCTTCATAACTACGGTGTGCATGCATGAGCAGAACGATAAGGCAGGGCGGCTCTTGAACATAATTAGGTATCAAAACGAGGATATTTACAGACTTATTTTATTAATCACACAAAACTAAAAAGGAAAAGAAAAGAAAAAAGAAAAAAAAATATGCGGGCAACCACAAAATACTTCAGTGCGAATTAGGTGCTTGATGATACGGCCTCAACTTTGAACCATTTATCACTTTTGGAAGAGGAATTCCGGTCAAAGTAGTCAACCGAAAAGTAGCTGGGCCCACTTATTCAGTAATCTGGTAAGGACCAACGATCGTAACTTGAATTTTCCAACAGAACGATTTGATTTTGCATTATAAAACAGCACAAGTTGTCCTACCGTAAAAACTGGAGTTTTAAGATACCGATCATGTGTACGAGCTTGCCGCAACTGCACTTCTTGAAGAGTCAGAAAACTTTCCCAGCAATGCTCATCTAATTCTTTGAGTGTGTCCAACCAAAATGGTAAAGATTCTTCAGGTAACAATTTCTGAGAGATGGCCACATGTAAGCTTGGTACTACAAGTTCCATTGGTGCAATTGCCTCCATTCCTTATGCAAGTTTGAAAGGAGTTAGTCCAGTGGCAACTTTGTAAGTAGTTCGGTATGCCCATAATACTACAGGTAGTAACTGATCCCATCTTTGTAGTGATTCCACGATCAATTTTCGAAGCATAGTCAACAACGTTTTGTTTGTACTTTCAGCTAGGCCATTAGCACGAGCATAATACGGTGAACTGAATTTATGCAGAATCTGAAAAGTGTGTGTGAGCACTCACATTAAATTGTTGATAAAGTGGGTCCCTTGATCTGTGATAAGTTCCAAAGGTAATCCATAACGTGGGAATACGTCCTTCATTAGACATTTTGCCACCGAAACAGCTGTGGCGGACCGTAAAGCCCCAGCTTCTGCCCATCTGGTAGCATAATCTGTGCATGTTAGAATATATCTGTTGTTGCTAAGGATTGCTAGAGGTGTGATTGGTCCAATAAAGTCAAGACCCCGTTTCTGAAAAGGTTCTAAAGGTAAGACAGGCTGTAGAGGAAAGAAATGGCGTTGTAAAGGTTGTCCAGATCGCTGACAATTGTCACATTGCTGCACAAATTGAGATACATCTCTGTACATAGTAGGCCACCCGAGCCCACTTTGCAGAATTTTTCGGTGCGTTAAATCTGCTGCAAAATGTCCACCGGAGGGTATGGAATGTGCCAGAGCGATTACTGAGTTTACTTCATGTGGAGGAATACAACGAAGTAAAACCCCAGTGTGATCCATATAATATAACTGTCCGGCAATCAACCGGAATTTGCGACTGTAAACTGCAATTTTCTGACGCATTGCAGGTGAAGTTTGAGGAGGCATACATCCATCAGTAAGAAAGGTTAATAACTGATCATAGTAAGTAGGTGTCACAGGAGGTGGTGCAGATTCATCATTAGTCATTTCAATAACATAAATAGCTGGTGTGGTGTCATCAACACCGACCAGAGCTTCAGCGGAATCTAATCGAGAGAGAAAATTTGTTAATGCATGTGCAGTGCCCGATCGATGAATTACTTCATAATCAAATTCTTGTAACAATAATACCCAACGTGCCAAGCGGCCACTTAAATGCTGCTGTCAAACCAGATATACCAGCGCAACATGATCTACATGAAAGACGAATTTTCGGCCTAGTAAATAATGCTGGAATTTCTTTACAGAATACACTAAACCAAGACATTCTCTTTCAGTTACTGGATAATTCTTCTCAGCAAGAGCAAGCCTTCGACTTGTAGACAGGCCTAAACCACTTATCAGTTTGTTGCATTAAAACAGTTCCAATGGCTATATCTGATGCGTCTATAAAAATATGAAATGGGCGTTCCCAATCAGGAGGTTGTAGAATTGGAACCTGCGTTAATGAAACTTTTAGACAATCAAATGTTTTTTGACATTCCGGTGTCCAATCAAACTGTCGAGGAGTCCTAGTGATTAGCCGATTCTGGGGTATTGCCAAATGGGCAAGCCACCGTAAATGTCGACCATGCCACCTGACTTGAACCATGAATCGCATGACTTCTTTCGGTGTAGTAGGCACAGGTGCTTCTAACACGGCTGCAATTTTGTCTGGATCAACTTGTATGCCCTGTGCATATACAATGTGGCCAAGGAGTTTACCACAAGAAACTGCAAAGATAGATTTGGTGGGGTTCAAACAGAGTCGATATTCTCGGCATTTTTCAAAGCAACACCGTAAATGATACAGGTGTGCAACCATCTTACCGAATAAAGAGAAATCATCTAGATATACTTGCATAAAAGAAGTAAGATAGGGTGAGAAGATTTCCTACATACATCGTTGAAAGGTACTAGAAGCATTTCTTAATCCAAACGACATGACTGTGCAAGCAAAAACACCCCAATTTGTAATAAATGTTGTTTTTGGTATATCTTGCTCAGCCATTCGAACCTGGTTATAACCACTGTAACCATGAAGAAATGAATACATTCATGCCCAGCCACTCTATCCAGCATTGTATCAAGAAATGGAAGAGGAAATGGGTCAAGTACGGTAGCTGCATTCAATTTTCGGTAATCAACACATATTCGGAGCTGTTTGTTTTTCTTTGGTACGATTACAATCAGGGAGATCCATTCAGCGTGCTCAATGGGTACAATGAATCCTACCTTTAATAGGTGATCAAGTTCGGCTTTGACATGTGCTGCATAGTTAGGGTTCATACGGTAGCTGGGTTGTTTAATCGGCTTTGCTTCAGGTTTGAGTACGACCCTATGTTGATAGATGCGAGGGTCCAGACCTTTCATATCACGATAATCCCATGCAAAAACATCAAAGAATTCACGAATAAGTTGGATCAAATCTGCTTGAAATACTTCAGACAATCCTTCCTTTATCTTGACAGGTCGTGGATTTACTTCATCTCCTAAATTATAGGTGATCAACTGATCTTCGAGAACATAGAATTGACGAGGTTTGCCTGAATTTTTAGTTGACTGTAAAAGATGTTGTAGAACGGTTTCATTCATAGTAACAGTATCTTCTGTCTCCACTTCTTCGGTCACAGGCACCATTGTACAGGCTGCCGGACTCCAGTTATCTATAATAGATTGCAGATCTACAGTGCCTAAGGAAATCAGATCTTCATTGTTCTTCAAAAATGCTTCTTCTTCATCGTCGGATAAGCCATCCAACATATGGACAAGCTCTGCTACATATGGTCTGGCATGTAATTCACAGGGCTGAATAGCATCCAATTTGACAACATATTTACGGTGATTGTCCTTAAAAGTAAGTTCCTGTGCTGACCAATCCTGTATAACCTTAGCCTATTTTAACCAGGGTCATCCAAAAAGAAGATTATAATCAAGACTAGACTCTAGTAGCTCTAAGACTACAAAAGTCATCTTAAACGTTGTACCCTGCAAGGTTATCGGAACATTTCTCACAAGTCCTACTAGGTGAACTCTGGATTGATCGGCCATTCTTACAAAAAATTGAACAGGCTTGATTTTCATCCATCCCAACTTCTTACAAAGTG
This sequence comes from Ceratopteris richardii, assembly GCA_020310875.1. Classification (NCBI taxonomy): domain Eukaryota; kingdom Viridiplantae; phylum Streptophyta; class Polypodiopsida; order Polypodiales; family Pteridaceae; genus Ceratopteris; species Ceratopteris richardii. The sequence goes on along the minus strand of CM035409.1, from coordinate 135,737,248 downwards.
TTGTAGTGGCTATGTTTACACCAGACCCACCATCAATTAGTACTTGAGTAATCTTGTGATTTTTGTATCATACCGTAATCAAGGGGACCGAATGATCCACCGTAGAATCAGTTTCTGGTTGTACCGTTGCTGTCGCTGGAATGCAGGAAGATCCAGGACTGAGCTGTTGTTGGATTTGCTGCCAAACTCCCGGTACTAGTGCAAGTAACTGTCCAAGAGGGAGAGTAATGGACGCCTTAGATAAAATTTCCCATGCCTGATCTGTTTGAATTGTACTTTTCACTGATTCTGAAGATGATGTGCTTGTTACAGGGGTAGAATCTTGTTCCTGCGATCCTTTCTTTGGCCGTGGAACTTGGGTTACTGGAATGGGATCTGGAAATACTGTAGGCTCTTTGGTGGTCCATTGACTAGCTTTGTCATACATTCTCTGTTGTTCATGGATGTCAGGTTCAAACACTTCTGCTATTGGTTGTAACTGCTTACCAGATCTGGTTTGAATCACTGCGGCCTGAGTTTCTATTGGTAAAATATATACCATATTGGTCATAGGGTTCTGATGCTCTTTCTTCCTCTGATCATATTCAGTTGCATCTTTACAGAATCTGCGTATGTGGCGTAACTCACCACAAAAATGACAGCGAGGGGGTGGCAAAGAATTACCTTCCTGTGATGTTCCTGTCTGCCAGCGATTTGTATTGTAATTTGTATTTCGCTGTCCTCGATAATTTCTGTATCCTTACTGCTGATTATTTCTCATCTGAGGTGGTACATAATGAGTGGCCGGCTGCCCAGGTTCTTGTATAATAGCATTTACGGTTGCTGGTCCCTGCACTTTGGCATTATAAGCACAGTTTTCGGTGGAATGTCCGGTTGTATTGCAGATAGCGCAATACATCTAATTAAGGGCACATGTTACACTGGTATGCCCTGGATTCTTGCACTTAGTACAATACATTTGTCTAGCCGGATCCTCTGCAACACTTTTATTGGCTTTTAACCACTCCAAATCTTTGGTAAAGCCTCCAACCTTATGCTCAAGCTGCAAAGCCATTGCAATAACCGCATTTAATGTCATAGCTCCCACACAACGGATGATCATAATCTGTTTGAGCTGCGGAGTTAACCCGTTAATAAACCACTGAGTGATGACATCATCCGGTAAATTAGCATGTGCCGGAGGTAGTTGTCTCAAATGAGTTCTGAATAGGGTGGCATATTCCTGCACTGTTTGATTCAGCTTCTGTCTATTATTATGCAAGTAATCAAAAATTTCGGCAGGGTTCTTCTTTAGCCGGAATCTCTATAGAAATCCCTTACCGCTTCATAGGTGCCGAAATGGTTGATATCATATTCTGTAAGCCACCTGGCTGCTTCATTAACTAAGGTTGACAGGAATACTATGGCCTTGTATGTCGGATCAAATGGATGGTTTAGTATTGCATAACTAATTTCAAAGGTACGTACATGAGCATCAAGATTATCACCTAGAAATCCACCGAATTTTGTGTGGGTAACTCCTGTTGGAACCGGACGAGGTGGAAGTAGCTGTTGCTGTTGTTGTTTTTGTTGTTGTTGTTGTTGTTGTTGTTGTTGTTATTGTTGTTGTTGTTGTTGCTGTTGTTGTTGTTGCTGTTGCCCACTCATGTTGGTACTGTTACTATTTCCTGAGTTCTGAGGATGTGCTTCCGGTTCTTCAGAGTCTGTATGATTAGACTGCTCTCCTTCCGGTTCGAAAATAGCGCTTAATCTCTTACAAATTTCTAATTCGAATAGCTTATCCTCTTCTGCGGTATCAAACGTAGGCAAACTTGCTCCGAACAGTGGTTTTTGGAATGAAGATTCACCGGGAAGTATAACACTATCACCGGAAAATCGTAAATTTTCTGCAACCAGGACCGAACTACCATCGGAATTAGTGGAACTTTCCCCAATCCAGGGTATTCTTTCACCTTCAATGACCTCTCTGGATAACACACCTCTATCCATAGAGAGATTTGAATTTTGACCAGACGGTGTCGGATCAACTACACACTGCGTTCCTGTGGACTCCAAAGTTACTGTCTCTTCTGCAGATTGCACCAAGATTTCACCGGAATTTATCGGAATTGTAGTATGTTCCCCCAGAATGCTACCAGAATCACTACTAATATGCTTCGCTTCTTCGACGACCAGACCTAACCGATCTGCGCTTCTTCCTCCTGGGGGTGTCCTTCGCAAATTTGGTACCACCCAAGGCTATCTGTATTTCGGATACGACTCGCCAGACCGAGTAACCGGCATATAGCACCTTTGCTACACTTGTGTACTACTCTATCTTACTGTCGATTCACAATCTATGGTTACTTTCCCACAATCACTGTGCAACACTCTGTTGCCACTTTTCGCTAATCACTTTGCAACAATCTATTGCCACTTTCCCATAGACGGCGCCAGTGTTAAATGCGCTTTTGCCGTCAGAAGTGCATTTAAATTCTTTTCGGTTCTTGGGAGTGGAAGGGATCTGAATAATCAGAGGCCCTATACTTGATTTTCCCAAATCAACTCACTCACATGACCTTTCATTCAAAACAACTCTACTAATACACTTTCTAACAGAAACTCGGGCTCATTCCAATACGGAATTACTATTCGTATTCCAATCAATACATCTCAGTACACAACGCAAGGATAACCGTTACCGTAACGCAGACTTACAGTAAACAACTTACAGAATATCAATTCAATACTTCACTTAATGTAACAATACCGTAACCCAATCTTTACTGCACAGGTGCAACAAGCAAACAAAGACAGAAAAGACACAGTATGACTCAGATTTTTGTTGGAGTTAGACGTCTGCGGAAGCACATGAACAACACAAGGAAGAAGAAGAAGCTTGGAGCACAAACACACAATACTGAATGTATTACTAGAGAATGTACAAAGATAAGTAGCCCATTAGGGTAATAGGCGTATATACAAGTCAGGGGAAAAAAACCTCCTAAAGAGGGAAAAAAGTGCCCCGGCGGTCCTAGTGTGTTCACACACATCACTACCTAAATATATCAACAAATCCCCCCTGGGAGTGATGCGGTGAACAAGGAGCTGGCACTCATGTATAAGGAAGTGCCAAGCTATGTGGAAATCACTCCACAAAAGGAAGTAAGCCCAAAGCTTTGCGGAAAGCTTCAAAAGGTCTGCAATGTTCTCCTGCGTGGGCACATATGCCAAGCTGATCTCCCCAGCAGAGAACCTCTCCCTGACATAGTGATAATGCACCTCAATGTGCTTAGTGCGAGCATGGAACACAGGGTTCCTCGCAACTGCCAATGCGCTCTGACTGTCAGTGAAGATGGTGGTGGCAGAAGACTGACCAACACCCAAATCAGCCATAAGGCGTCTGAGCCACACACACTCAACAGTCGCTGTGAAAGCTGCCCTATACTCAGCCTCACAACTGGAAGTGGCCACAGTAGGCTGCTTCTTGCTCAACCAAGATATACATGAGCTACCAAGCATGAAGCAAAAACCACTGGTGGACACACGAGTGTCATAGCAACCAGCCCAATCTGAGTCAGAAAAAGCATGCAAATCTGGCGGTAGTGATCGCCCCTTGGGATAAAACAACCCAAGTAGCCGAGTACCACTCAAGTAGCGAAAGATGCGCTTAACCGCCTTCCAATGCATGACTCCCGGGCAATGCATAAACCTGCTCATCTGTGAGACAGCAAACTGAATATCTGGCTGAGTAATGCATAAGTAAATCAAGCATCCAATAGCCTGCTGATAGAGAACAACATCAAATGCATCTCCAGTATCATGAAGACTCAATCGTAAAGTTGTCTCCATAGGAGTGGCAATAGGCTTACAGTCTTCAAGGCCAAAACACTGCAATAATGTGTCAATATATTTCATTTGACACAAAGCCATTCCACCATCAACTTGCATAAATTGAATGCCCAAATAGTGATGCAAATGCCCCAAATCAGACATCTCAAATGAGGCATGCAAATCAGCCTTAAAATCAGCAATATGCTTCTCAATAGGACCAGTGAGCAGCATGTCATCAACATAGACAACAATTATCAGAAGCACATCATTAGCATGCTTAACATATAAGGTGCTTTCAGTAGGATTGTTCACAAAACCATGTGCAACCAGATAGGCATGTATCTTCTCATACCAAGCACGTGGTGCTTGCTTTAAACCATATAATGCCTTCTTTAACCTACATACTTGGTTTTCATGCCCTTTCTGGACAAAACTACGGGGCTAAAAAACATACACTTCTTCATGCAAGTCACCATTCAGAAATGTTGTTTTAATGTCCAATTGATGTACATTCCAACCATGATGGGCTCCAAGTGCACAAATGCTCCGAACAGTAGTCATACGGCATGTAGGTGCAAGGTCTCATCAAAATCAATGCCTCTTTCCTGCGCATAACCCTTTGCAACAAACCTAGCCTTATACCTGTCAACTGTACCATTAGGTTTACGATTCAGCTTGTATACCCACTTAGTGCCAATGGCCTTCTTGCCAGGAGGCAAGTCACATAAAGACCATGTACCATTCTTCATTATAGCATCATATTCAGATTGCATGGCAGCCATCCAATTTTCTGAATTCTATGCTTCATCAAAAGAAACAGGCTCATTCTCATCACAGAGACTAGACGCAACCATAGTAGAGCAATTTGATGCAAAGGAGGCACTATGAGAGCCTGAACGAGTACGATATGACAAAGGTGCATCTAATTTGCTATCACGCAAAGTCTGCACCAGCCATTTTGGCATAGTTTTTTCCTGCTCAATATGAACTCTCTCATCAACAAGTGCATCATGTAAATCTGCATCAGAAATAGAATGATTTGCATCATCATATGAAACCTGCAAAGGTTGAGAAGTTGCCTCATTAGGACCAGCACTAGATTGTCCACCTGTAAAAAGAGGCATCAACGTATCATACATGTCTTTGGAGCTAACAGATGTCTCCTTAGTACATGAAAGCATTGGCTGAATAGCATCTTCCACAAAGACAACATCACGGCTAACCACAATGCGTTTAGTCTGTGGATGATACAGATGATAGCCTTTACTTTCAGAACTTTACCCAACAAAAATACATTTTACTGCCTTATCATCCAATTTTCTGCGATGTTGTTCAAGCACTAATGCATATGCCAAACAACCAAAAACACGCAGATGAGCAACAGATGGCTTGCAGTCATGTCAAGCCTCATATGGAGTGATAGACTGCAGCGCTTTAGTGGGACACCTGTTCAGTACATATGTTGCACACATGACAGCCTCAAGCCAGAAACTATGTGGTAAAGCCTGACTCTTGACCATGCACCTCGCCATCTCCATGAGTGACCTGTTCTTTCGTTCAACAACTCCATTCTATTGAGGTGTATACAGCAGTGTACACTGGTGTTTTATCCCACGTTCAGCCAGAAATGCATTAAAATCAGAAGATATATATTCCCCCCCTCGATCAGAACGGAGGGTGCCCATTTTACATGCTGACAGATTTTCGGCCAAAACCAAAAAACTGTTTAAAGCACATGAACACTTCGGACTTTGCTTTGAGTGGATATACCCATGCATGCTTGCAAAAATCATCAATGAAAGTCACGAAGTAAAGGTAATTCCCAAAAGAGGGTGTCTGCATAGGACCACAGACATCACTATGTACAAGCTGCAATTTCTGCGTAGCCCGAACTGAACCATCTTTTGGAAAGGAGGAACGCTGCATTTTGCCCAAAATACAGCCTTCACATACATGTTTTCCAGGTGCCTCAAGCTTGGGCAAATAAGACACCATATCAGATTTCTGCAGGCGTAGCAAACTAGCAAAATTCAGATGACCAAAGCGTGCATGCCAAAGCTTTGCATCTGAGATAGCCTGAGAATCATGAACTACACATGCCGAATCATTCACAGATCTTTCATAGTCTATGAGCTTATACAGCCCACGACATAAAATGCCACAAGCAATAATAACATCGCCATTTGACAGATCATGAGCTGTACATCTGTCATCAATAAATTTCATAACCAAGCCGATCTTGGCTAATGCAGAAACTGATAACAAATTCTTCTGATCCTTGGCACAAATAAAGCATCTGACAAGGTGAAAGAACTACCATCAGGAGTAGTCACAATGATCTTACCAACTCCCATAACAGGATAAGAGGAGTTTTTGGCGCATGTGACAGTATTCCCTGTAGGGGTAGGCTCGAGTGAAGAGAAGAAATTGCACTGCGAGGTAATATGTTTGGTCGCCCCACTGTCAAAGTACCAAACATCTGAGTCCACTACAAACATGCACTGCTCATGAGAAGATGGGTCAAAACTGCAAACAGTAGTAAACGCCCATTCTTCTTCCTGCACAAGATTAGCAGACTCTGTTTTTGGTGTAGAGGCTTCTGCAACAACCATTCCAGCCTCCTTTTTCTTTGCCTCTTTTGCAACCAGTTTTGGACAGTTCTTTATGATATGATCATTCCCTTTACAGTACTTGCAAAACAATTTCTGCTTTTCTGATTTCTTCTCATCTTTATCCTGGTTCTTCGAATGTGCAACATTTACAGATTTTTGCTTACTAGTAGAAGAGCTCCATTTTCCTTTGCCCTTCTGACTAGCCAGGAAAGCTTGATCTGCAACATGCACAATGGACCTGTTCTGCCTCGACTGATCTTCCTGCAACAGAACAGAGACTAACTCCTCAAATGATAAGGCATTCGGATTGCCTTTCATCATCAATCGAAGAGTAGAAGCAAAACTCTGATATGAATCAGGAAGACCATTCAGAACGGTCTGCACAAGTGAGCTATCTGGTATAACCTCATCAGCAGAAATCAATTGTTCCTTCAAATCTTTGATCTTCGTTAGGAAACTGTCCATAGAATCACCTTCATTCATGTGCTTACTCTCCAACTGTTTCGGAGGTAAGCAACACGAGCCTCATTCCTAGCTTGGTACAATGTGGTAAGTATATCCCAAGCATCCCTAGCTGTTCTGCAAGAGCGAATATGAGGAATAATGGCACGTTTGACAGACAAAGCTATCAATGCATGTGCCTGGGCATCTCTGCCATCCCAACAAATTTGCTCTGTAGTAGGTGCAACAGAAACAACAGCACGAACAAGAATCTGCGGAATATCATCTTCGACACCATGTTCATCAGCTCCAGCACCTGTATTTGTAGTACCTATCGTTACAGGTGTAACAGGACGTCTTTCAACATCCTGCACAATGTTCCACAATCCTTTTGCAACCAGAACATGTCGCATCATATAAGCCCATAATGGGTAGTGGTACCATCCAACTTATCCTCAACAGCCAACATACGGAATACATCACTGCTTTCAGCCATGGCCGGTGACTAAAATACCTTGATGCAGAAAATTGACTGTATCTCAAAAAGTTGAACAGAACTGCCCAGACAAGTTCTACTAGACCTATAGTAGACTTCGAGACGCTTAAACTGGTGAACAGAAACTAGTTTATACCTTTGGCACAAAAAGATGAAATAGCTGCACAAGCACTGCGATAGTGCGTTCGGAGGCCAAAACGAGCTTAGATCGCGATTTTGGCACCACATAGCGAAGCTGTTTGATCTCGGAAACACGCTGAGTATGCTCACCAAAATTCGTGCGATTCTGAGACTGCAAACGGAGGAGTGTCGACGGCACCCTAGATGAAGCGACGACCTGCTCTGATACCAATTGTTGGAGTTAGACGTCTGCGGAAGCACGCGAACAGCACAAGGAAGAAGAAGAAGCTTGGAGCACAAACACACAATACTGAATGTATACTAGAGAATGTACAAAGATAAGTAGCCCATTAGGGTAATAGGTGTATATATAAGCCGGGGAAAAAAACCTCCTAAAGAGGGAAAAAAGTGCCCTGGCGGTCCTAGTGTGTTCACACACATCACTACCTAAATATATCAACAAGTTTTTCCAAAAACAACACAACGTAACTCCACAGACGTATTGCCCAGACAAACAGTCTGGCGATCTTCTGGTCGTCACCGAAAGTGTCTTTTCATTGCTTTATAAAAAGTTACATCTCTTCGCAGCGACTTCTCAGTTCGTTCGAAATATGAAAAGGAAAAAGAATTTTACAATTGCCAATCCGGCGGCTTACAATTGCAATTAAAGGTCAATCCTATCGAGGCATACCTCATAGGGTTGGGAGGTGTGGAAACCCCTTGCATGGGTGAGGTGGAACTTCCCTCCACATTCAAGAGGTTCTAATGGAAGTCAAAGTACTAGTGTGTGAAGAGGAGGATCTTACCGAACCTCTTGTCTTGGGCCAAGATTGGATCTATGATCATGCAGTCAACCTCAACCTAAGAAGTGGACTTCTTCAGGCTTGGGTGGGCCAAAACCGCCTCACGATTGAATTAGAAAATCAAGCACTCAGGCCACTAGAAAAGGCACCAAATCCTGGTCCCTTCAAGAACCCACATGAAGATAATGATGCTATTCTTGTTCAAAGTTCTAGGGTGCAAAAGATTGTCACTCTTGAAGAAGGTGCAAAAGTCAATGAGGAGTTCCCTTCTTTTCCAAAGAGATTCCCGAGAAAGCAAGCAGAACAACATATCACAAAGGACGCCGATGATCAAGAAGCATGAGCAACGACCAGTGCAATATAAAGTACCTCATGGCATGAAGCAGATCTGGGTACGCAAGGGTGAACAACCCTTGACTCTAGAGATAGGTTCTCAAAGATCCATCAAACGAGCTACACCATCGAGGATTACAACGAAGGAGTACCCTAGGCAACACTCTAGACCTACCATTTCTATTTGGGTCCCAAAGCGGTCAATGAAGGCTATCCGAAATGCTAAACAAATATGGGTGCCAAGACCTACTCACAAGCTCAAATAGCTTCACCTCCATTCACAAGATTGAGTCAACATTCACAGGCACTCTTAACACAAATTCCAAGGCAAACACTACACTCCACACCATTAGATCTTCGGTCACACCTAGGAATATCGAGAATGGGTACCCAAAAGCTCCCAAATCCAACACTAACCTTCTAACCAACATTCACACACATCACAAACACTTCACCCACTAACCCCTAACCACTTGGAATGTCATTTTAGTATTGTGGAGGGAACACCATAACATCATGTTTCCTATGCAATGCTAATGTGCCTCTCTTCTTCTAGCAAATAAGCATCACCAGCTACAAG